>CM017556.1:39214473-39814473 GCA_007844125.1 Sinonovacula constricta
CGGTAATGTTTATAATAAATTAACAAGCAGCTAACAAACATACCCATACAGGCTTTACGGTAATGTTTATAATAGACTAACAAGCAGCTAACAAACATACCCATAGAGGCTTTAGGGTAATGTTTATAATAAATTAACAAGCAGCTAACAAACATACCCATACAGGCTTTACGGTAATGTTTATAATAAATTAACAAGCAGCTAACAAACATACCCATACAGGCTTTACGGTAATGTTTAAAACAGAATAACAAGCAGCTAACAAACATACCCATAGTGGCTTAACAGTAATGTTTATAATAAATTAACAAGCAGCTAACAAACATACCCATACAGGCTTTACAGTAATGTTTATAATAGAATAACAAGCAGCTTACAAACATAGCCATAGTGGCTTAACGGTAATGTTTATAATAAAATAACAAGCAGCTAACAAACATACCCATAGTGGTTTTACGGCAATGTTTATAATAGAATGAAAAGCAGCTAACAAACATACCCATAGTGGGTGTATAACATGTTATAAAGCTTACTTTGTTTGCCTTCCTTCTCAAACTGGTTTCCGATCAGCTGATACACATGAGCCAGCAGGTAAACAGCCAGGGTAAACACAATGTGCGGAGGCTGAATGATTTCCCGCCTACGGTCACAGGAGCTTTCAGCGTATTTCAGGGCTTCAAGGTACTGACCCCGAGCAATAAAGACCTCAGCCAAACCATGCTGCTTCTCACAAAAACAATCCAACCGTTCCATCTTCAGATTAATGTCCAGTCGCATACCTGTAAAACAGGATTAAACACAACTTATAGGATTTTTTCCTTACGATGAAATAAAATGGCATGATTTGACCAGATTAGCCAATTTTAACTAAAACTGTCAGTTCAGGATCTGCATTATTAGCGGCCAGGCTAAAACAATAGGAAATATTAATTGATATTAAAGGTAGTTGTCGTGGAATAAATTCCATAACGTTACAGCAGACGTTATATGGCGCGTTAACGCTTACTAGGTATTGGCGACGTCCGTGACGTCACTTCCGTATTATTGTTTGTGATGTAGAGTAAAATAAACGGTCGAACCTGGAATACGCAGTCTAAGTTGTTCTTACACAACCGAGCACATTCATCACATTTTATGGTGCCATGACGAAACTAATCAAGAAATATGAAGCTAGAGAAAATCCTATCAATACGAAAAGCGCACAGACGGGCAATTTCCATCAGATTTGATGGATTTGAGGCGGCTAAAGAAGACTCAACTTCACTGAAGTGCCGCATATTGCTGAGAGGTATTGAAGAGAAAGTTGAGATTTTAACTTCGCTAAACGATAAAGTACAAGAGGCGATAGAAACCGCGGATATTACGGACGAGATACTAGCAACCGAAGATTATACAACCCAGCTACATATACGAGTTGGAGAGATCCGAGAGTACATGAGATTAAAAAGCGTTCAAGATGGCCGTGCGCAACAGAACACCAGCAACAACCAGACCGAAGAGACCGAGGTAACACCAGCGGTAACTCGCATAGACACCACCGACGGGCCGTCATACGTGAGAGATTTCAACATACAAACGGTAACAGACAACACGGGTTTGCAGCATCAAACTGTAAGTAAAAGTACGTACTTAAATAATCATAAGCTGCCAACGCTGACCTTGCCCACCTTTACAGGAGATATTCTTGATTGGCATAGCTTTTGGGACGCATTTAATGCAGCTGTTCATTCGAACCCACACTTAACGGATGCGCAAAAGTTCACCTACCTTAAATCCCAGTTAGAAGGTGATGCAGCCAGAGCCGTAGCGGAATTTAGTTTAACAAACGCTAACTACACTGAGGCATTAGAGTTGTTAACGGATAGGTTTGGCAGGACTAGTAAAATTATAAATGCCCACATGCAAGCCTTGTTACATTTGCCGCCCCGAGTTCACAAATTGACAGCCTCCGAAATTACTATGATCAACTAGAAACAAATATACGGGGCCTAGAAACATTAGGTGAAAATCAGGAGAATTTCGGTGGTCTACTTGTGCCAGTAATTCTAGGTAAGCTTCCCTCTGAGTTACGCAGAAACCTTGCCAGAATAAACGAGACGGAAAGGTGGACATTATGGGATTTACGGAAAGCCTTTAAACGGGAATTAAACATTATTGAGGCGGGATTAGACGATAAGAACCATCAAAGCGCGTACATCCCGACGGCCTCATTTCATACAGGCACAAGCACCAGACGACATAGCGATACACAGAACTTGCAGCATAAACAGGTACCTGCTCAACATAAACCAAAATGTGCGTTTTGTGAAGAAAACCACCTGCCTGCCGACTGCTTTCAAGTGAAAGATCACAATACAAGAATACATGTTATCAAACAAAAACGTTTGTGTTTCAACTGTTTACACTCACATAAAGTATCAGACTGTCCGTCACATTTCCGTTGTCGAACATGCAAACGAAAACATCACACCAGTATATGTTCTAACAATCAGACTGTAGCGCCAGGTCATCAACACTCTGCAACACGCACGTCGCACGCAAACATTGTAAATACGTGTCCTCTAACACCACCATTTCCAGCAACGCAACCCACGTCCTCACAGCCATACACATTCACGTTACATACTACGTCATGTGAACCGACTCAAGGTGTTTTACTTAAGACAGCTGTCGCACCAATCTGCACCGACAAGTTACAAGTAGAAGCAAATGTCCTGTTTGATGAGGGTGCACAGAGATCATTTATAACAGAGAAGTTGGCACACAGACTCCAGATTGCGCGCACCGGAAGTGAGGTAATACACCTAGCATCATTTGGAAATTCTACCCAGTCCGTACGTCGGTTTGACAAGGCGACAATACATCTTAAAACGCTAGAGGGTGAGTTGATTACATTAAGCGTTCTAATAGTACCGACAATAGCAGCACCACTTAATAACAGCACACAGAGGCAAGTCAGTCAGCTACCATACTTGAGAGGGTTGACGTTGGCTCATCATGTGACATTAGAAGACCTGTTCGAGATTGAAGTTCTGGTAGGCGCCGATCACTTTTGGAACTTCATACAGGATACAGTGATTCGCGGCGATGGTCCGACAGCTGTGGCATCAAAGCTCGGATTTCTTCTGTCCGGACCACTTCCGGCGACGCCCATGCATAAGAATAATACATATATCATGAACGTGATAACAGCACCTCCACCGATTTGTGATCTTGAGAAATTCTGGAATCTTGAAAGTATTGGAGTGTGTGAACAAATCCCTAAACAGACCGGATGTGACATACTAGAGACATACAAACAGACATGTGTAACATTCGAAAACAACCAGTATGTAGCGAAACTACCTTGGAAATCTGATCACGAACCATTACCGTCCAATTACCACATCGCGAAACGGAGAGCAGAGAGCACTATTGCTCCCCTGAACAAGGAACCGGAAATGCTAATGCATTACGGAAAAATCATCGAAGAACAGGAAATAAAAGGATTCATAGAACGAGTTCTAGAAACTGAGTTAAACAAAATTGATGTACACTACATACCACACCATGCAGTGAGAAAGGACTCAACAACCACGCCCATCCGAGTAGTATATGATTGTAGCTGTAAACAAGCAAGAGACCAGCCAAGTCTAAATGACTGCTTGGAATCTACACCACCCGAGTTAAACGACTTGAGCGGCATTTTACTGAGATTTCGACTGCATGAATACGGTGTTTCCAGCGACATAGAAAAGGCGTTTCTACACGTTGGTTTGCATGAAAAAGACCGAGATTATACAAGATTTCTATGGTTGACAGACCCCATCGATCCTCCCAGTGCACTACAAACCTACCGTTTCAGATCGGTATTATTTGGCGCAACGTGTTCGCCATTTATATTAAATGCGACCATACATAAACATCTTGAAAGCAACCCATGCTGGGTGAGTGACTTGCTAAGACAAGATCTGTATGTGGACAATATTCTCACGTCATTACCACAAGAAGAAACGGCCATAGAATATTTTCAGAAATCACGTGACATCATGTCGTCTGGTGGATTCAACTTACGATCATGGACTTCTAACAGTGCAACGCTTAGACAGACAGCGTTAGCGACGGGCGTTTTAGACAGCGACCAGATAACCAAGGTACTCGGCATGCGCTGGAATACTACAACCGACGAGCTAATGTTTACAGGCAAACACATTCCAGACAGAGATATTTGCACAAAAAGAAAAATACTACAGCAAACTTCACGCATATACGATCCTCTTGGAATTCTTAGTCCCGTTACGATTCGTGCGAAATTACTATTGCAAGAAATTTGGCGGGAAAAGTTTGACTGGGATTAACCGTTACCAGATAACATTCAAACAAGTTGGACTGAAATAGTGAAGGACCTTTACGTAGCCATAGAAACCAAGTTTCAACGCCACTACTTCCGTTCATCACCGGAAGCTGCCATGACATCAGATTCGGACGACAATCATATTCTGCACATTTTTGTGGATGCAAGCCAAAGCGCTTATGGAGCTGTAGCGTACTTGTGTAAACGCAATATCTGCACCTTGATCATGGCTAAAAATCGCGTGGCACCTTTAAAACAGATTACCCTACCTCGTTTAGAGTTAATGGCGGCAGTTATCGGAGTTCGTTTAGCTAAACACATACATAACACGTTACCATGTCAGGAGACTCACTACTGGTCAGATAGCCAAATTGTCCTTCATTGGATCAGAGCAAAGAAACCGCTGAACAGATTCGTTCAAAATAGAATACAAGAAATCCGAGAAATAACCGGAAATGACACTTGGCGTTACTGTCCGACCAGTGACAACCCAGCAGACCTTCAAACACGCGGTCTTAGCGCCAGCACATTTCAAGAGAGTAAATCATGGCAGCATGGTCCGCGGTGGATACTCGATAAATCAAAATGGCCGACCTGGGAGCCACAGACTCTAACAACGTTGACCACGACAACAGAAGTGAATACAGCAACCACACAATCTACAACAGTGCCGAGTCAAGATCTAGAACTGATAGATTTCCACAGATTCAGCAGCTACAAACGTCTGCTACGTGTAATAGCGTATGTGTGTAGATTTTTGCACAATATCAGATCTACTGTTGAACTTCGCAAATCCGGAACACTTACAGTAACAGAGCTGCGACAAGCAGAAATACATGTGGTACGATGCAGCCAATCTACATCATTCTATGCAGAAATACAAGAATTGGTTGATCGTAAGAAATCACGTCATCGGATTTCCATTGTTAAACAGTTACATCTCTACTTGGACAATGACAAACTACTCCGCTGTAAAGGAAGAATACATAATGCAGCGATTGATGAATGCACGAAATTTCCAATTTTGTTACCAAACAGACACCCGATTACGTCATTGATAGTCCGTGACGCGCATGAATCAGTGCTGCATTCCGGCGAAAACGCGACTATTATCCACATACGCCAGAAGTATTGGATACCACGTATCCGACAGTGTGTTAAGTCTATCCTGAAGAAATGTGTGATTTGTAAAAAGGTTATCGGCAGGCCGTACCCTTTACCAGAAACCCCACCATTGGTCAAGTACAGACTTGAGGAATCGTCACCCTTCACAGTCACAGGAGTGGATTTTAGTGGAGCGCTGCACGTGAAACCCGACAATGGAGGAACCACCAAGGTCTACATATGTTTATTCACGTGCGCAACCACACGTGCGATTCACTTAGAGGTCGTTCAGGACTTAACAGAAGCAACGTTCCTTCAGGCATTTAGAAGATTTTGCAGCCGACGTTCCCTACCTAGACTCATGGTATCGGACAACGGAACTACTTTTCACGCGGCGGCGAACCAAATACGAAAACTAGCAAGTTCAGAATTTCTGCACAACCACCTTGGGAAAAAGGGAACCGAGTGGACATTTATCCCAAACCGCGCACCTTGGTTCGGTGGTTGGTGGGAAAGACTAATTGGGCTTACTAAAACCACGCTGAATAAAGTATTAGGACGCACCTGCATCTCTATCAACGAACTTCAGACGGTGATTACGGAAATAGAGGCCACCATATATGACCGGCCATTAACCTATGTGTCATCAAACTCGGACGACCCAGAGCCAGTAACTCCAGCCCATCTTCTGCACGGGAGAACTATTACACGACTGCCATATCAATACCCAGACATTAAACCCATTCCCATGGCAACCAGCCGATCCGTCCTACTTAAGAGAGCTGACACCCTGCGGAAAGTGATCGGCGACTTTCAAGAAAGATGGAAACGAGAATACCTCACTGCACTTAGGGAACGTTACCAAACGACACACGGTCGCACGTGCAATTTGCAAACTATTAAAGCTGGTGATGTAGTCCAGATCCATGAAGACAAGGCACGTGCGTTATGGAGACTCGCCATTGTGGAGGAGGTCGTTCACGGGAGAGACGGTCTTGTACGGTTAGCTAAGCTACGGACCAAAGATGGACTGACCAACAGACCTATCACGAAGCTGTACCCCCTGGAAACATCTATTGATCAAGATTTAGATCGTTTGAACAATCAGTGACTCATCTGTGTTTTATAAAATTTACATCAGTGACATTTAATTTCTTAAAAATTATACTTTCCGCGCAACTATTTACAGACGTTTCAAGTATTAGAATTTTAAAAGCTGATAATTTAACAAAGACTGTAAATATTTTTCATGCAATGATAATTGTATTTGACGTTAATTGATTAATTTGCCTGTTTCAGAGTGATCATTATTTATGTTCATGACGTATTTAATCATTTTGGCGCCCGGAGTATGTCGTGGAATAAATTCCATAACGTTACAGCAGACGTTATATGGCGCGTTAACGCTTACTAGGTATTGGCGACGTCCGTGACGTCACTTCCGTATTATTGTTTGTGATGTAGAGTAAAATAAACGGTCGAACCTGGAATACGCAGTCTAAGTTGTTCTTACACAACCGAGTACATTCATCACAGTAGTATTCAACAATTTGGACCAAAAATATTTACTTTAAACATCTTAATAAATCATTGTTACCGGAAAAGATCTCACAAAATGTTTTTATTAATGTTCTACACCTGTCTGAAAAGTGAACCATAATGCCAGAATCGTCATTACAAACATGTATTTCCTATCTGAGCCACACTGCACATTTAGCTATTTTTAAACTAATAAAACCATGTTAAAGCTCATCCTTGTCATCCGCTGTGAAATCAATGTCCATTGTTAGCAGGAATCCGACTCATTCTTATTTACAGATTTGAAAAGAATTAGCATTTTAAGTGTTGATTAACGAGTTTTACTGCCCTAAAATTGAGACATTGTTGAAAATCATCAGAGCTTAGACTAAAAATGGATTAAGAAATTATGTGTAAATACTTCAAACAGAGGCCAAATATTGTTCCATATATTTGGCGAACTGTCGGATACCACCTTTAATATAAAACCATAAATGATCATGCTACACATGTCATAGAAACTAAAGAAACACAAGCATTGCAAGGTCAGGGCTGGAAAAGAATTATTTTCAATGACTAGACTTGTCCGAAAATGTGCGTCGTTTTCAATTAACGAACACAACACATTTGTCATACCTACAACTAACAAACAAGGTATAACAACAAGTTGTTTCATCTATTTTTTTGTCAAGAAGCGTTTATGTATCGCATCGTGATTGGCTATTTTGGACAGATGCCTGCATTGTACATGTACCAACTTTACGACACGTGTTATTGATAAATGCTCCTAGCATGAAATTGATTGTCTCTATTGCTAATTAAAAACTGCTGTTTATTTGTCATTTGTCGTCTGCTGATTTATGACTTGTCCGGAACTTATTTAATGATCAATGACCAGAAGCCCAAAACTGCATTTTGACTTGTCCGGGTCTTCAAGCTACCATATTTTTCCAGTCCTGAAGGTGGAGAATGGTTAGACCTGACAGTTAAGCTGCAAGTGCATATTAAAATGAATCGTCTGTGAAAAATTTATGCTTAGGCAAAAATAAACAAAGGGGAATAACTAATGGTAGAGAAAAAACATTCCAATTACAACTTTTCATACAGTCATACTTCAGTATCAAACATCCATGCAAGTTTGAAGAAATTTTGTTGACAGATAATGGATAATCTATCTGCAAAAGATTTTCCTAGGCAAAAACAAGCAGGTTCGATGAAATCGTATCCCCTGCCAAATGTAGTAAAGGGGATCTAGATATCTTTTTGTAAACAGTTAGAATCCCATACACAATTATTATAGACAGCAGTAATAAAGTATTATAATCTAATCGGGTGATCTACTTGCCATGACTTATGTCCCTACCAAGTTTAAGGATTTTGGGATCAAGCGTTCTCTAGACATCAATACAAAAATCATAATGCAGGTCACTGTGACCTTGACCTTTGCACTTCTGACCCAAAAACCAAAAGGGTCATCTACTCATGGGTTCTTTAGATATCAACCAGAAACAAAAAATATGTACCATGGTGTTTTAGTCACTGAAATATTGGCCCAATTAAACATGGATATCAATTAATCATCCAGAATTTCCAGTAAATAATAAAGGAAACCAATGGCAATAACTCCAGGACAAATTATGTTATCAAAGTTATCTCACATTTATGCATAACTACAATTTAATATAAATCTTTCAAGCAAGTAATAAGAATTTCAAATGAATAACAAAGGAGGAGAAGAATTTGATAAGAAGGATAATAAAAAGCATTACTTCTGGAACAAACATCTAAGTTATCTTTCCTTGGGTCTCACTCAACATTATCTCAACTACATACATGTGAACGCTCTCGCTTTTGGAGAGAGACTCCCTCTTTTAAGGTTCAAAATTATTTTAAAATGAGGGGTGTTCTACACATTTTCAAAAATCTTCCCACTTGGAAGCAGATAACTTCCATCTTTGTTTATATGAAAATAACAAATCTCCCACTTTGCAACTGAAAATCTCACACTTTGGCCTCAGCTAAGGTTTACATGTATGCAACTACACATCAATTTTAATCATCCTTGTAAGAATGAAGAATTTCTAACGAATAATAATGGATGGTATCTGCAAAAACCCTAAAGGTCAAGCGACAAGCGTATGGAGGGATGACTGAGGAGGGAAGCCAGCAACCCTAAGGCCATTTATAAATGGGGCACCACTGAGCAGTTAAGAGTCTCTGACTTATAACTCTTTAGCCCCTCACTTCAGGGGTTTGATCCAAGTCTGGGAGAGAACATCCATGTAAGGAGCTGCAGTGTTCAAGTGGTTCTACCCAGATATGTCTGGGATCTTCCTCCAGAAACAAAAGTGAGACCTTGCCAGTATGACCACTATAATGTCGAAGTTATATATATCTAAATAAATAAAAAACAAACAAAAAAAATGGTACAAGTGTACCTTTCGAGAAATGCTGCTGAGCCTTTACTAGGTATGCCTCTCTTTGGGGATCGCTGGAGTCTGTCTGTTTGGCTCTCTCCAGTTGAATGTTACCGAACAAAGTGTGGAACAGTGAGGCATCCCACTGCTCTAACCTATCTATGTCTTCCACTGCTGGCTTGACAGCAGCAAGGCCTCTGTTGCTTGCACCATTGTTGGCAGCATGTTCAAATTCAGCTGCAGCATTGGAGTGTTTGGAGAGTAACCGGAATCCTATAACAATTCAGGCATGATACAGTCATAATTAAATATTTGAATAAACTGAAAAAATGCCTCAAAAGTCACAGCAGTATACTTAAATAAATATGAATAATTTCAAATATGTTATGAACCATAGTTATGAGGAGGGAGACCCCCCAAAGCTAACACAAACTTTCAATACAAAAACCTATCATCCTTCATAATTCTAAATTTGACTAAGATATCAAGGGGTGCCTGTTGCTGAGCAGTTTGAGTCGTTGACTTCTAATCACTCAGTCCCACGCTGCATAGGTTCAAGCCAAGGCTGGTGTGAGAACTTTCATTGGGGGAAAGTCCTCCAGCTGACCAGTGGTGTACAGATGGTTCAACCCAGACACATATTTGGGTCTTTATCCACCAATAATACATTGAGGGATGGGATTAGCCGGCATTTCTGTCGATACTGTGCAGTGACATTTCTATCATAATAGCACAAGGGCAATTTTGAGGTGCCCAGGGACTCAACCAGGCCCGTCCATTATACTGACACCGACGAGTCAGATGTTATGCTATCCCTTAGCCCCGAGCGTTTGGAAGGAAGCCACTACTACCAAATTTAAAGTCTTTGGTTTGACCCGGCGGGGGTTCGAACCCGCGACCTCCCGATCTGCAAGCCAATGCTCTACCAATAGAGCTATTGCGGCCGGTACTTTACAGTTTGACCCAAAATGTGACCGTCTCATCTTCTTAAGTATCCTGTTGAATGTGATTATGATAACTAAACCTTGGCAATAATTATTTTATGAAAACAACACCATATTTATAGTAACAATGACCCTCGACAGCAATCTTAGACTTTCTCCTTCTATAAGGCATCTACCTACCGAATTTGAATGTGATAGTTAACACCTGACACAAGTAATAAAATGAACAGAAAAATCTAGTTTTTATATTGATCTTTACCTGATCAGTATAAATCTCTTCTCTTAAGGTGTCTAAGTATGTCCCTATTCTAAAATGAAGGTATTTGTTGTTCTCTTGTCTTAGTATTTTTGTCCTTTTTACATTTATCTGTGTATGCCTTTGCCTTGCAGTAATTTTCAAAGGACTATTTTATATTTTCCAATTCAATAAATAATAACAAAGAAAGAAAGAACACACCTTCTGTGAGAACTTCCTCAGCCAGGTCATATTTTTGTTGAGCGATGTACACCTGACCAAGCTTGCTGTATGTTCGAGCCTTCAGGAAATCAAATGAATCAGAGTTGCACCACTTCTCGAAGAACTGGAGAGACAAGCGCAGATGGTCGACTGCATTTTCTAACTGTCGCAGCTGCTTCCAAACCAAACCTTTCACCTTGTGGAACAGGGCATGAACCAGAGCTGGGTAGAATTTCTCACCATGAAGACCTCGAAGACCTAAACATGAAGTATGTATCAATGGTGGTTGGAAAATGACCAACAGTTTGGCCAAAAAATCAATTTGGTTTGGTTTTTAGATACATTGCACCAACAAAGTTATGATCATATTGGTCCACATATGGTCCCTGCGACAGAGCGCATCCAAAGAAAACCTGGAACGCTACCATCAAAGTAAAGAAGCTTTGCCAGAATCCTGCCCTTACTCCTGACAGAGACGAATGAAGGATTGCTACAAGGCAACCTGCAACCTAGACATGGAAACAACACCATAAATAAATGATGATGATTTGTGACATATATAAGTGGAGAAGGAAGCACAGAGACAAGTGCCTAACTTGAACCACCTGTCGCATATTTAATATACTCAGTCAAAACTGACTTTTTATAATTGAAATTAGTGCTAATTTTGACCATTTTTGATCTGATTTCAATAAAATTAATCCTCTATGATAAAACCCCATAATATCGACACTGTACAGTCCAGGGGTTGTTCCATGATGTTTTGATTTTAAATAAGGCTGACATCTCAACAAAATGTCAACATCAACTATTTTATGATTGTGTAGAGTGTATATTACGAGAACAAGTACAAATATTTTATTGCTTTTATCCAAAACATGTTTTATAGCGTGTATTAGTGTTGGGAAATCGATGGCAAATCATAATCAATCATCGGTTGGAATCGGTTGCCACTCCTATGCGATTTCAAAGAGAATAATCGGTTTATTAATTTATGCAGTGTTATGTTCACAAATGGTTTTTGATTAGTAGCTTACATAATTACTCGATACTATAGTGTACTTGCTGCCACTTTCTACAAAACATTTGGTGTTTCAAGGACAAAATTCAAATTTTTACAATAGAAACATGAGGTAGGGACCTTTTTTGGCGGGGAGGGGGGGAGGGGGGAGTATTTTACAATTGGCATATTATTATAATATATTATTGGTTTGAGTACAAATATATTGTTCATTAAAGAGATTATATTATTAATACAGCAGTTTCTATCAAAATAAAAAATATCTTTTCTCTGGAGCAAAGTAGCACTTGACTTTTACAATTTATGATATATGGCTCTTTTTCAGATAACTGGAAAAAAATAATGGCCATTACATTTTGCAGCTTAGTTTCAAATCTGGTTGCATAAATTGTATAACTAAGGTATTTTTATTTCATATTACATGTAACTGCAAAGATGTTATTGAAAGAAGTACATTGCTGTGTGATGCATGTCATAAATTGATCATTAGTACTTTTTTGTCAAAAATGTCAAAACTTTAAAAGTGGACATTTTAGACAGAAAATAAATGTTTAGTCAAAGAACACATGGTAATATAAAATACATTTTAATTATAATTTATATTTTTATTAAATATGAAAAATAAATATAAACAAATCATTCAGTTTATGCAACCAGATTTGAAACTAAGCAAAAAAAAGTGATGGCCATTATTTTTTCCATTTATCTGAAAAAGAGCCATATGCAGGTATTTTAAATTACTTTCAATTAAATTAAAGCACAGTTACTAAATTACAATTTGCGCTATTGATATATTTAGCTTATCATCCGAAAATTAAAATTGTTTTCAGTAGGCCATATCACTTAGTATATTCTTACTTGGGTATTTTCCCTCGGTAAGTGTATTTAGCATTTCTTCCGCAATGCCTGCTTTGTCTGCTAGTGACACATACAGATCAGCTCCTTCAACCTGCCAGAAGATGTACATGGCGTCACATCGCGACTTCCGTGCTCGCTCTGCTTCCCGCTATAAGGACAAAAAAAAAGTTTTAAAAGCGAATTTTGACCTAAACACACTGAACACATCTGGACACATTTGTATTTTATTTTGACCCAAAAAGAGAAAAGCGATGATAAACCATAATGAATAATGGATTAATGTATTACCTCTGATCTCTCCCCATCTGTTATTTTTCAAATAACATGTTTGTATCTTTGAAGAATCACATGTGTTGAAAAAGTTTTTTCAAACTTATGAAGTTATTTAAAATTGAAATCAATAAGTAAAAAATTAAATTTTCGCAAGTGCAAGCAAATATTATGTGTATAACTTATGTAGGTATCTAAATCTATGGCATCAATGATCAGCACCTTTTCATGTACACAATAGGTAAATAAGAAAAGGTCCTATCAAAATTTTCACAGATATTTAAATTTCTCTACCTGCAGACCAAGACAAACAAGGTAAATGTAAATGTGACAAAAAAAAAAAGAAAAGACATAACACACAAAAAGAAAAACCATCAGTTACCGCCTTGGAACGGTCAGTCAGCAAAAGGGCCAACTGGGGTGCTTAAACCTGGTTTGTGGAGTGCTCCAACCTCGCACTTCCTGAAGGTTTTTCTATCAAGCAAACAGTGTAAATAAAAATTTCCTGTCAAAGTGACGTTATTTGGTTACTTGAAAAAATAGTTGCTCAATGCAGTATGCAGTGCTGACTGTTTGCCAGTCAGTATCCTGTATATATGCTGAACTGTGTTCAGTTGGCTTGCATCAAACAACTCAGTTTATTCGCAGAATATCAGATCACTTACAAGATGTCAATATTTGTGTAAGTTTTTTGGGTGGGTGTGTAAGTTTTTGGGATTGTATAACTTGCGATACCATCCAGAGTTGTGCGATAGCTGAATTTTGAAAGCACAAAGAATTGATCCTGAATGACTTGTATTCAATTGTCTTTATTGGGAAGAAGAAGTATGAGTACAAAAATACCGCTTTGTAAGTCAGAGGAGACTAGACAAGTCAATTGTGACCAGGCATGCTTCAAATGTTAACAGAAATATTGTGATCTATTTAAACTAGAAGATCCACTGATTATATTCTGAGTGGTAATACTGAGTGCAAATATACATGAAATGCAGATTTATAAATGAACAAATGGTATGCAGGAATATCACACAGTGACTAGAGGAAACGATCGAAATGAGGAGCAGACTTTAATTAGAATTAGTGTTCCACTGACTATGCATTATCTACTAGGCCGAGATAGATATTTGAGATATCCTGCATGGCGCCTCACTGCCACCTGCAGATCTGTACCAGGTAATTTATGACAGTGGACATTCGTATCATCTTAACATCTCAGTCAAAAATTACTGCACATGTTCGAAAAAGAATGGCATGCAAGGGATTTTTAGAATTGCATTACAGGGATGTAGTGATGACAAAATAAATAACTGGGAGTTAATTTTAAACTTAGCAAATTTTGGTCACATCTTAAAGCGTTTTCTTTAGACCTAATTTAAGTTAAAACTTCTTCATATAGAAAATATTGTATGTTTAATAAAACAGTTTCTATTTTAACTGTTAGTGACTTTATTGTAAATTTTATCCCAATGTACAATCTATATTTTAAGAAGAGGTGTTATCGTTCAACTGAAGACTTGCCTGATTTCAAATGTATTATATATTTGATTAACTATGGAATAATTTTGACCATTATTTACACAACTTTAACCGCTTACATGGTTAAACTTACACAGCCCAAACAGTGCTTTGATATTGTTGAGTGGCTGTATGTTGAATTAATATGTAAAAATTTACATCTTTTTAAATCTGAACAAAGCATATCTATCTAATCAGTAATCAAATTAATTTTAACCACAAATTGTTCTACAGACCAATGGTCTTAAATGACAAGCAGTATTTCATGCTGATTAGAAAACCTTGCAGAAACAGAGCCAGCTATTCAACCATACAGATCTTTTCAAATAAGAAAATAAAATGCTTAATTATCATTTCTTTGATAATAAAACACTTTCTTGAATGATCCAAATATCTAAATACCAGTAAAACAGAAAGTGCCAACCTAAAAGGTTTCGTAACATTAATATTTGCTGTGCATGATATGACAAGGCTAGTAAGTTAAGCTATCTGGGGCGCATGTTATGACAAAGCTAGTTCACCCCTTTTTTACCTTGAAAAGTCGTCTTTTCTTCGCATCAGACAGCAAGAGATCTGCCAGATCTGACACCCTCTTTTTTGTCAGCACAAACTTGTTGCTTTTCACCTTAACCTCATATCGCCAGGAGTCCAAGTCATTGTCTGTCTCAAGAAGGTCATAAAACCTAAGGATATGTTGTCTGTTGTCTTCCAGTCGCTTGATTCCCTTGTGACACTTCATATCATACAACTTAACAATATTGTTTATCTTTCCCTCGAACAATTCCACAAATCGTCTGTTGGCTTCAGCCAGTTCTTTAAGCAAATGTTTTGGTTTTTTCCATTCTTCGATATATCTGTATACAAGAGGCTGCAGGCTATACATGTTGTTGTCCTCTTCAATCAGGTGATGGTCAAGAAGCATCTCTAGTGTCTCCGATACTCTTTCCTGGTTGGCCACAACAGCCTCCGCAGAAGACTTGGAAAATGTTCCTGACTGGAACACGGAAAGACGTACCAACTCCTTTTGAAACTCTTCTGGAAGAAGCTTAATTGTGGCATCAATACAATTTCCCACCGCAAGAGCAGACGTGACATTCTTCTTGTCATTCTTTAGGTGAAATACAAGGTTTCCTGGATTTAGTTTTCCCACTTTAAGAACTTCAGCCACCATGATGACAGCAAGCGGAGAGCATGCACACTCGCGGACTATTTCACCCGCTTCCTGGTCAACATCCTCCTACAATAATTTTTGTTACATCACACCAGCACAATAAAGATCATATTGGCAACATCAAGCTTATTATTGGTGGAGGAAGATCCCTAGACTTATGCCTGGGTAGAAGTACAGGTATCACAGGTTAACAGGAAAATCTCCCTACATTAAGGCTTTCCCCACAATAGGGACTAGAAGCTACACAGTGTGGGGTTGTCAAGTCAATTACTCTAACCCCTTTGCCATGGACGCCCACAAGACATTTGATAAAACAAGAGGGCCATGATGGCCCTTAATCGCTCACCTGATGACACAGGCTTTATGTAGACTCAAATCTGGCATTAAGTAATTAAGAGTTATTTACTTTAGAAATCTTTGGTGAAGATTGGACCATTAGTGTGGCCATTGAGTTGATAACATTTTCTAGAATTTTACCAAGTAACCTACTGAATCCACATGACTCACTTCAAAACATATGTAAGATTTCATACTGGCAAACATGATGGTCAAGTTTGGTGAAGACTGGGCCATCAATGTAGCCTCTTCAGTGTTTTCACAAGCTTTTTCTAAAATTTAACCTAGTGACCTACTTTATGACCCCACAAGACCCAATAACGAACTCATCCAAGATTTCATGTAGACAAACATTCTGACGAAGTTTGATGAAGATTGGCCTGTAAATATGGCCTCTAGTGTGTTTACAAGCTTTTTCTAAGATTTGACCTTGTGACCTACTTTTTGACCCCACGTGACCCAGTTATGAACTCATCCGAGATTTCATGCAAACAAACATTCTGACCAAGTTTGGTGAAGATTGGGCTATAAATGTGGCCTCTAGTGTGTTCACAAGCTTTGTCTAAGATTTGACATAGTGACCTACTTTTTGACCCCACGTGACCCATTTACGAACTCATCTAAGATTTCATACAGACAAACATTCTGACTAAGTTTGGTGAAGATTGGGCTATAAATGTGGCCTCTAGTGTGTTCACAAGCTTTGTCTAAGATTTGACCTAGTGACCTACTTTTTGACCCCAAGTGACCCAGTTACGAACTCATCCAAGATTTCATGCAAACAAACATTCTGACCAAGTTTGGTGAAGATTGGGCTATCATTGTGGCCTCTAGTGTGTTTACAAGCTTTTTCTAAGATTTGACCTTGTGACCTACTTTTTGACCCCACGTGACCCAGTTACGAACTCATCCGAGATTTCATGCAAACAAACATTCTGACCAAGTTTGGTGAAGATTGGGCTATAAATGTGGTCTCTAGTGTGTTCACAAGCTTTTTCTAAGATTTGACCTAGTGACCTACTTGTTGACCCCACGTGACCCATTTACGAACTCATCTAAGATTTCATGCAGACAAACATTCTGACTAAGTTTGGTGAAGATTGGGCTATAAATGTGGCCTCTAGTGTGTTCACAAGCTTTTTCTAAGATTTGACCTAGTGACCTACTTTTTGACCCCACGTGACCCAGTTACGAACTCATCCAAGATTTCATGCAGACAAACATTCTGACTAAGTTTGGTGAAGATTGGGCTATAAATGTGGTCTCTAGTGTGTTCACAAGTTTTTCCTAAAATTTGACCTCGTGACCTACTTTTTGACCCCAGGTGACCTAATAATGAACTCATCCAAGATTTCATGCAGACAAACATTCTGACCAAGTTTGATGAAGATTGGATAAAAATTGTGGCCTCTAGTGTGTTCACAAGGTAAATGTTGATGACGGACGAAGAACGACGGACGACGAACGACGGACAACGGACGACGGACGAAGAGGTATCACAAAAGCTCCCCTTGAGCATGTTGTGCTCAGGTGAGCTAAAAAAGCAAAACATCTGGTTGGTATTATTTATGGCAATTGATTTTAAAATACATTGAAACTATTTGCAAAAAATGTCAGGAAAGTTCAATCATGATAGGTTTTAAAGACATGCCAAAAGCATATGTGATATAAAAAAATGACCTGCTTCCAAATATATATGTAGCATTTTACTGTAAGACAAGAAATGTGGCCATGCCATGAAACCAGGTTTTCAACGCTTTAACAAATCCAATCCCAAGCTAGGTCTTCAAGCAAGCAAGCTTGCTATATCCAAAGTTTCAGCAAGATTGGTTTATCCAAACTGAAGTTATTGACCACAGACTGTTTTTGTTTGTTTTTTTAGTAACAGTGACCTTGACATGACTCACCTATCTCAAGCAAAGTTTGCACATAAACTACCGACAAACAAAATTTCAGCAAAATATCTCCCTTTTAACACAAATTATTATAAGGAAACTGTTTTTCTATTTTAGCAACAATGACCTAGACCTTGACCCAACTGGCCCCAAATCCAATCCCAAACTAGGTTTTCATGCAAGCCTGCTATATCCAAAGTTTCAGCAAGGCTGGTTTATCCAAACTGAAGTTATTGAACGGAAACTGTTTGTCTATTTTAAGTAACAGTGACCTTGACCTGACTGGCCCTAAATCCAATCCCAAGCGAGGTCTTCATGCAAGCTTGCTATATCCAAAGGTTCAGCAAGATTGGTCTAACCAAACAGACATTATTGACAGGAAACCTTCTGTTTGACGTCGCCTGCCTGGCCGCCCGCCCGTATGGCCACCCGACCTCCCGCCATACCCCAATCTAATAACCAAGATTTTCATTGATAACCTGATTAAAAAAAACTGAAAACTTGTCTGTGATAGCAAATATCATGATGATGATAAATATTTCTAGCAAGTAGCAAACCTATCTTAACAAAATCCTATTACCTGCATTTAATTAAACAGTTGAAACCTAATCTTATCTCATTTAATTGCTTCTTCATAGAGATTTGGTACAAGTTTTAAACATAACTGTTGAATATTAACAAGACTTTATGAATATGACATTCAGTCTTCAATTGTCAGTACCTTGCCTGAGGCCATCTTGAGAAGCTCCACAGCTTCCTCCTCCTCCAGGGGTCCGAGGTCCTTTTGTACCAGGGTTGAAGCCAGATTTTTTAAGCCCTGAGAACTGACCTTGGTTCTACTGGTGATCAGAAATTTTATCTGTGAATAAACACAAAAACTGCCAGCAATTACTGTTTATACAGAGGACATAAAAACTTCATCTTATTTCTATGATGACTTAAACGTTAATAATACATGTACATGTAATACACACATATACATATCTTTTTTAGTATTGAATTGTGATCTAGTTTGTATTATTTTTATTTTAAGCTAAAGTGAATTATTGATTGAAACTCAACTCAAATGGCTTGATAATATGGACAGGTTTTACTTCATGTTTTTGGGTATAAGAGTGAGAAATACAAGTGAAAGAAACCTTATTATTTTAATCTGGTCCACAGTGAAATGATAGGTTCATTATTTTCACTCTGGGTCCCAAGGGAGGTAATTAGGGACTATTTTTTCTAGTATTCAGTACTATTTAAACAAAGTTTTAAGACAAAATATGCAAGAAATAAAAAGAAAATTATTGTTTGTACCACTTCTGACAATATATTTTTCTATAACCCCTCATGATATAAAATTAGATCATACACCAAAATTGACAAATATCTTCTCTATTATATAGAGATGCATCATGTGAGAATTAAACAAAGATGTTGTAATTTAGTTTGGAGACTGTAAAGTGGTGTTACCATTTTCAAGCTTATTAACACATAGAAACTAATTCTACCCAACCTGCTAAGCATGAACTTATCAGGCTAAGACAAATAGTGTAGGTCCTGATCAGACAGCAGTTTCTGGAAACTGTCTGGATCTACACTATATTTTGCAGAGTCCTTAACAATGTCTTATTATCTTTGCATGCAGCTTTAACAAAACTAATTAAGATTTTGAATTACCTAGCAGCACATACAGGACTAGTACATTATTAAGCTGGGCATGAGTGTATACATGTCAGGTGTTTTGTCAAATATAAAAAGAAACCTGATCCACCTGATATTTAAGGAATGAAAACCAATTTTCTGACATTTGTGCTTTTTGAATGCTGAACCTGTGTGTGTAAATGAATATTTTGCCTCAACATTTATAAGCATGAACATCAGACACATTCTTGGCTTATAGCAAGTGTTTCAAAGGTTGAAAAATAAAAATTGCAATACGCAGGGAAATTCACTTTGGTTCAACAACTGTGCAACTGTCCCCAGTTGGAAGTTATCTCCCCAACTGGGACTCAACACCACGTGGTGAGGGGCTGAGGAGTTACAAGTTGACTACTATCTGCCACGGTTATGGCCAAGGGTGGCCCCACTCTGAGGTGAATCAATTTGATTATGTCATAGCTAAATGGTGATTATGTCATAGGAAAATGGTGATTATGTCATAGGTAAATGGTGATTATGTCATTGGTCAATGGTGATTATGTCATAGGTAAATGATGATTATGTCATAGGTAAATGTTGATTATGTCATAGGAAAATGATGATTATGTCATAGGTTAATGGTGATTATGACATAGGTAAATGGTGATGATGTCAAAGGTAAATTGTGATCATGTCATAAGTTAATAGTGATTATGTCATAGCTAAAGGGTGAATATCTCATAGGTTAATGGTGATTATGTCACAGCTAAATGTTGGTTATTTCAAAGGTAAATGGTGGTTATGTCATCTGTAAACGGTGATTATGTCATCAGTAAATGGGGATTATGTCATCAGTAAATGGGGATTATGTCATTGGTAAATAGGGATTAAGTCATTGGTAAATGGTGATTATGTCATAGGTACATGGTGATTATGTCAAAGGTCAATGGTGATTATGTCATTGGCAAATACTTTTAGACAATATAAAGAGTGAAATATATCGCTTAAACGTCCATTATTTCCAAATCTATAAATAAGCATGACTGGGATTTAGGGTTAAAATAGATACCGATGTCAGAGCTGATTACACAAATGTTTACGGAACACAACCTCGAAAGTAAGCAGTCACATGGTTTCTTAAGATTAAAAAAAGCTGTGCAGAATGGCATGGATAGGAAATATAGTTTGGTAATGACAAGAGGGGTGTTATACTTTACTTTTCACATGGATATAAGGGAACAATAAACAGTAATTAGTAGTGATGGGCCGATGAGCAAAAGATATCGATTAGCATAAGATTAAAAGTTTCTCGATGTCACTCTCTCATAATCGATTTATAGAAGATTGTGAATGCACTCCAAATAAAGGTACGGGTTCCAGCTTTTACCCTTATCTGGCCGTAAGGAAATCACTCTGAAAATTAAAACGGCAGTCCGTGAGATTTACGAGTATATAAAAAAGAAAGCAAGTGAAAAAATTGTAATTTGTCATTGAAATACCAAACGTTTTGTTAAAAGTGGCAGCAAAGACACTATAGTATCGAGTAATTACATAAGCTGCAAATCAAAAACCATTTGTGAACGTAACGCTGCGTAGATTAACAAACCGATTATAAGCGGTGAAATCACATCGGAAGTGGCAACCGATTCCAACCGATGATCGATTATTTGCAACTGATTTCCCAACAGTAGTAGTTTATGAGATTTTTTCAAGTAACAATAATTTATTTGGTTGCATTACGGTATGAAAGTTGGTCTAAATTGTCGGATAAAACCTTAAATAGTCAAGCAATGAGTATGGAATATGCAACATTACTAACTTAACACTTTTGTACTGGCAGGAGTTTCAGCCATGTGTCAGAAATAAAAATACCTCATAAGCACAATCAGTAGTTATAGGGTTCTGGTACAAACTTTTACTGTAAAGCATGTAATTTTGTAGGTTTGTTAAAAAGATTTACAAATGTTTCAGTAAATTGACCTTATAAAGTGAATAATCTGGATGTTTCAGTAAATTGGTGATTATATACGGTAAAAATATGTCACACATAAAATAGTGATATTTAAAAGTGATATTTTAATAAGTTTTAGAACTATACCCTGTTTATTGTTATTTGTTTGTTTGTTTATTGGGTTTATCGTCCCACCAACATTATTTCAGTTATCTGGAGATGGTATCCACTTGAAGCAGATATAGTGCTGCCTTCACTGAGTAAACCATGCCGTGAACACCTGGCATGATACTAGACTCAGCCACATTATCCAACACCTGGCCGACCAGTCGTGGAGCTGCCCTTATATCTGCTTGAGCATTAGCAAGAAAGCCAACCGCTACCATTTTTAACGACTTTGGTATGTCATGTCCCAGGATAATAATTCGAATACACCATTTTATTAAAGAAGTCTACACTTACAATTATAATGTATCTAAGATAAAAATAATCAACAATTTAGATGCATATGAAAATCTAGTCCTACAACATAGACAATAAAGTCCTCACCAAATAATTCTAAACCAATTCATCCAATGGCAGTTTGAAAGTGAGAAAAAGGTGAAAGATATTAACATTAAGTGAGAATGAAAGTAGTAGAACTTAAGTGGGAGATTACCTATTACTAATAATTTCAGAATCAAAAGCTTGTGTCTGCTTACACAGTCTCTTTAACAAATTTTAAAATTCTTGAGTCAAATTTTGAGGCTGTTTATTACACTTAGAATGTATAAAATTATTGCTTATCTCATGATGAAAATAGCACAATTATGTTTTTCTGTCTCTTACACTCGGATTTTAACTAACCTCTCGATTAGGTATATAATTTCCCATGAATGCAATCATTAAACCTACCTCCACAATAAAAGTTTTCTATGGTAAATATCCCATGGAGCAATAATACTTACAGAATGGAAAGGATTATGGCTAATATGAAGTTCTCACAAAAATTCACGAAGTCAGTCAAAGTAAGCCAAAGAAATTTGGAAATATGGATATTAATAACAGTATACAGTGGTTGTATTTTATAACTACAGAGATACACAAAAGTAGAGGTGTGGAGTATGAAGGGATTAAGTTTATGCAGACATCAAAAGGGAGAGTGTGGCTGATATAGGTTTTTGTTTCTCTTATTTTATTTTATACTTTAAAATGACGAACAACAAAATATTTGGCTAGACAAGTTTGGAGGAAAAATATAAATTCATACTTTGGGGGCGTTCTTGTCTAAACATGCCACTGTTTCAAGCAAGGAGTGAAGAAGTCGACCAAATCGATATTTGTCCTTTTCCATTACGTCTTCACAATTGTCCAGGAAAAACAGAGTATCTGTCAAATTGAATAATTTTCAAAAAAAGCCATAAAAAGATAAAGATTGGAAAAAAAATTGTACATTAAGGGTTAGAATTATTTTGAGAGAGATTTTTGTCACAGCACAGTCTATAACCAAGCAAAACCTCTGAAGCATGATGCTACATGTAATAACTGTTGTTCAAAGCTGGACATCAATGTAATGATCATAGTTGGTCACTGTGATGTATTTAAAAACAACAACATAATAACTGTTGTTCAAAGCTGGACATCAATGTAATGATCATAGTTGGTCACTGTGATGTATTTACAAACAACAACATGATAACTGTTGTTGAGAGCTGGATGTCAATGTAATGATCATAGTTGGTCACTGTGATGTATTTACAAACAACAACATGATAACTGTTGTTCAGAGCTGGACATCAATGTAATGATCATAGTTGGTCACTGTGATGTATTTACAAACAACAACATGATAACTGTTGTTCAGAGCTGGATGACAATGTAATGATCATAGTTGGTCACATTGATGTATTTACAAACAACAACATGATAACTGTTGTTGAGAGCTGGATGTCAATGTAATGATCATAGTTGGTCACTGTGATGTATTTACAAACAACAACATGATAACTGTTGTTCAGAACTGGATGTCAATGTAATGATCATAGTTGGTCACTGTGATGTATTTAAAAACAACAACATGATAACTGTTGTTCAGAGCTGAATGACAATGTAATAATCATTGTTGGTCACTGTGATGTATTTACAAACAACAACATGATAACTGTTGTTCAGAACTGGATGTCAATGTAATGATCATAGTTGGTCACTGTGATGTATTTAAAAACAACAACATGATAACTGTTGTTCAGAGCTGAATGACAATGTAATAATCATAGTTGGTTACATTGATGTATTTACAAACAACAACATGATAACTGTTGTTGAGAGCTGGATGTCAATATAATGATCATAGTTGGTCACTGTGATGTATTTACAAACAACAACATGATAACTGTTGTTCAGAACTGGATGTCAATGAAATGATCATAGTTGGTCACTGTGATGTATTTAAAAACAACAACATGATTACTGTAGAACTACTAGTAAAGTTGTTCAAAAGAAAATTATTTTGTACAAAAAGGTGTTATATCCACTAGTTTGTTTAACTTTAACAGTTATAAAAAATAATCCAAACTAACAGATTACATTTATCTTTATAAAATAAAAGGATAAAAAACAAATATTATAAACAATATCTTTTTTTAGAATAAATAAAAATCTTAACATAAAAAAACAACATTGAAGCAATTGGGGTTTAAGCTGGGGGTCACACGTATAATGAATACACCCTACAACTCAGGCCACCAGGCAGATAATATTTATTAAACAATTATATTGACCCATTGATCCCATTTTTTCAAATCATATTAACACAATCTTTATATGTTGCAACCTTGATAGAATATCTCATTCCAGATAAGATTTATTAAAACAATTAAATTTTGTGACAAACTTTTATCAGTTTCAGTGACCGTGACATATAAAAACCAATTCACCTTTCCGCGAGATCTAAAAATAGATATTACACATTGTGTATTAGCATGGAATTAGCCAATCATATCGCGTTGATTGACACTTTACCTGCGTTATGCTGATTCTCACTTACATATTGTCCCACAAACAATGATTTTGACAAGCGATCAGTTTAAATCTGTTTGAGCCTTTGGTTCAATTTAATAGCAACAGGGTTGTTTGTTGTTTGCAAGGAAACGTATGTTGCTGTAATCGCTTCTCTGTTTGCATCTTAATTAAGTTTATTGGATGAGGCTTGTCCATTTCTACATCGAAAGGTAAAATCTCGCTGTAGCCAGCAACAACTTTCTTTCATAATTTTGTGTCATGAATGCATCATTGGGTGAAACTGTCCTAATCTTCATCTAAACATCTCCATCACAAGCTCTTTGCATTTGGGAGATATTAAATTAAAATATTTTCGCGGATCTGTAAGATAATCTGTAAGATCTGTCACTTTAAACAAGGTTGTTTGTAGGCAAGTGGCGGAGCTTAAACTCTATTTTTAGACCCGCGGAACGGTAAATTAGCCTCAAAGCTTTATATCTTCACAATGTAAGATTAATTTTGTTACGACAAATACATGATACATAACAAATTATTTATACAAGAAAATACCATTTTAAGAACAGAAATAATCATTTTTCATGGTTAAATTTTATAAATTTAAAGTTTAAAACAATAATGTATTAGATGTTGGATCACACAAATTAAAAAAATCTCATTTCTTAAATATACAATATTAAAACAACACTAACTATGTTTCAGGTCCTTTATCTTGGCTAGCAGATCCTCTGTGAGTCGGTTACTGTCCTGGGATAACACATTAATGGCCATTGTCTGCAACATGAAGGCTGCCATCTCCTCGGTAGTGGTCTTTCCCCTGCAAAATTTCAAGGGCTCTTATATATTTGGGAATCCATAACTGAGTTTGAGTTGCTGACTTGTTTCTTCTAAACTTTTCACTATGTAAGTTCAAGATTCACTCAAAAAGAAAAATTATACAAGGTGGGGTCTTCCAGCTGACTGTGCATCATAGATTATACCCAAATATTTCTCAGAAGTCTTAATTCATCCTTAGTAAAAAATAGCTGGACGACTCTTTAGTGACCATAATAGTGTTGCTGTCATGTTTTTCAAACAAAAGCAACATAACATCCATTCTTCACAGACACAATAAAAAAAACACTAATTTAAGAGATCATCAAGGAAAGTTGATCTCCACAGTCCCGGGGATCAAAACACTGTCTCTTGATTACTAGTCAAAACGGGCTACCATAACACCAAAGTGGCCATGTCAAATTGTTTATGTAGATTTTATATACAAATAAACACTTCCATTTTCTTTTTTAAATAACAAATCTCTATAAATATTTAAATGGATATTATGCTTCCATTTATGCAAAAGTAAGAAATTTCACTGTTTGTAATTTTAATATCTACAAAAGAACAGGTGATCATGTCCAAGAAATAAAACTAAGAGGAAATACCTTCTGTATAAAATACCTTGGAAATTTACTAAAAAGGGAGACAGTTTCTATTTTACCAACGTATTCCAAAGTTCAAGAGTTTTAAATGAGTAAAAACATTTGACCAATTGGATGCTTAAGGATCTTAGACTCTATCTTCAACTTTACAGCCATGATCCAAGACACACTGATATAAAACTAGTAGCTGGATAACAACGAATGAACACATTAAGATGGTACAAATAGCAAAGTTGTGGAAAATACAGAAAGATTCCATTTTAGCACCTTGGTCCAAGGCCCAAATATTATTAGTCCTGGTCTTGTGCTAGGACCATTCTCAAAGTCCTGATCAGTTAGATATGAATAAGATGAGTACTTGGACCCAAGTGTATAAGATCAAACTTAAGCTCAATGTTTGACAATCTTGAACCCACTATTCTGAAGTTAAACTCAACCTCAAAGTTTAATAATCTAGAACCCCGGATTCTGAAGTTAAACTCAACCTTAAGGTTTAATAATCTAGGACCCAGGATTCTGAAGTTTAACTCAAGCTTAAGGTTTAATAATCTAGGACCCATGATTCTGAAGTTTAACTCAACCTATTAAAAGTTTTAATAATCTAAGACCCAGGATTCTGAAGTAAAACTCAACCTATTAAAAGGTTTAATAATCTAAGACCCAGGATTTTGAAGTTAAACTCATACTTAACCTGAAGGTTTAATAAACTTAGATCCAGGAGTCTAAGATTAAACTCAAGAAAATGCCATTATAATAAAAACTAGATATATGAAATATGCTTAGTCCATTACCTGAGAGGTACTTTATAAATGGTCCAATCATGGTCCTCCTCTAGCTTCTGGCACACCTGTCGACCCAGAGCACTCTTCCCTTGACCAGCCAGTGCACTTATAACCACTCCTTTTGAGTGAAATTAAATGTAATAATAAATTTTACTTCCACTTATAACTTCATACCACACCCACTGTTGGCAAATGGGGGAGGGGCCTTTTACTTTTGAGCGAAATTATATATAATAAATTTTACTTCCACTTATGACTTCCGACCACACCCACTGGTTGCGAATGGGGGAGAGACCTTTTACATTTGAGTGATATTATATATAATAATAAATTTTACATCTACTAACAACTATGGCACACATATATCCCAATCACTCTTTGTTAATAGGTGAGTCCCCTAGCATGCTTCCCCAGAATGTCAGATTTGTGAGATGTCTCCAAACCAAAATTTGAACTCCTTACTAGGATTTTAATATAATTATTTATATGGCTATGTTTATGTATTGTCCAAATATTTTCAGGAGCCTGCATTAGATGTAAATTCTCAATGTCCTATATGTTTTATGCTGTTTTATAATGTCATTCCATTACAAGTGTTTTAAACATGACTAAGATCCTTCTAAAAAATAAACAAAGTATAACAAGTTTAGTAACGAGTTCTGCTTAACATGTTATTGTTGTATTTACCTATATTTGACAGTTCTTCTGAAACAAGCTTATCTGTTATTTCATTGATCAAGTCTGTGTGGCCAACAAACTGTTGTTGTTCTTTCCTTCTTTGTTCGAACTCTTGTAGTTGGTTGATAACATCCTGTATTTTGTCAGCAAAGTTCTCCCCGAACTCCGAGTGCATATTCAAGCACTTCAGATTATCTCGAAGCTCCAATGCACATTGTAACTGATCTTCATCTGAATGAAAAGAAGGATGATTCATACAAGTGAACTCTCCCACTATTGGAGGGAGATTCCCACTTTTTAGGTTCAAAATTACTTAACAATGACAGGTTTTTGACATTTTCAGAAATTTCTAAATTGGGACACAAGATAACTTCCTTCTTTGTTTATATGAAAATAATAAATCTTCCTCTCTGCAAGTGAAAATCTCCCAATACAGCCTTATAAAAGTTCAAATGAATGATATTGGTTTTTTTTGGGTTTTTTTTTTTTTTTTAAATACATTGCAGCAACTTATTGTGATCATTATAGCAAGGTCCAGCTATTTTGGTGGAGTGTTACCCCAATGGAAATATCTGGTAAGAATCACAAGGTGTATTGCAGGTCAGCTGGAAGTCCTTCACCATGAATGGGACTCAAACCCATGGGGATGACAGGTAAGCATTCAGAGGAGTCGACTACTTCACCACTATGCCACAGGCAATCCCCTCAAGGGTTATTAGAGGATTTTAGAGAGCTTGAACAGTTTATAATCACAAAATTGACCAAGGTGAATTCTGAATATTGTTTATTTCTTTTATAAAACAATCTGAAATATCTTTCGATCAACAGTTTTTATTTCTTTTGTTTTATAATCTGGAACTGCTAAGAGAAATTATAAAAATAATGTCCACATCAAGTTCAAAATCTCTTTCACAATGTACATGAAGGTGTATACAGGTATCTGTGAAATTTGAAGTATTTCTTGAAAAGCCTTAGTCCTTATTCACCATAAGTCCTATCACCAGTTCATTGTCATGTGACCACTTACTTGTGTTTCAAAGAAAGTCCTGGGACCTGTTTACTGTCATGTAACCACTTACGTGTGTTTCGTTGGAAGTCCTTGGACCTGTTTATTGTCATGTGACCACTAATGTGTGTTTCTATGGAAGTCCTAAGACCTGTTTATTGTCACATGACCTCTTATGTGTGTTTCTATGGAAGTCCTAAGATCTGTTTATTGTCAAATGACCTCTAATGTGTGTTTCTATGGAAGTCCAAGGACCTGTTAGTCTGTGACTTCTTACGTGTGTTTCTATGAAAGTCCTAGAACCTGTTTATTGCCACATGACCTCTTATGTGTGTTTCTATAGAAGTCCTAATATCTGTTTATTGTCAAATGACCTCTTATGTGTGTTTCTATTGAAGTCCTAGGACCTGTTTATTGTCGTGTGACCTTTTACGTGTGTTTCTATGGAAGTCCTAAGACCTGTTTATTGTCATGTGACCACTTAAGTGTGTTTCTATGGAAGTCCTAGGACCTGTTTATTGTCATGTGACCACTTACGTGTGTTTCTATGGAAGTCCTAAGACCTGTTTATTGTCATGTGACCTATAACGTGTGTTTCTATGGAAGTCCTAGGACCTGTTTATTGTTATGTGACAACTTATGTGTGTTTCTAGGGAAGTCCTAGAACCTGTTTATTGTCATGTGACCACTTAACGTGTGTTTCTAGGGAAGTCCTAGAACTAGTTTATTGTCATGTGACCACTTACGTGTGTTTCAAATAAAGTATTATGACCTGTTTATTGTCATGTGACCTCTTATGTGTGTTTAAATGGAAGTCATAGGAAGTGTTTATTGTCATATGACCTCTTACGTGTGTTTCAATGGAATTCTTAGGACCTTTTTCTTGTCGTGTGACCTCTTACGTGTGTTTCTATGAAGGTCCTAGGATCTGTTTATTGTCATATGACCTCTTAAGTGTGTTTCTATGGAAGTCTTAGGACCTGTTTCCTGCCCTAAAATTAAGATGCTGTTTAAAATTGTCTAAGCTTTAACTAAAATATGATTTTTCTGCAAAAAACTAAAAAGAGGTCAGATATTGTAAAATGTATTTGACAGGTGAACCATTTGAAACCACCTCTAAGTCAGAGTAGGCAGAAACAATGAAGTTTGCTGAGAGTACATTTATGTAACTAGTACTAGCATGTACTTGTTTGTCATTAGAATGTTGCAACCTTGTCAGAGACGGTTGATTTGACCTTCAGACAAAACACACTGATAAGCAGTGTGTTGGTGGTTCTACCCAGACATTTGTCTGGGATCTTCTTCTGCCCAAAAGCTGGACATTGCTATAATGATCATATATGGTCACTGCAATGTATTTTAAAAACAAAAGAAACAAAACAGTTAACAAATGTATAGATCAATGTAATTTTTTAGAAACCTGTTTAAAGATTATTTTTTGGAATACACACACTGTAAAAGTGTTTTTCTTGTTTCCATCTGGAAATGAGCAAATCTGCTATGATTGCATCCTTTCAGGTTTGAGATTTGAGAATATTTTTCATCTTAGATATATTAAATTTGACTCTGTAAGTTTTTCTTTAAAGAAATTGATTTGTTAAATAACTACAGTCTTATGACATGCTTTAAAATATGCATATGCCATGATGTGATTTGTCATGATTATTCATAACATTCTAAAACAATAAACATTCAATGAGGAAGATCACATAGCCTGCTATGACCAATAATAGCTCAGAAACAGGCATCATGAATTTAAGGAACAAATTAACCCAAAATCAAAGCCCTAATGGTAGCAGCATTTTACACTTTGTGTACTACTTTAAACAATGGCTAAAGTGCTCCAAATGTTTAACTGTAAACAACCTTTTTTTGAATGTTTACAGTTTGTCTAGCCCCATATTCTAATGTCCTGAAATGGTGACTTCTGTAGCAACTTATCAATTTAAGTTGGATCACAAAAAATGCAATTTGCTCTGCTGAATTATACGCATCAAAAGCTCATTAAAAACAAATGAATGTTGAAAACTGAAACTACTATGAAAAAAAGGTTGGTCGCTTTTATTTAAAAATAAGCAAATTAAAAATAAAATGTATTATATTTCTTATATAAAGTATATAAAAATACCTTCCGACAAGGGAGATAAATAAAACATTCTTTTCATTTCGAAAACAGGGAATGTACCAAGACTCAGGGGCTTAGTCAGTAGAGAACTTGACTGCCATAGAAGAGGTAGTGGGTTGGATTCCTATTTTTGGTTTTATTGCATTTGGTTTTTTGGGGTTTATCATCCCACCAACAGTTTTTCAGTTATCTGGAGATGGTGTCCACATGAAGCAGACATAGTGCTGCCTTCACTGTGTATAGTATGCTGTGGACACCTAGCATGATACCACACCCAGTCACATTATCCTGACATCGGGCCAACCAGTCATGGAACTACCCTTATATTTGCTTAAGTGTTAGCAAGAAAGCTATGCCACTACCATTTTTAACAACTTTGGAATGTTGCAGCCCAGGGTCAAACCCAGGGCCTCCCATAACTTGAGACAATGCTCTACCGTTTGCGCTACCAGGTCAAGTTTATTGCTTTGTTGTCTATTTCTTACTTCATCATATTTTTTTCAGCTGCTAAATTTTAATAAGGAATTAGTTTTTAGGTTTTAACTTTAACCGAAGACCAGTAAAAACAGCATGCCTGCAATCAGTGTTATCCTGTTAAGAAATGTCCAAATATCAGTTGATTTCTTTCTAAGGCTAAGGAAATTTCTTAACTGAAGTGAGACAAAGAAACTAAGAATCTTTAACCCTTTATATGCTGGAAATGCCGTTCAACCCATTAATATTAAAACATACACATATTAGTGCTTCCAGCAAAAAAAAAAAAAAGGATTAAAGTTATGACCGTGAAATAAAACAGAATATTACATTTATAAATCATTTGATAAAATCTTCTCTGCAGTTTCATGCTGTTCTCTCCTTCATCGCTATCTTTAGTACTCAGGTCTTCTTCATCGTCACTGTCAACAGCTTGCTCACACAGGATGCAGTATTTTTCTATGTCGGTTTCATCGAAGTGTTCAAAGAGATAGTCAACCACCATCACCCATGGGTTGACCTGGTGCTTTCCAAACCCTACCGAGTGAGTCCTTTCCAGTTTGTGGCTCATGGCTTACTGCAATAAGACAATAAGGGGAATTGTGCTCAAAGATTTTTCACAAATGTATTTGTACATAGGTGTCATATTTTATTGTGTAATATAATGTTACTATTTTTTGTCACTTATAATTTTTCATGATCTCTTTTGGTATAGTTCATACAATTAAAAATATAGCGAATAATACAATTAATGGGATACAACATAAAAGGTGACTAATTAGTTTAATAGGTGCTCTGAATGATGCTAAAAAGGAATAATGGTCACATCAGTCCACTTTTCTCTGGAATTCAAATGTTTCCAGGATTTCCTTATGTGTGAAACAGTGACTAGGAATACAGAAACATGACTGCCCTAAAACTATTAAATGGGTTGAGCACAAAAAAACTTACACACACATAAATGAGAAGCAAGACCTTTATTTGGAGGAAAGAATTAGTTATTGAGTATATTGCATAATATCACATACCCTTGGAATTTAAAGCATTTTGATTGGTCGAGCGCTAGTCATGTGTGAGACAATACAAAGTGATAATGTTTTCCCGTCAGCACCGAGAATATAATACTGATGCTCATGTTCTTTTTATGCGCACTATTGCTACAACAACATGGCATCTGGTAAAAGTAATTGACAGTTTTTTAGTGTGTATGTAATGATTTGGTAATATTTAATGAAAATGTAACCAAGAAAACAACAAAAAGTGTAACCTCGGAAGCAGTAAATGTTTTTTGTGATTATCTGTCGAGGAAATGGACGCTGGCAAATTGGATCGACATCTTTAAATGTTTTATATTAAATGTGAAGCATGTGTGGTTCGTTTTACAAAAACAACAATGATAGCGTAATTTAATAGGGTATGTGATATAACAAGTAAAGACTTATGTTTCGGTCAATATATAGTTTTATGGACCTGGCTATATACTGACCTCAACACAAGTCTTTATTTGTTTAATGAATAACATGCTTTAACCTGGATTCAAACCTGTGACCTTGCATAATAAGTAAGCTACCCGATGATGCTAAGGAAATCATAAGCAATTGTTTCAAAAGCATGAACGTGGGTTCAAATTTCGCTCCAGTCCACTTTTTTTCTTCATAATATAACCTTTATACAAAGCTATACTCCACATGAAAATAGTGCTGCAGATTTTATGTGTAGCCAGTATGTCTCTGGTCACCACATATACACAGTTTTGAAGAGCCCAAGCAGTACAAACAACTGCAAAATTTCAATTCTTTTAGTATCCACTACCCGTATGTCCATTAGAAAATGTGTGCGTTTGACTTCAAAAGTAACTGGTCAAGTAGTTTTCATAGTTTAAAAGTAGCTAACTGTGCAGTTGGCTCCTATAGGAAATGTTTTCAATAATAAGTCCTTGTTACCTTTCACTTTTCACATAGATGTGGGATATCAATAAAAAGCATTTTGTGGGATCAGGTTACAATAGTTTATTTGGTTGTTTGAGGGGAAAAAGTCTTGGCCCATTCTGTCATAAACCATCTTAAAGGAAGTGAAACATTCTTGTAACAAAGGTCAGCACCTCATGGTTGCCTGATCGAAAGATGGTTTCATCCAAGGGGCCAAATTTTACAAAGCCTCTGCATCATCTGTTGACTGTCATAAAGAGATGAATGGCGAGAATATTGAAAAGAAGTTACAGGAGACGTTGTTGCCTATTCTGTCTCCTCAGTGTGACTTTGTGATGGATGACACAAGTTACCACTCAGATGACCAACAAGCAGTTCCACGAAAGATGATATTGGAATAAAAAATTGGTAATATTCCATTTCAATTATGTATTGAAAGGATGAAAATTACTTAAAAAGTTCATAATGTTCCATTGTTGTTGTTTTTTCAGAAGTTAGAGATGCATCAAGTAGCATTCATCAATTGGATGTTGAAAACCAAATTGTTTGACTAAGTGAATCTACGAAGGTTTCGACCAACCTTTAATCAATGAACTGACATTTAAGTTTTTCATTATATGTTTTTCTTAAAGCAAACATTTTTTAACTCATCATATGTTTAATTAACTTAAATCAGTAGCAACTTTTGGTAATTTAGAAGAACATATAACAATATGGGGTCGCCTGTGGCGTAGCGGTAGTGTTGCCTATTTCTAACTCCTCTGACTGTTTAGCCTCTCACCTTGAAGGTTCGAGTCATGTTCAGGGCAAAGGACTTGTGAGATGTGAGAAGGTCTTCCAGCTGACTTGCGGCACACTGTTGGTTCTACCTAGACATGTGTCTCCGGTCTTTCTCCACCAAAAAGCTGGATGTTGCTATAATGATCATAAATGGCCACTGCAATGTATTTCAAAGACAACACTATACCAATATGCAGAAACTAAGACAAAAAAGAGGTCTAAGACAGATTTAACCATCTCCCATTTGCATGTCCGGATGAGTACATAGACCTCCAGGAATCCTGTGAAGAACAAGGATGAAAGAACAAGCTTAACACAGTTTAAGTTGGTTGCTGTGGATTTCCAGCTCAATCTGGCGGAAGCTAATTGGTGTGCGGCTGATGGTCAGCTCTTTAGTACTTGTTGGAAAGGACAAAAAATCCTCCATTTAACAGCCTTGGACAGGCAGCTGATGGGGCATCTAGCTGGCTCTGGAGCAAATGAAAGCTTAGGTTGGTGCCAAGATGAAGCCCTCAGTAAAAAACAAAAAGCAGTGCCAAACTGTGGGATGGGATTTCCCAGCATTTTTGCCGATAATGTGCAGCGACATTTTATGAGGTGCCCAGGTGACTGAATCCGGCCAGTCGATTATACTGACACCTTCAAGTCAGGCATAGTGCTGTCCCCTTAGCCCCAAGGGTTAGGAGTTAAGCCAATACTACCAACTTTAAAATCTTTGGTTTTGACCCGGCCAGGATTTGAACCCCCAACCTCCCGATTCGCAAGCCAACGCTCTACCACTTGAGCTATTGCGGTTGGTGTGCCAAACTGTTTTCTACATTATGTTGACATATTTTATCAGGTTAAATGATGAATGTGTACTAAAGCGGATTCATGCTGCCTTTGATGAGATCACTAGGGAGAGATTACACTGAGCATGTGACCATAAGGATGGTGGTGATTGTGAAAGAAAAAGACAATGATATTTTACAACCGACTCCAGAGAAATAGAATCTGCTAGCATGGGCAGCACAACTAACACCACCAGTTAAGTTGACTTATCAATTGAGGTATTGTACTGTAAACCCAAAATTCACTTGAATTTCACAATGTATTTTCTAAATCAAATAGAAAAAAACTACAGTATAAATAGAGAGAGAGACTCGAGCGGCAATACAGTTGAATCTTTAACACCACTTATAGTACCTGGCAAAGTAGCATTACTTTGAGTCTATAGATAGTGATCAGTTAAAGAAAAACATGCAAAAAAAGTGTGCATAAAGACTGTCAGGTCACTAAATATTTATAGAAACTAACTAAGAGCCATTTCAATTGTGCCCAATAACAGAATTTGCCATAAGATGCCTTTAAATGTGGTATTTGACTGTTTGTCTTTATCTCATACAGTTAACAAAATGTCACATTGTTTTGGGAAATTGGGCATATCTTTTTACCTAAATTAATGCTTATGTTTAAATAAATAACATCCATGTATTTTTTAGTTTTCACCTCATTAAATTTTTTTCCTTAAAATAAAATAAATTTATAGCAATCCAGCTTTTTTTTTGCAAAAAATTCTGACATTTTCACAGTGGCAATTTATGTTTGCTTTTGCATTGTGTAAACAAATCTGATTTTTTGAACCGATCTTATATTGATGGCTAGCAATTGGAGACTTAAGAGGATAGTCTCCCCTGAAAAATCCCTACATGCAACTAGGTCTTTTCATTTGGATTACTCTGGGTTTTTTAGGTATACTCTTACGTATAGAGTATGTTGACCAGGGCTTTTTCAGGGGTTTGGGCGGGGTGGGGGGAAGGCCCCTGCCCATATTGGGAATTTTTTTACACAGTCAATAGTCAAATTTGGGGAAGAACTATCCACTTGTGGTAAGGTATACACCAGTTTTTATGCCGGTTACATATTTAATAAATTCACATGATTATATGGGTTCTCGTTTATCTATTTTTATAGACAAAATCTATTTCTGTTCAAAAGGGAATATTTTTTTGAGATTGGGAATCTTTTCTTGAAATCGGGAAAAATGGTCACTGTTTGGCATTGGGAATGGGGTCAATCTCCCACTCAATCTCCGGAAAAAGCCCTGTTGACCTTTGTTATTCTTGTGATACCTAGGTAAACCATTATTAACAAATGCCTCAATTTTATAATAAAATAATTAAATAGTAAAATTTAATGGTAATAAATTATTGGATAACATCTTCATAAATATTCTAATGGAGGTAATGCTTTAATTCATGCAAAAGCAATAAATTTTGTTGTTTGTAATTGTACCATCTACAAAATAGGACAACAAGAAAAGGTCCTAAAAGAATTACCACAGATACTTAAATCTGAACTACCTCTAGACAAAGGCAAACATGGTAAATGTAAAAGTGACTAAAACCACAGAGATGAGACAAACTTGCAAAAAGAAAAAACTAGCCGTTACCCCCTGATACGGTCAGTCAGCAAAACAACTGACAGCGGTGCTCAAACCTGATTTGTGGAGTGCTCTAACATAGCACTTCCCGGAGGTGTTTCTAACAACAGTGTAAATAAAAATACCCCATCAAAGTGAGACAACTAACAGCAAAAGCCTGCATAAGAAGCTAAAACTGGTAAAAGTATATTATATACAAACATGATAACTCCCACCATAATCAACATTTGTACAATATTTCCAGAAGATAAAAGATTCGTCAACCTAAAAATTCCAAACGAGAGTGGTTTGAAATAAAATAGTCCAAGTGATGACGTATAATAAGAATAATTTAATGACGTCATATGATAAAAATACAAACGTCATATGTCAGCGTTAAAAAAAAATAAAAAATAAAGATAACACGAAGGAAAACCAAACAATTTTTGAAAACAATCCAAACCAACGAAACAAAATATAGTATTGTGAAAAGATATTAGGTAATGAAATCCAGATGTTTTGTTATAATAAGCCAAGGATTTATATGTAATTAGAAAGACAAACAAAATCCTGAAGTTATACCTACTTAAACCTATTAAAACAACAGCTGATAAAGTTCAGGAATTCCAACTAAAATGACCTATCTACTATTTGGACTACACTAGATATTATTCAACAAGGGAGGCAATTTCCATTTCATGAATGTACCCCATTGTAAGGCAATGGAACTTGGAATGTGGCATTATCTGCTTCTCACTGTGGGAGGTTGATGGGTTTGAGAATTGTAATGGGGATGGGGTGGGTCTTCTCAGCTTAGAAGGGATGTGTGGAGGGAAACATCCAGAACGGTCTACTAACAAGGTCAGACCGTACTACGACAGACCAGTCCAGGGCGGCCTACTTTTACTTCACATATAAGGCAAAAGGCCATATAACAGGGCTGTATTTCATTAATTGTTTGACCATTTTAGTGTTTTAGACTCTAAAGCCAGTAAAGTTTCTGGTAATTAGAATTTTAATTGTTTGCTATTAGTGATATATATGCAATGTTTGCTAGTATTATATTAAATTTATTATATAATATTTATACATCTTGTTGACTTTGTAAAGGACTTTTTTAACAATTGTTTATGACAAGAATGCTAAATATATGAAGTATATAACCAAAAATCTGATGATGATGCTGTAGATAATAATTATGATGATGATGATGGTGATGATGATGGTGATGATGATTGTGGAGATGATGATGATGATGATGATAATGATGATGATGGTGATGATGATAATAATGATGATGGTGGTGATTATGATGATGATAATGAAGATGATGATAATGATGATGATGATGATGATGGTGGTGGTGGTTATGGAGATGATGATGAGGAGGAGAAGGAGGATGGTGAAGATGATAGTAATGATAGTGTTGAGGATGATAATATATTTAAATGCACATCTTTCTCTAAAAGTTCCACACTGAAGCATTAACCACAAATAACTTTAACTTGAGCATACACTGTAATTGTTAATTGCAGGGCAGAAGAATATACTAGTTAGTATATACTTATCGAAACACTGTATAATTACCGATGATTGTGTGCACACTGTACAGCCATTGCATTATTACCACTCCTTTTTTTTAAATTAAAATTGTATTATTTAAACATAGTACAGATGCATAATTATCAAAACTTGTAGGTCTAGAACACTCGTCACTAGATGACCAATATTCGTTTTTATTTTTCTGTAACTTTTTGCTCATTTATTGTTTTATTAATAAAGAAAACTTATTTATTGTACTAACTTGCATATGTAGGCCACATTATATTATCATGTGCTTGTTTGTTGCATTTATTTGATGAGCTGGAAGTAATTGTGTACAAATAGAGTAAGTCAATGTGATTTAGTTTATATATTTCATTAATATATCAAGTGTCTGTGTGCCGTAAAACCAAAACATACAAAAAGAAATATATGTTTCATTGATAACTTATTGATGTTATCGTTGTGTATAGTCAATCAGTAGAGCCAATTAAGAACTATAGTAATAAAATCACTAAAAATCGGGGAATACATTTGAGAGCTGCTATTTCAATGGCTTGATTCTAGTGCAGTACTTGGAGGTTTATGACCAATTAGTGTAATGCAGAATTAATATAATTCAGAAGTTTAAAAGTTCAATGCTGAAACCATACACGCATTTACTTAAAAACAAACTAATTACTAGACTTATTTGTTTCGATTCACAAAAATAAATAAAGCAATAGACCAAATCTGTTACTAGGCACTATTGGTACAAGTAGGATCCTATTGTTCAATCACTTAAAAGTTTTAATGCAATCACATACATATAACAATAAAACAGCATAATAGCATGAGTTAATGCCGCAAAATAGCATTTACCAGTACAAAACCACAAATAACAACCATACTATGTTACACTTATGTACATTCATACCTAATCTAAAAAATGGGCCGTCCTTGTTATAGTAGGGTCTAATCTTGTTAGTGGGCCGTTCTGGATGTAAATCAATGGGGACGGTGTGGGGGGAATTTTGACAGAAAATATTTCTTTTGACACCGTTTCTTTCTACAAAGTTTTATCATGCAGCTCTTATAAAACATAGTTAAATTGCTTATTCATTGGAATATATATCTATTTTTGACAACAATAATAGGCATTTTGATAATAAACAAATGTCTTTACTTCATAAAGGAACCCAACTTATTAAAAATGTAGTGGTTCACATAGGCCTAAATAAAACTGAGCTGAAAAAACGTTTTAAGGACCTCCTGCTTTGAGGTCAGCTGCTCTACTAACTAAGCTACCTGGGCAGATGACCATGAGAAAAGCTTAATCGCCCTTATGAAAGGAGGCCAGATTCAGGGTTCGCCTTTGTTTGGTAAAAGATGTTTGCACTTCACCCTTTTATTTTAACATTATTCATTAATAAAAACAACACTTGTTCAATTTTGTTTAGTTTGTTATTGAAAACTTTGATTAATTATAAATATGCTTGAAAGACATTTGAAATAAGTGTTTTTAGCAAAAGAGTTTTAATATTACATTTAAAGAACTAAAAATCAGGATAAACATAACTTAACATTGCGTCTAGAGGACAATATCAATGTTAATAAAATTAATTAAATTAAAATCTGTTTAATGACCATTTAAAAATATTCACAATGAAGTGCACACTTACCTAGTTTTTTAAATGAATTACACTTTGTGAAATCAAATATAAATTAAATGTCAGCTTTTGCAAAAATCACTCATTAAGCTGATGTGACAAACGCTGGCTTATTTTCAAACAAGAATAACGTATGTGCTCCTATCATAATAATTACAGTAGGCAAACATCAATTTAAGATCACACTTTCGTTGCATTGTTGTGAAGTTATTTAAAAACTACATACTTCAAATTGTCATGAGTGAGAAAACCTTATTAAAGTATGGGTAACAAAATATGTTATGCCATACAGTAACAGTAACAACCTTGCAACAGCGAAGTGTCATTAAAATATAAAATTAACAAACTTTGTACATGGTTAATTTTTTTTTTTAAAATAATAAAGGAAAAATAAAGCACATTTTAGTTATTTAATATGAAGATATAACATAGTTTTTGTTTTGATAATCAAGATTATAACTTGATTATTTTAACACATTTTATAAGAAGTAACATTGCATTTAAACCAAGGAATAGTTACTGTTGGTATATTTTTATTCAGATTAAGTTATTTTTCTCTGGTTATGACAAGTTTAAAATAAGAAAAAGTAGAATTTTCAAAGAAGGATCAACAATGCTCATAATATAATTTCCAGTATATGAAGACAAAGGAAGAATTAATACAATGTGAATGCCATAGAAATAATTAGATATAAATTAACAAGTATACATTTTTATTTCATTTCTTTATTTAAGATTTAAATGTGGGGTATTTGTGCATAATTTATGTAGAAAAATAATCATAGTTTAGTTTTCAGTTTTGAAGATTTTCAACAGTATCTCAATTTAAGAGCAACCTCATTGATTAACATTTAAAATGGTCATTCTTTCCAAACCTATTAATAAGAGAGACTGGGACTCCTGCTAAATATAGACAGCGACGTCACAGCGGATGACGTAAATGAGCAAAAACTTAAGTGGTCAAGTGGTTTTCTTAGTTTAAAAATAGCTAATTGTGCAGCGTGGCTCAGATAGGAAATACATGTTTGTAATGAAGATTTTGGCTTTATGGTTCACTTTTCAGAAATGTGTAGGACACCAATAAACAGTGTTTTGCGAAATCTGTTCAGATAACAATAGTTTATTAAGATGTTTAATGAAAATAGTTTTGTCCAAACGGTTGGAAGCCACCTTTAAGAACGAAGTGTGCCTTATAAACCTCTATCAGAAGGCGACATGTTACTGAGCAAAGGTGAAGTGTAATTCACTTCAGGGCGAAGGGTGATCAATCAGGGAAGGGCAAAATGTGAAAAGGGCAAAGTGTTAAAATACTTCTGTAACGACCCGAAAAGGGCAGCGTTGTAACGACCAAATATAAGCGCTTTAAACCAGCCTCGCTGCTGGATTAACTCTTTAGCGACGCGGTTTAAGATTTGTGCGGTCTGCACATGCGCCAGATTGCTGTTTTTAACTATGCGTGCTTAAATTTCCGACCATGGTGTAAAACGTGTTAATGGTTAATATTTTGAGGCCCAGGTGGAGATATAAACCCATCTTTAGCCGTTCAGAAGTTTCTATAGGGCCTGTCTTTCTATATCTATATTTATACCCACTGTTTTTGTTTATTTAATATGGAAACATGTGCCCGGGGTGGAAATATAATTCCATTTAAACACAGGCTGATGTTACTATCAGTCCAATCTTTCTCTACCTTATACATGTATACATAAATAATACAAGTTTACTTTAGATGGAAATGTGTGCCTGGGTGGAATTATAAACCCATCTTTACACGGTCTGAAGTTTCTATAGGACCTGTCTTTCTATATCTATATTTATACCCAGTTTTTACTTCGTTTATTTAATATGGCAACATGTGCCTGGGTGGAAATATAAGCCCATTTATACACGGCTTGATGTTTCTATTAGTCCAATCTTTCTCTCTCTACCATATACATGCATACATAAAAATTACACGTTATCTTTAGATGGAAAGTATGTCTGGGTGGAAATATAAGGTCATATATACATGGGCTGATGTTTCTATCAGACCAATCTTTCTCTCGCTACCAAATACATTTATACATAAATATTACACATTTACTTAAGACAGAAATGTTGCTCGGGTGGAAACAGAAACCCATCTTTACACAGTCTGAAGTTTCCAAAGGGCCTGTCTTTCTATCTCTTTATTTATACCTATTGTTTTTTGTTTATTTAATATGAAAACATGTGCCCTGGTGGAAATATAAGGCCATTTATACATGGACTGATGTGTCTACCAGACCAATTTTTATATCAGGCCAACCTGCCTGTCTCTACTATACAAAAAAAAATACCCATGTTATATCACGTTTTACTGAAGATGGAGTTGTACACCCGGTGGATGTCTAAGATCGTCTATACAGGGGCTGATAATTCTGTCAGGTCAATATTTCTGTCTGTAACTTAATGTAATTCGTTTTCTTAAGATGAATCCATGTGCCTGGAGGAAATCTCAGCCTCTTTTATACATGGGCTGATGTTTCCTTCAGAATCCAATATTTCTGTCTCAACCATATACATGATACATAAATATAAAACATATACTTAAGTCAGAAATGTGTGCCTGGTAAAAAATTTAAGTCCGTCCATGCACAGTCGGACATTTCTGTTGGACCAATCGTTCTATCTTTACAATATACATGTATACCTAGAATATTTAATGTTTACTTTGGAAGGCAATGTGTGCCCGAGGGGAAATCTGGGACCACATATATCTATTAGCTCATATTTCTATTAAAATTTTGCGCATGCGCATTGGGGTGTGTCAGAAATTTAGACACAGTAGAAATATGAGACCGTGACACCGAACTGCCTTACATTTCACTACACTTCTCCCTTCTTTAAGCTTTTTGAAACCAGATATGAACTGTTAAGTACAGATTATTTTATTTGAAGCCAGAGATCAATTGTAAGAACAGATTTGACAGAGTATAGCCTTCACTGCTCCCAAGAAGTTTCTAAATAAACCACTTCTGACAAAGTTTTAATAAACCAGTTGCAGAAAGTTTTTTAACCTACGCTTGGGTTTGAACCCACGACTTCCTACACCAGAGGCAGGTGCTCTTATCAACTGAGCTACATATGAGCAGAGTACTCTGGGAGAACATATTCACTACAATCCCACGAACAGGTCGGTCACATAGTCCTAACTTCCTAGCCACCGAAGGAGTTACATTTATGCCTGGCGCTGCGGATGTCGTCTCATAGCGTCACTAGTCAGTCCTGTCAGTAACACTCGAAATAGGAGTAGACAGTATTCATAGATAGTTTAGATGTTACTATTAGTTACACTATCAGTATGGCGAAAAGTAACCTAACCATGCACTTACATGCATATACTGGGTCGATTCTGCACAGTAAACAAGCTGATTAATGCTCAAACGTCCGCGTTTTGTAAAGGTGTATGGTTGAATTGTTTGGTTATGACTCAATACTTAAAATGTTTAAGGACCCCAAGGAACCCCAAAGACGGTAAAATACCCCAAAGAAGGTGAAATACCTATTTCCAGAAGAAAACACGTGAATATCTGTGTAGTTTAAAATAAACAGTGAGAAAGAATAAACAATGAACAATGAAATTGTGTTTAAGATGAATTTTATTTAAAACAATTTAATAAGGCATAATCAATAAAATACGAAAATGAATTAAGGTATAACTAAACAGATATTCATCTTCTACAAAATTATAAACGATGCGTTAACATAAACTATTAAAACATTTTAAACAATCCAGATGGAAACATGATTTGTGCTGTCATTTTTAATATATAAAAATATAAATAAGTGAGTTAGGTAATGGTTTACGAAAACAACTGTAAAAATACACCTGGACGATCTCCGCCTCTCTTCGGAGTTCCGGGACGAGGCGGTAGAAGCCTAGGTTGCTCCCGAGTCCGTTCAGACGGTTGTGGTAGCCTGAAAAAAGATAAATAATTAACCGTATAGCTATTTTAAGTTCATTTTTGATAGCAAGTATTTGAAGAAGAACAAAATATTTTACTGATCCTTTAAACTTAAAACATATTGTATGATTTTAAATTCGTACAGAATGCACAATTATTATATAATTATTAATATAACATTTAAGTTTCTTACCTTCCAAGTCGTTGTTGGTTCGAACTTCTTGTCTGAAAACAGACCAATCGGCCGGAGTGAAGGACGCGCCATCCACCACCCACTGGCGACCAGGGCAGCTGTTGCTGGAGTCGATGCGCGTCTCTGGAGGTTTTCGAATGCGCCTCTGACGTGGCTGGCTGGAAGGAACTGTAGGGCCATGAGGGACCGGACGTAGCGGAAGATGGCACCGCGTCGCCTGTAGGCCTCTGCCAGCCCCTCGGTCTGGACACGACTCCACATGGCCTGGCTCCAATGGAAGGCGCATCCCTTCATCTCACATCCGGGGGAGACTTCCCGGACTGCATTCCAGACAGCTGAACATAAACATTTAGTTGATTTGGTTCACTTAAATAATATGGTTCCAGTTATCTGTTTCTAATTGTTTTATGTAATTATCATACCAAGTTCAAAGTCGGCAGCGAAGCCTTGAACAGCAAGGTCCCCGACACGATCTATCAAGGTCTTGAAGACGGCTACGTAGTCGCGTTGACAGCGGCGGCTCATAAGGACGAAGACCAGCGGCAGTTGTTTCTGGTGTCCCTCCCGCTCGATGAAGGCGTTGATTGAAAATAGTTGCCCTGAGCTGAAGGGCCTTCCAACAACCTGAAACAGGTACACAATTATTTATTACATGTTATATTTATTAATTACATATTTATTTATGTATGTATTTATTTATTTATGCATGTATTTATGTATCTATTTATTTTTAAGCTGGCTCCCGCCCTCAATGAGTGTGTACACCAATAATTAATTTACCTTTGAACTTTGGCTTCAATCAGTGCGAAAGAAATTTCATAAAAGGAATGTAGTAGTTTAACAATTAACAGCTTAAAGTTAATATTATAACACAATTATGTTATAAATTACTTCAATTTAAGCAGATCTATAAGTGTTCAAAGTTTAACTGCATAAAGTAATATTATTTCAAAACAGGTCTCCTTTCTAGTGACTATTATAATCATATATAGTAATATAACATTAACTGTATTAAGATTTATAACATATTAGATTCACCATCTCCTTTTATATATAAGGCCTTTAAGGCTTGCGGCCTTTTTGGTGCGGCCTTTTTGGTACGGGCCTTTCTGGTTTGCGGCCTTTTTGGACCAGTACCAGTCCGATAACTCGGTTACTTCCCTTGATTTCAAAGGGAGGCTACTCGCCGCTGAACCTCTGGGAACTAAGTAATAAAAAGATGGCGGACAAAGACAAAGAAAACAAACAAGAATTGGACCATTTCAAGCTAACAGAGTTGAAAAAGTACCTGGCGAATCGTCATTTGAATGGATCCGGAAATAAATGTCAGCTAATCGAACGAATTATCGGCGCCCACAAGCTAGATATTACTGGCAATTATGAATTGAAAAGGAGAGACCAAATCGAGAAGAATAAGTAACACTTCACCCTCCCTTAACTGGTAACAGGTCGCCCTTGATCGGTAACATGTCGCCATCTGGTATAATTGTATACGTCAAGTAAAAATGTATACTTATTTATAATTATTTCGACATCATTCACATCAATTTGTATTTGTTTCCATCGGCTTCATATGCATTATGAGTACTTCGGATATTAGTGTACCATTTCCATGCGTTAAATGAAGGGGGCAAATGATGTCAAGTAAAGTATATACTTTATTTAATTTGTATAGTGTATAATAATATTTTATAAGATATATTATATAAGATAAGTGCGAATGCTATCATCACAATAATGACTGTCGGCAAACATCAAATAACGTTTAGGCTTTTTTGTGCAATTATAAAATAACTGCACACTCAAGTCATCTTGAGTGTGACAACTTTATTAAAGTATTGGCAACAAAATATTTATGCAACTAAGTAACATTAAAATCCTTGCAACAGCGGAATAATATTTAATATAAAATATGAAACCACGTACACAATACCATTATTATATTTTATGACGTAGCATTGCATTTAAATCAAGGAACAGTGACAGTTCGTATATTGTACTGGGAGGATCAGTTTTTTTTCTTTGGTTAAAACAATTTTGAAATATGAAATATAAAAAATAATAATTTACGATGCTAATAATGCGATGTTAATAATAATAGAATAAGAAGACTATGAAGCATAAATTTAATGTAATTAGTGTTAATAATAGAAAATAAATTAACAAGTTTACATTCTTTTTACTTAATTTCTTAAGATTTTAGGGCGAAGTGCTCATAATGTATATGCAGACGAAGAAAACAAATGCAATGTGAATGGTTATAAATAAATTTACTATTTTTTGCTTGATGTATACACTTATATCCGAAGGCGACAAGCAAGGGCGAACTGTTACCTATCTAGGGCGAGCTGTTACCGATCAAGGGCGAACAGTTACCAGTTAAGAGAGGGCGAAGTGTTATAATACCATCCAAATGCGTCGCAGTCGTTTGATTTGAGGAAATCAATGCAATGAAACTTCTGTTTTCGACCACCTTCCCGCTCGCTATTAACACCTTTACATATGCAGCAATATTTCGGCGATTTCCATTTCGATTTTGTTTCTTTCTTTAATTAACTTTCTTTGTCACTCGATGTATGTCTTATACACGCTGATAAAATTTCTTCTTATACCCCAAGTTTTAATCAGCGCGAGTGCGCATGTGCATTCGGAGAGTACTCAATGGCAGACAACTTAATTATCGGACTGCCCCATAGGCCCTATTAAAAGTTATAGTATCATTTTATATTGCAAGTTACACGTTACAACATTAAAATAACAGCATTAAACATATTTTGTAAGAGTTTCCATATATAAAGTTTTATCCTTCACATTGGGAACACAACACTTATTTATTAATAGCTCTGGTTCTTTCGTTGACAGGGCGCTTGCGTTGTCCGGGTTTATTGGCTGTTCCTTGGGCTTTGCTGATGACCGAGTATTTGCCGTCCTGCGATGAGATGAGATTCGGGGTTTTCCGTCTTTTAGTGTCCCTCAAGAATGCCCTGAACATAGTGACCTTCTCTTCTTCGGATTTGCACCGCCAAACTTGGTCAGAAACCAGGTAATCTTTGTCTTCTTCGCGTAGACGAGAATTTCCACAGGAATGTAGGGCACTTCGATAATCCATGAAATGGAGCCGCGTGATGTATAGTTTTTCGACGAGGTCGGATGTGTTCTGAGGTTGCCAGTGTGTTGAGAGTTTTATTATATTGTTGATTGATTCAGTGTTGTTGTTTGTCCACATTCGGTCTTGGTTAATGTAGATGATGTTTCATGTTGTCTTGGAGATGTTTCGGGTGTTGGGAAATGCATGGTAAATTGCTTTTGTGAGAGCTTTTTCGTCGTCACTTCTAATGGAAACTTGTTGTGAGTGACGAATTTCAATTTCATCGATGTTTTGATCTAATTGGTGGCTATTATGTCCAAGAAAGTTGTATATAAGTTGTATATGAGGCATCCTCATTGAGCATTAGCGGGCCAAGAAACACTGGTTGTTGTTTAGTGTCTTTTTTTATAAGTCTCTGGATTTTGTATACAATTATTGTGGCGTAGACAGAACCAAAGTTGAATGTGCGATCGATGCCTAAAGGGTCACTGTGTGGATTTGAAAGAAAATGTTTGAGATCTTCAATCTGTTCTTCGGTGTAGCATATGATGGAAGGAACTTGGTCTTTGTTGTGTGTGATTGTCTGTACGAAAGGGTGAGTGTTCAGCATTGATATTACTTCTAAAATTTCATCTGCCACATTCTGTCTTGTTGTAGTTGTAGTCTTCTCCTCTTTCTTCTTTTCAAGGTGTTTGATGTCTCTTATGACTTTAAAGTCTCTTACACCCGATAAAGAATCATCAGCTTTCAGTTCAGCGTATACTTCCTTTGATTTTTTGCTTCTGTCAACCAGTTTTTGTTTCACTTTGTCTATAGTTTCAGGCTTTTTATGAAGGGGGTTGTTTCTTTAGAAAGGCCGTGCGGTAATGTGTTGGTTGGTTGTTGTCCTATGTATTCGTATAGGGCGACGTGCCTGAGTGACGCATTGCCTTCTTGCAAAAGGTAGGTGACTCGTTTTCTGAATGATGGTTCTGTTTTGCTAACTGTATAATAGTGACTGAGTGTGATGACTTGGCTCAATGCTGGTTGTGGAGACACTGGCTCACATTTCTTCTACCTTGCGATCGCCTCTCTGTGCAGAATAAGTCATTTTTCAGGACAACGCTCTTTAGTCGATTATCTATCGCAATATATGATGACTTTACTGTTTTTCCCTTTTTTTTCGAGTCCCAAGCTCCGCAATCGGTATAAAACTCGCACCTTTGTTTCCTTCCAATTCGCTCAGTGTTTCTGGTGTTGTCAACAAGCATGTAGGTGTCTGATTTTTCACCAGGCGGCACCAATGGTAGCACTGTTTGCCTCTGTACGATTCGTGAGTACACATCTTCGACAGGAAGAGGGTGGCCGTTTGGTAGCGGTGATATGCCGACAGCGGTAGGTAATATTTCTGGCTCTCTTGTTATGGACTCATTTTGGTGAATAAATGTCGAGATTTGATGTATCCTTGCATGTGTCATGTGGTGGTATAGTTGTTGCCGAGTCGCGGTTGTCATGCGATGTCGATGCCATATTGCAGCTGTCACGAGATGGAGTACTCATTGCTGTTGGCTGGAAGCTTTCATTGTGTTCAGTGTTTGTCTTGATAGTAGTTATTTTGAAACTTGTTCCAGACTGGTTAACAACATGGTACTGTGTTTGCAGTGCGTCGTTAAAGATGCTATCATCACCCTGGGTATCTGTGGATAGATGGTCTTCTTGAAGTACGGGAACGAAGCGGTTGGCTACCCATGTACTCTGCTAAGATGCCGTCTGTCGGGTCCACAAGATGGTCAGGGGTTGGACCTTAGTGTGATTATCCGGCATAAAGGTTTGTGTCAGGATTCTGTGCACTTCGCCTCGCTGGCCGTTTACTCGTGGATAGACTGACTGTATCGGTAGTCCTATCGTGTTTGATAAGGCAATCATTGTCCAAACCGAAGAGAAGGAGTGAACGCTAAAACAGTCTTTAGTTGATTCTCGATATGACGGAGACACAAGAAGAAGTCCGTTGTAATCAGGTCTTGACGTATATCGTGTTGAGTTGAGTATCATCTCTAGTGCTGTGCGTAAACGTAACTCAGAAGAGAAGTCTTCTCCGCGTATAGAGCCAAGGATACTGCGTTGAACAGGCAGTTGCCGTCGCCACTGGTTTTACATGGAACTCCTACACCGGTAATGCCGCTGCTGCTCATCAGTTCCATTGCGTCCAGATCAGTTTCTGCGAAGTTGGACGAAATGGGATATCTACCGAACAGCGGAAATGTGCCTTGTTTTCTGGATTCCGTAGTGCAGCTTCTCCAAGAGACATAGACTGTAAGAATAACATAATTACAATTATAAAATCCATGTAATTTAAAATTAATATTTATTTTTATCAATGTTATGTGAAGAAAAACACATGCTGAAAGACAAAAGTTAGAATAAATCTGCAAACATCTGAACCACGTGTCACATGCTGCGGGCCTGTGTACTTCTTAAAACCCTTATATGAGTGAAACCCCCCTCCCCCCCCCCCCCCCCCCATTTATTGCCCCACCCAGCATGTGAGGGCATCTGTTTTCTGATAAGCCAGGCTGCCACAGTCTGTAACGATGTGTCTGTCACACAGGTATTGTTCAAGATCCAAGTGTATGTATGCTATATCTGGGGGTTGAACATAGTCATTCACAGTTTGTAAAGGAAACAGTTATGAATATACCAATAACGCAATCATATATATATATATATATATATATATATATATATATATATATATATATATATATATATATATATATATATATATATATATATATATCTTTATTTGTTTTCTTTCTTACTTTGTTGGTTGATTTTGTTATTTCTTATACATTTTGTTATTTCTTTCTTTCATTCTTTTAGTTCTCACATATATTTTAAGTTATATTTTATTTCGATGTGTAAATTTTAACGAAATGTATCTAACAAAAGCAATTTAAAAAAGTCATTCATTGTCAAAATAATGTCCTTCAGACTCATTTTAAGTCATTTTGAATACTAAAACTTGTATCTCTCATGTATTTACAAAATCAAATATTTAACTATGAAATAAATACATAATCATGCAGTTACAAAATTGACACCTAGTAATTAATGCAATAAAGAATATGTAAGGGATCCTACAAAAAACAACCCACATTATCACTAACATTAATGTTTATGGCTTTGTGTAAAACTAGCCTACTGTCTCACTTCCATACTACCTGGTAATTTAGTTTTGCATTAACCCATCAGAGGTTTTACTGTGACAGATTAGTGCTATGTTGGCTAAAGACTCCCTGCAGTGATGACCAGCAATTAGCAGGTCTGGTCTCAGTAGGTCGGGGCCTGGCTCAGTGGGATACCACATTCCTTTAATTGCCCTCAACCCGAACGCATGGCAGATGGAAAAAAGAGGAATGCAAGAGTAGATTAGTTGATACACACCTGGTACAATCAAGCTAGCCCACTGGCGAAACAATAGTCGCCTGCGACTTCTTCGTCATAACAGCCTTTACAAATGAAAGACATATCTTGTTTCTGAAAGAGAACAAACTCGTCAGAGGTTAGATCTTCGCAGTCAGCGTGGAACCAAGTTTTACAACCATCACAGAAAATGCAGTCATTTAAAGGCATCTCAAAAGCCTTATATAAGTGACCCCCCCCCCCCCCATTTATTGCCCCACCCAGCATGTGAGGGCATCTGTTTTCTGATAAGCCAGGCTGCCACAGTCTGTAACGATGTGTCTGTCACACAGGTATTGTTCAAGATCCAAGTGTATGTATGCTATATCTGGGGGTTGAACATAGTCATTCACAGTTTGTAAAGGAAAAGTTGTGAATATACCAATTACGCAATTTAATATATATATATATATATATATATATATATATATATATATATATATATATATATATATATATATATATATATATATATATATATATATATATAAATCTTTATTTGTTTTCTTTCTTACTTTGTTGGTTGATTTTGTTATTTCTTATACATTTTGTTATTTCTTTCATTCTTTTAGTTCTCACATATATTTCAAGTTATATTTTATTTTGATTTGTAAAATGTAACGAAACGTTTCTAACAAAAGCAATTTAAAAAGTCATTCATTGTAAGAATAATGTCATTCAGAGTCATTTTGAATACTAAAACTTGTATCTCTCATGTATTTTCAAAATTAAATATTTAGCTATGAAATAAATACATAATCTTGCAGTTACAAAATTGACACCCAGTAATTAATGCAATAAAGAATTTGTAAGGGATCATATAGTAAACAACCCACATTATCACTAACAATAATGTTTGTGGCTTTGTGTAAAACTAGCCTACTGTCTCACATCCATACTAGCAGGTAATTTAGTTTTGCATTAACCCATCAGAGGTATTACTGTGACAGATTAGTACTATGTTGGCTAAAGACTCCCTGCAGTGATGACCAGCAATTAGCAGGTCTGGTCATAGCATGTGGGGGCCTGGCTCAGTGGGATACCACATTCCTTTCGAGATGCCTTTAAGACAAAGTGCAATCATTACACATACAAAGGAACCGCGCTGCAAGTGCGTGGTAATTATCACCCGCTAATTGCTTTGATATTTTATAAACACAGGCAATATAAATTATGCCGGCAACTTTTTTGATGGGTTTCTTTTCAGCACTATCTACTGGTAATTACGTTTAATTACAATGAGTTGATAATGCTTGTTTTCAAAGTTAGTACCGTGTACAACCATGCGAAAATTTATTTGCCCATATAAGGATAAGGTACTCACACTCTCCTGTTAAAGTGTCTGTCTCTGACTGCTTAAACAATGCCTCTTAAAAAACGCAAAATTATACATACCCAAAGGGCTGCATTTTGGCCGTGCGGTGCCTGTAGACAAAATTGCTTAAAGGCATCTCAAAAGGAATGTGGTATCCCACTGAGCCAGGCCCCCACATGCTATGACCAGACCTGCTAATTGCTGGTCATCACTGCAGGGAGTCTTTAGCCAACATAGTACTAATCTGTCACAGTAATACCTCTGATGGGTTAATGCAAAACTAAATTACCTGCTAGTATGGATGTGAGACAGTAGGCTAGTTTTGCACAAAGCCACAAACATTATTGTTAGTGATAATGTGGGTTGTTTACTATATGATCCCTTACAAATTCTTTATTGCATTAATTACTAGGTGTCAATTTTGTAACTGCAAGATTATGTATTTATTTCATAGCTAAATATTTAATTTTGAAAATACATGAGAGATACAAGTTTTAGTATTCAAAATGACTTAAAATGAGTCTGAAGGACATTATTCTGACAATGAATGACTTTTTTAAATTGCTTTGTTAGAAACGTTTCGTTACATTTACAAATCCAAATAAAATATAACTTAAATATATATGAGAACTAAAAGAATGAAAGAAATTACAAAATGTATAAGAAATAACAAAATCAACCAACAAAGTAAGAAAGAAAAACAAATAAAGATTTATATATATATTATATATATATAGATATATATATATCTATATATATATATATATATATATATATATATATATATATATATATATATACTAAACAAAATCAACCAACATATATATATATATATATATATATATATATATATATATATCTATATATATATATATAATATATATATATAAATCTTTATTTGTTTTCTTTCTTACTTTGTTGGTTGATTTTGTTATTTCTTATACATTTTGTAATTTCTTTCATTCTTTTAGTTCATATATATATATATATATATATATATATATATATATATATATATATATATATATATATATATATATATATATATATATATATATATATGATTGCGTAATTGGTATATTCACAACTGTTTCCTTTACAAACTGTGAATGACTATGTTCAACCCCCAGATATAGCATACATACACTTGGATCTTGAACAATACCTGTGTGACAGACACATCGTTACAGACTGTGGCAGCCTGGCTTATCAGAAAACAGATGCCCTCACATGCTGGGTGGGGCAATAAATGGGGGGGGGGGGGGGTCACTTATATAAGGCTCTTGAGATCCCTTTAAAAACGTTTGCTGTACGTGTAAAGATTAAATTTTGTCTTCAAAAGGTTTGTTTGTTTCTTTAAAAGTTACCTCTTTTTAATATCTTAAAAATAATACATTAATACTAAAACCACACAAACAAAATTGCATTTTCTATTTCAAATAGGAATATTATTTCGCCCAATAAATGCACGATTAATTTTATGTACTTTAAGTCAATTATAATGCATAGATAATTACACATAAATATATCATTTGCTGTTTTTTGTGGACTTTTCCCGTGTTTTCGCTTTTCTTTGGGGTATTTCGCATTTCTTTGGGGTGTTTAACCTTCTTTGGGTTCTTTGGGTATTTCGACGGACCGCGTCGACAGTTTTTCGGAAAACACAATTCGACGGACAATAAAATCTACTTTCGCTTTCACGAGTCTCCTAGAGTGCTGTCCCTTCGTTTTCGATTGGCGTACATTTACCGCGTTTACTTTACCACAGGGGGGCTGACGAAGCGTCACAGGTTGTGGTTCTCATCGAAGTCATGTAGTTGTTACTCATCGAAAACTTATAAAAACAAACCCTATTTTGCCTACCACCATGAGCACCACTTCCCAGAAGTAGGACTAAAACTCAGTTCATTGTTTATTTTGCTAGATTTTCATTCAAACTGTTGTTTGTCGGTATCATTTGTGTTAATAATTAATAATATTTATGTCTGCTAACGCTATTTTGCAATATTACCCGTTGTTTTAGTAAACAAAATAGTGTGTGTGTGTTTTTTGTAATTAATTGCGCTGAACTTTTTATTTATGTAACATTTCGTATCCCTGATACTGGCCCCGTGTTTTTCAACATTTCATGACAATTCTCTACCGCTGTAGCACAGGGAAATGTGTGTACATAGACCTTTTATAACCATGATAATAGGCCTTTCCCCACATCAAAGTGTGTATGTTGTTCAACGAAGTCACCCTTTAACGTGGCCTATGTGTTACTCACAGAGAGTGTAAGTGTTTCTCACCGAAGTCTAACAGACTTTTCTGTTGCAGTCAAACGTAACCATAAGCTCTGCAATTGTTTTATGTCTCGTTCAACCTACTTGCTTATTGTTATGTTATGACTATGTTATTGTAGCCAGTCTATTTCATACCGCATGCTATGTGTAGTATACATATAAGGTAGATGCCTCACTGGGTAGAGTCAGTTACAAGTTACATGTACTCACGTTCAGATTGCCTCTTTAATACCAGCTTCCATTGTTAATCTATAATTAGTTCTCTTATATATGTGGTTGTTATTGGAACTTAATAAACATTAGTTAGAATTTTGTCGTTCTATGTTTAAAAACCGATAACAATAGATGGTGTCAGAAGATATAAGTTTTGTGAGAACTAAGAGTTGGAGTTAAGTGTTAGAATATTTGACGGATAAATAATTATGAACTTAAATTCCTGCAACATGGATTTAACGGGAGTCCCTACTCCCAGAATGGACTGGGACAGTCAGAATCTGGCAGTTACCTTCAAAAAGTTCCGCCAGCATTCCGAATTGATTTTTGAAGGCGCACTTAAAGAAAAAACAGATGATGTGAAAGTCACATATTTGTTATTGTGGATCGGTGAAAAAGGCCGAGAAGTGTTCAATACACTTGACTTGTCAGCTGATGACAAGAAAGTTCTGGAAAAAGTCGCGGACGCTTTCCAAGGCTATGTACAGCCGAGATCGAACCCAGTGTTCGCACGTTACAAATTCAATAATGAGCGGCAAGGAGACAGTTCTATCGAATCGTATATAACAAAATTAAAAACTCTTGCAGTAGAATGTGCATTTGGAGAGGACTACAGAGATGATATGATTCGTGACCGAATTGTGTTTGGGATAAACTCTGAGAAGATTAGAGAAAAATTAGTTATGGAAGGAAATAAATTAACACTCGATAAGACTGTAAAGATATGCCAAAAGTACGAGTACGCCCAGGAACAATTAAAACATATGAACAGTGAAAAGTTGATAGACAATATCAAATCAAACTCAAGAGGAAAACCGTGCAATGGGTCATCAAGGAAGCCGCACAGAGAAAATTTAAACAATCAGAAGCCGTCCAATACCGGGGATCGGACGGTGGACCGGGTCGTTCGGGTACGTCGGGTGCTGCCAAATCGTGGACGCCGGGAACGAACGAATCCAACGCATGTGGCAAATGCGGGAGGAAACATGACCGCCGCAACAAATGTCCAGCGAAGGGTCTACAGTGTCGTGAATACAAAGGATGGAATCACTTTGCAGTTGTGTGCAGACGTAAAAAAGTACACAATATTAGAACGAACGAGGACAAAAGGGATCCCTGCGACGATGATGCGTTTGTTGACAGTGGTGAATCTAAAGTTGTCAATGGACAGGTGTTTGCTGAAATTTGTGTAGGACCAAATCGCAAAAGAATTAAATTCAAATTTGACACGGGCTCACAGGTAAACATTTTGCCACTTTCTGAGTATCAAGGTATTGGTGTGAAGGGCTCACTGAAAACGTTCCAATGTACGCCTTTCAGCATACAATGGAACACCATTAATGTCAAGGGGTACAGTTCAGTTAAATTGTTTCCATGCAGGGAATGGACATTCAAAACAGGTAGAATTCCATATTGTAGACACAAGGTCACAACCCCTGTTTAGCCTTCAGACATCCATAGATTTTGGACTAATTACAGTTTCATATTCGGTGGAATCCCACAGTACAGAATCTTTCATGAATATGCATTCAGTTATCCGGGAATTTCCACAGCTGTTTAAAGGCATAGGCTCAATGTCTGGAGAATGCAATATTCAGTTAAAAGCAAATGCAATTCCTGTTGTTCATGCACCGCGCAAGGTGCCTGTTACATTACAAGACAGATGCAAAACGGAGCTTGACCGTATGGAAAAGCTAGGGGTCATAACAAAGGTCACAGAACCCACAGAATGGGTCAACTCAATGGTCCTAGTAGATAAGGGGAAAGAAAAACTTAGGATATGCCTAGATCCTACAGAGTTGAATAGGTATATTCAACGCCCTCATTATCATATGAGAACACTTGAAGACGTGCTTCCATCATTGACAGATGCAAAATACTTCACAAAACTCGACGCTAGGTCAGGTTACTGGGCCATAAGCTTAAGTGAAGAGTCATCCTATCTCACATGTTTCAATACCATATTTGGTAGATACCGTTACCTTCGAGTGCCATTCGGATTTGCATGAGTGGTGATGAGTTCATTCGAAGGATGGACCAATGTTTTGAGGGTCTTAATCGGGTGGTCAGTTTCGTAGACGACTTACTTGTAAGCGGCAAGACTAGAAAGGAACATGATGAAGATTTAAGAGCAGTACTTCAAAGAGCTCTTGATAAGGGTATCATTTTAACCAAGATAAAATGGAAGTTGGAGTCACAGAGGTTCCGTACTTCGGAAATTTGCTGACCTCTGAAGGTCTCAAGCCAGATCCAGCTAAAGTTGCTGCGATCAGGGACATGCCTCCTCCTACAAGCAAATCTGAGTTGCAAACCATATTAGGAATGGTCAATTACCTATCGAGATTCGCACCCAATCTCTCAGAAATCACAAGTCCATTTTACGCGACTTGTTGGCCAAAGACGTAATGTTTTCATGGCAGAAGCCGTAAATTGAAGCCTTTGAAAAGGTCAAGGACGTTATCACAAATGATCAAGTCCTAGGTAACCCAGATAAGCCAGTCACATTACAGACAGACAGTTCAAGAGTAGGCATAGGTGCCACATTGTTACAAAGTGGTAGACCAATTGCATATGCAAGCAAGTCACTTACTTCTAGCGAGAAGAATTATGCAATTATATAGCTTGAATGTCTTGGTATTTTGTTTGGACTAAAACACTTCCATCAATGGGTTTATGGTAGAAAAGTCGTGGTTGAAACAGACCATTTATCACTGATTCCTGTGTTCAGAAAACCGCTTCATAGCGCACCTGCTCGTTTGCAACGAATGCTGTTACAAATGAAACCCTATGACATAGAGGTTAGATACAGACCGGAAAAAGATATCCCCGTCCCTGACACGCTGTCAAGAAAGCCATTATCAGACACTTGCCCAGAACTATCTCAATATGCAGAATTGCAAGTCAATATGGTCATGACTAACTCACCTGTAGCTGACAGAAAAATGCAAGAAATTAGGCGTTGTACTGCCACAGACCAGCAGTTATCGCACCTTAAACAAGAAGAAGGGAAAGAAGCGTTATGACAAAATTGCAAAGTCACTCCCTAAACTCCCTCAGCAAGGATGCAAAATGCAAATAAGAAATGGAAACCAGTTATTGTTACAGGGAAACACAGCGATAGATAATATCATGTTCAAACCCCAGATGGTGTTTCTTACAGACGTAACAGACGTCATCTCATGAAAACAGATGAGCCAATTGTTCAAACACCATTGCTTGATTTCAGAACTTAGCAAAGTGCTACAATAATGATAAGCACACACCCTCTGTGTCGCCCCAAAACCATTCTGGAATGTTAGACAAATGTGAAATATCAGACCCAGCGCAGACTCCACAACATCCAGAGCAAAGTGTAAATAAACATGACTCTCAGGTATATATCACCAGATTTGGGAGACACGTGAAACCCAGACAAATCTTGGATCTATAAACAATGTGAATATCAGCACAGACAGATATCAGGCGATGTAATTTGGGGAATATTAACACCAGTTGACAGTTGTAATCAACAGGGGTGTCTACTTGATATTTAATACTTGGGTTTATCTAGGAACAAATTATCGCTGGTGTGAAATTGATAATGAATGACTTATATTTAAGGGACATGTTTATATTCTTAATGTTTTAATAAAATTTATTTTATTGATTTGAACATCAATTTTAAAAGAGGGAGATGTTATGTTATGTTATGACTATGTTATTGTAGCCAGTCTATTTCATACCGCATGCTATGTGTAGTATACATATAAGGTAGATGCCTCACTGGGTAGAGTCAGTTACAAGTTACATGTACTCACGTTTAGATTGCATCTTTACTGCCAGCTTCCATTGTTAATCTATAATTAGTTCTCTTGTATAGGTGGTTGTTATTGGAACTTAATAAACATTAGTTAGAACACGATCTTGTCGTTCTATGTTTAAAAGCCGATAACAATAGACTTATGTCATCACGGGTGTCACTGACAGCTTGCATTTCAACTTCAAATCGATCTTTTCTCGCGGCGAATGTTGGTTCAGATTCGTGACTGAACAAATTGACATCTCCCCCAGCTTTTTCTCAAAAACCTGGTGTTATCTTTGTTTCATCTACACAAAAATTGTAAGATTTTGTTTTAGTTGACGCAATTGATGCAACTGCTTCTAAGTTTGAATGAATGATCCCAGATTTATAGCACTCATTTGCATAACGTTTTCTTTCCTCTTTCAAATATGTCTTTATTTGGACAAACGAAGTTCAACATTGATATATTGGACTTTCCCATGTCTTTACACTCAACGTCGCCATGTTCTTGCACTCTTGAAAAGGCCTTATATCCTCCCAAAAGTCTCAAATATTTGGATTTAAATAAAGACTGTCCGACTGCCCAAAACTGTTTGACTAACGGTGCATATCTTATCTGACGCACGTCAGTTAGTTTTGAAAAATTTACGACATCTAAAGCAAATGGCTGCGATGTGATTTGCAGTGAAGTCGCCATTGTTCACCATTTCAAAAAAGGTGACCTATTCTTCTAGACGTTTACAGTCGTTTAGATGAGATTTGACGGAGGGAAGAAGCCTTTGTAATTTGGCAACCGTCTCTTTTACTGTTTTGCTATCAGCCAAAACGTTTTCTGATATATCTTTCATTTCCTGGACGTTTTCGGAATCTGCGTCAGAAGACAGCATAGTTGTGTGCAATCGTTTAGTAAATTCAGGCTCAGTTAAAGGAGTTTCGTTTCTTAAACTCGCACATGTCGATTCATCAGTATCGTCCGCACACTCTGGTTCAATTGTTTCTGAGAACAGTTGACAGTGAAGAAATCGTCTTATCGGACTATAACTTGCTAATTTTTTGTCGGTATTATAATTTTACCAGTGCTTTTGTTTAATGTCATGTTGTCGATGTTGCCGATAATATCATGTCCTTTAACTTTTAAAGTCCTGTTCCCATATTTAGTTGTTCCTCTTTCATTTACTTCCAACATGTAAGACACATGCTCTGTTGAATTGGATTGGCACAGTGCTTTGTAGCTTCTAATATGCCGGCGAACGGGGCCCGACAATATGTACTCACAGCGTGATCCTCATCCTGAAATTGAATTTGACTTCGATGAGTAACATACACATTAAAAGTGATCTTCGTTGAGCACCACACACACTCTCTGTGAGAAACAACTACATTTGGTAGCAGGCAAAATCTCCTTAAAATGATTATAACGTAAAATAAATTACATCATAACAAAGACAATTGATATACAGTCGGCACTCGTTGTCTCGACTTTGTTCGGACCTGAAGAAAATTATCGAGACAAAAGTAGTTTGACAGATAAATGCTTACTTATTGACTGTCCGCCATCTTGTGTTGGTGTGAGAACAACACTCGCATAAATTTTGACTTGTATTTCATATCGGGCATTAAATACGTGTAGCAACAGTCGCGTGGCATAATTCACTCACAATTAAGGTAGGTTTGAGTGAATGCAACCACGCCAATCAATTATGTACGAGTACTTGATGGAGCGTCCGTAAGCAGCCTGATTGAACACATGTTAGTGATCCAGTTAAGTGTATTCACACCTCGGCAAACCGTGAAGCAACTTCGAGTAAGGAGTGGCAAACAAATAATAATGTTACTAGGTCAACTATGTAATACACTATTCAATTTATAATTAGTACATTTGCAATAAAAGCCACCTAAAGAAGAGTCTACACACATCAGATACGTTTAAGTGTTATTCTAATCTTGAATAATTATTTTCACAAGTCAACAAACAAAAACATTTAGAATGATGTACTCACCATGATTTGATGGAGATCGTGTTTTTCAAAAGTTTACATTCAAAATTAAGACATAATATGCTATCCTCGGCAATTCAAAACACGCTATGTTTACATAAACTGGGTAAGTTTTCGATGTGAACCATTTACATGACTTCGATGAGAACCACAACCTGTGACGCTTCGTCAGACCCCTGTGTTTACCACGATTCCGTTTTCCGACGTGACGTCACAAGGCAAGATAGAGACTGTGAAAACAACTGCACTGTAACGCTTCAGTGCATTTCAATAAGTTAACGCAATCAAAACATATGCTATCAATGAGGTGTAACTAATACATTTTACTATGTTCATGTTCGTACGCCCGAAAGAAATACCTTTTATGATCAATTAATGAAGCTTGAGAGAAGAAACATTTATTACTGCTGAAATACATGTACACTGCCTTCATTCCCCGATCTTGGTTACCGGTCACCGAGCAAAACTTTCTTAAAGTGGCAATATTGCAGAACAGGAAAAAATATCTTCAAAAATAAGTCTACGTCTATATCTACATTATTTATGAAAACCATTATACTATGATCATCTGAAAGTTACCCCAACTTTCAACAAAACAGTTGTTGAAGGTTTAGGCTTTGTCTTCGCATTTTCAGACTTTCAGAGTCAGTTAAATGAAACCATTAAAAACAAGTAACCCTTTGTCCAGAGACACTTCAGTACGCAGCTTAGACTAGAACCCCCCCACCCCCACTTAGAACGCATGTCAAATTCATGTCTTCGCCCGACCGACCGACCGAAAATCCCTTGAAGTTACCAAAGATGGCTTCCAAGATAAAGGATTTTCACTGATGTGGTATCTGTATAACTGTCATAAACAGTTTTTCTGAAAGCTGACAGTTTTATGACCCAGACACTTGCAAGGACCAATCTGATCACCTCGGCCTTTATGCTATGCAAGAGACCTCTGACATAATAAGGCGCCATCTTGGATCTACTTTGTGTGTCTTAGTTTTAATACTGGGTATTTAATGTTGACTTTTCAATTTTCCGTAAATCATATAGATTGTATTGATAAAAAAAATCGTTGTTATTGCAAGATATACTCAACTAAATGATATATATATAATTTGTTACTTTCTCGCGAACGGACACTGTTTCATAACTCAGGCGACGCACTTTGGTGTATTCTAGAGCTATGTACGAGGTGTATTTTACGAACCATACGGAAATACCCGAAGTTTTACGATTGTTGCAAGGACTTGACCCGTTACTATGGTAGTTTCCGGCAGTAGACGAATGATTTGTAGATCAATGACTAGTACGCATTAATAAATACAATTTGTTCATAAATCTATATATTTATTTTAAAAACAATAAAAAAAATCATTTATAAGCAATTTAAAAAAAAATCGATATATCTTGAACATTGACAATGCAGTTAATTGGAAGAAGATCTTCTGGCATTAGTACATTATGTACATTTTTTATGGAGTTAACGTAGATAAAATTTACATAGGACTTTTTGAAATCATGCAAAGGGAAGTTTTGTGACAATTTTAGAGCTACCTGTGTGTACAATAAAGACGTATATATTTCGATAATGCGTATAAAATAGATCCATTGGCATCATCATTAGCAGCACATTTTTTTAAGAACAAATCTGTGATGAGCCATTAAAAAAAGCAAACTCAAAAGTTACCTCCTTGGAACGGTCAAACTGCAAAAATGACCTGAGAAGAAGTGTAAATAGTTGTAGCATCCTGTTCATGTTCAAATACACTCACCATTTGGGTTGGCAAAAAAAACTTTAGAAATTTAAATATTTGAATAATGCTCTGATCGAGTCGCGCGCTTTCTGCTACCCGAAGATGTGTCCAAGAAAGATAACTTCGTATGGGCACAATCATCATGACGATTGTTATAATAACCCCTTTTTATTCAGGAAATAAATTAATAATAGTGATGTCAAAGATGGCCGCCTACTAAGAATAACATCCCGTTTGCTTGACAAATAACGGGTTTTAAGTGTTAAAAGTATAACTACAATCGTTGGCAAGGTTTGTTGACGTTTAAAACACAGATGAGGTAGAGCTTAAAAGCAATGTTACAATGTTAAGTGAGCAAGAACAAAGTTACTACGCGGAATTGTTCCAGACGTGTGATGTAGATGGGACAGGCAAATTTCTCGGACCTCAAGTTACGGAGCTGTTTCGTTCCTCTGGATTACCACAAGAGATTCTTATAAAGGTATAACATTCGACAATGTGCATGGGTCAATTTTCTTCTTGTAATGCATGTTTAAATTCCAGTGAAATTCTCCTTCTTTATGTGACTAGCGACTACACAAAATTAGTGAGGATGTAACCTTTTAAATTTGGGTGCCGATCACTTCGGTAAATGACCACTTCGGTAAATTCATCTTATAATTATATGAGGGTTACTCCGGTCGTTTTGGGAAATAGGTTAACATAAAGTATAGTACCTGATTAAGACGGAGAATTGGATATGTCTAGGTGTGGAACAATAAATAATGAATAAATTATTAAACACATGGACATAGGGCCAATTCACCGTCTCAATCAGGTATTATACTATATGTTTATCTATTTACCGAAATGACCGGACTCATCCTTACAAAAGATTAATTTACCGAAGTGGTCATTTACCTTAAATTTTTACTATCCGGGGCACTAAGAGATATAAATTAACTGTCAATATAAATTAACTGTCACAATGACACCACTGGTGAGTGAAGTTTACTCTAGTGATAAAGTTTAACAATTTAACTGTCAGTTTAAACAAACAGTGAAGAAAGTCCATAGAACAAAAGTAAAGCAAAAATTTTGTTGGTGTTGTGTCATAAAGGCCCAAATCTGAAACGGCCTGAACCAAAAAGGCCCACGTTTTAAAATGTACAGAATGGCCCACAAATAGGGGGTCATAAAGGCCCATGTGTGTGTTGTAATATTTACATGTATGTTATTGATTTGTTCAAGTAGCATATTGGTCATTGCTGTTTATATTAAATGTATTATTGTTTCACAAATCCCCTTATCACTTAATTACTGATGATAGAAACAGGTAAATAAGATGATAGGAAGGCTGCGCATTTCATCTTATAATTACCGTATGGAAATGTTTGCATTGTACAAGTAGGTCTTTAACTTTATTTCCATCTTTTTACGCGAAACATAGTTACTTCTATTTTTGAGGCAGTTTTTGTGGGTTTGAAGCTGTTCTTTATAAAATACTGATTGAAATTAACATGTGATAAACTTGTTGTGCATAAAATTTCTCTACAATGATGTATGGCCTTTGTGGTATCGTTTCAGTCCTGGGCCGTTTTGGTATTGGGTCTTTTTGGCCCTAATTCATTTTGTTCATTGTATTTGAATACATAATTCTAAAATGATTTCCCCAAGACACTTGCAGGTGAGAAGAATCTGCAAAAAATTAATCATGGGATTACTAAATAATTTGCATTGAAGATTAATATCTGTTTTCAAAATATTGCCAGAGCATAAAAAACAGGCTATTAAGCATAGGTTATTTTGCATCTAATTCCCTTAATATATAAAACAAACAGCATAGTTGCATAATTATGATGCATAAAGGATTATTTACAAGCTAGGTCAACTTTTATTAACCCATTGTGCAGCCATAGAAAACTTATATATTCAAGTGAACTGCATCAATCACCAATTAATTTATAGCTGTAACATGTGTGAGCTCATGATTCGTCTCAATTATTTAAGAAAAACAAGTTGATACATGAGCCAGATAGCCAATAATCACCTTTATGTAATGTCACTTGATTTCTTACAAAATGTGTCAATTAATTATCATTTCTGTTTAGTAGTTTTTGCTGGAAATATTGGAATTAATGGTCATGAATCACTTTGTACAAAATAATAAAATTTGCTGAAGAATAAGTTTATGTCTACACAGGGTATCTCCTCACCATTTGGTGATCATGACCCGACCCTAGGAATTGGGAATTTTTCATGTCCTTTTAGACAAAACATGGGAAAACTCAAACCATATTATATGTATTAAATAAAAAAAATAATATTTTGTTCATTCAATCCATTTATATTTCAATCATTGACAAATCAATATATCTATTTCCAATGTGACTGAAGTAGGCAGTTATGTCTTTTATTTGACCATGGGTGCAAATATTTTTTTAATTGGGACTTTTCTCCTTGACATTGGGAAAAAAACAACCATACTTATTGCAATTGGGAACATTATCCTATACTGGTCTTCAACAGGAGCCAAAAAAACACTGCTACATTAATATAGGTCATCCTTCATATATGTAACGGTTGTTATTGATGTTTTATCAGTACATTTTTTTATTAATATCTCCCCCTCATGGTCATTTTAGAGGTCATACTTAAATCCAACAGTTTGGATCTAAATATTTTATCTCAGATAACCAAATAGGTCATTGTTTCATGAAAAGATCTTGAAGAATGCTGCTCATTGATGCTATAGATCAGTGTGAAAAGTGAAACATAAATTTTCATTCCTCTTTGCAAACAGGTATTTCCTATCTGAGCCATGCTTCAGAGATAGCTATTTTTAACTAGAAAAACCACATAGCAACTCACTTTTGCGATTACGTTATTTCATCATCCGGGTTATCCCCTCTGACGTAAGTATCTATTTTTAGCAAAGATCGCTATGATGCATATTTTTAGATTTGAAATAATTGAACTTTTAGAGTGTTTTTATCGTGATTTGTACTGTCCAACAATGCAGACTGTGTTCAAAACAGTTTTTTCTAAAGTGTGAGTTAATACAGAAGTGATTCCCTTAATCTCCCAAAGCAGTGGTAAGGTATTGTTACGGGGCTGATACAGGCAAACTGTCGGATAACACCTTTAAAGTCATTTCTTATATATAGCTTCTCATGCTATCAATAAGTGTTTAATGGTTTGTATGAACATGATGATAATTCGTAACATAACTACTTCAAAGTTACAAAAGTGTACAGTTTATCTACCACCTAACTGCCTAACTGTAATATTATTTTTAAAATCACACAAATTGAACACCAAAATCTTTTATTTCAGCTAAATCATTTCAAACTAAAAGCATAAAATTTATGTTATATTAAATCTTTCAAAATAGTGCTTTAAAATTTCTAATACTAGATAACATCAGTCCATGCTAACAACAAAGAAATGCCTTTAATATTTAAAACAACCTAAAAAAATTAAGTCACCCATCTTAGAGATGATGATAGTTACAGGAGATGTATGAAAATTCGAGGGGGTGAATGTTAAAATGCCCTATGATCATACGAATCATAAAGTAGTAACAAGGATTAATGCAGGGGTTGAGAATTTATTGTTACAATGTGTTTTTATTTAAAGTTGTCATTGATATTTTCCATAATGTTGTGACCGGTCACAATAGCTCAAGTGGTAGAGCGTTTGTGAGATTGAGGGTTCGAACCCCGGCCAGGTCAAACCAAAGACTTTAGAGTTGGTAGTAGTGGCTTCCCTCCTAACGCTTGGGGCTAAGAGCACAGCGTTACGCCTGACACATTGATGTCAGTATAATGGATCATCAGGGTTCCGTCCCTGGGCACCTCAGTCCCCCTGTGCTATAATGATAGAAATGTTGCTGCACAGTATCGGCAAACCCCAATCCCATCTCAAAATGCTAAGATATGAATGGATATCAAGGTTTACATACTACTAAATTTTGAAATATAAAAGACAAATATCAATGAATGAAACCCTAAGCATGTAGCTTTTTTATACATTTTTTGCAGATTACAGAGTTATGCGGTGCCAAGCGGTTAGGTCACTTTGGCCGTAGTCAGTTCTACATTGCCCTGAAATTAATAGCCGTGGCTCAGTGCGGTTTGCCAGTCACCATAGACACTATAAATGCAGGTATGCTGTTGTTTGGCTTATAAATACATTGCACAGTTATGGTGATGATGGTGTTGTCCATTTATTGTTGGTGGAGTAAGTATGGGCACACATAGCTCAGGTGGTAGAGTTTTGGCTTGAGGATTGGGAGGTTGTGGGTTCAAACCCAGGCCGTGTCAAAGTTGGTAGTAGTGGCTTCCCTCCTTATGCTCGGGACTAAAGGGACAGCATAACGCCTGACTCATTGGTGTCAGTATAATGGACCAGCTGGGTTTAGTCCCTGGGCACCTCATAAGTGCCCCTGTACTATAATGATAGAAATGTCGCTGCACAGTATCGACAAAAATGCCGGCTAATCCCATCCCATCCCTACTTGACAGACTATCACTGGAGACGACAGAGAAGCCAGCTACGTACTGTCTCAAACCGTCACAACCCATTTTTATTAGGAAAACAAACAACGTTAAACACAACAACATTTGTCTATTTACAAGAAGGGCACACTGTAGGTCTGCTAGAAGACTTTTCCCACATGAAAGATTTTATCCATGTAAGATATTGAACCCAAAGGATGAGGGGCTGATATATTACAAGGTGATGTTTCAAGACAAGGTTTTTTTACCTTATATAGAAGAGACCATTTATAGACCCCTTCCCATTAGACAATAAGCAAAGTTTTCCCCTAAAAATAAAAATTCCCCTTCAGTAAAATTCAATATTCCATTGCCGAAATGTAGATATTAGACACATTGTTAAGATAAGTGACTACAGTGGTATCTTGAGTGAACTGGACTATGATTATCTAGTGGAGAAGCTTAAAAACAAGAAAAAAAATGAGATTGCCTTATAAGAAATATAGAAGGCTTATGATAGCAAATAAGAACTCAAACAGGCACATTTTCCCACTTTTTCATTAAACGCTGCAAAACTTTCCCCTTCTAATACTCATCTTTTTTACATTCTTCTCAACAATATGTCTTGTGACATAGTTATCATCAATGAGTAATAATGTAAGTTTTTCACTTTTTCCTGGCAGCAAATGGATTTTTCCAGTGGTATGATACAGTGCGGCAATCTTTATATGACTATTTGTTGTTTTTTTATTTTCAGGAGTTGAAATCCCTTTACCTAAATTTCACAAAGTTCTTACAGATCAAGGTAAGGAACAAACAAAAAAATGTGTTACTGATTCACTTTGTTTCAAACCAAGTTTGTCTGTACTGTGTGGTAGTACACTTGGTAAAGTAAACTTTTTTCTTTTAAAGGTTTATATAAGCTACTTGTGTCTTGTTATTCAGAACAGATGATATTTTAAGACGGATTTGTGTTAAAATGTAGAATTTAACAGAGATTTTTGTTTAAAAATGGAATTTTAACACATTTAGTAATAATTTCATATAGTTAATAATAAGCTGGCAATTCAAGAATTGTTTAATTTTATATGTTAAAAAATAAGTGCTTTAATATTGACCCTGTTATTTGCCGGAGGGCTGCCGTATTTGCCCAAGGCTGGCCAGAGGACAAATAACTACTTTATTGACAATTTTATTAAATAACTACATGTACTTATAACATTTCTCATTTAATACATAGTTAATTTTTGCATTAATCCAAGTCAGAAAATGCTTGTTTGTATTTTTGTAAAATTTATGCATTGTACATTTATAACACATTCAGTTAAACACTACCAATTCATGCTGTGAATGTTTGAAAACTGACAAAATATTGTTTCATAAATTTATGCAACCTGTCGGCTTCTACACATAGACCGAGTTGCCACAAAATGGCTGCCATTTCCCAGAACTCTATGCTGAAATCTATATCATTTTTTTGGCCCTGTCTTATTATCCAATCAAATAACTTCAGATGGGGGCGGAAAAATGATATAGATATTGGCACTTTTTTAAAAGTAGGTCGTCATGTTATTGAATGTGGCAGGTGCTTTTTTTATATAGGACTAATAACATATTGTTATTTACTCACTATGTTTAACTCATAAGTTGAGTTGTTTGTTATTTATTATTATTACAGGAGTTGGTGGTAGTATGTTCCAGCCAGCTGTCAGTGCTGACCCAAACATTGCACCTGGTACTGCTGTAATAGGAGACAGGTGAGTTGGGATTAATGGTACCTCACTTCCAGGGTTTAGAGAGCCTCTGGAAATCATGGGAAAAGCCAGGACATTTTATAGGGGTTTTCTCAGGCTGAAAAGTCTAGAAAAATTGCTAAACTAGATAAAAAGTCAGCATTTGCGCCGAGTGCTTATTATTCTCTAAGTGTCTTGAATAATACAATGCGACTGTTTGCCTAGTTAGACCGTGTGTATTGTGTTACATTATGACACTCTACCCCAGTATATCGTTTACATGCCAGACAGGATATTCTCTCAGCTATCCCAGCCCTACACAATTGAGAGATGAGAGAACATCCTGTTTCATGCGGCAGCATGTCAATAAACAGTTAAGTTCTCGGCCTATAATTAAGTTCTCTACACATGGGACAAACACACAAATGACAATTAAAATAACAACTAAAGGCTTTTTAATTTTCATTTTCACACCAGGGTATTGAAGTGACCGCTTACAAACAGTTCTTTGCACCTGTGTAATTACTTACGGATGATGGTTGATCTATTAACATCAAAGGAGGTGTGAAAACTCTTCTGCTCAAATAGCCAATGCACATTTTATTGTTAATGTTAAGTGGGTTTTTAATTTCAACTTAAAATTTATTCCTAGTTAACATTCAAAATAAAACAATTTCAAATCAAAACTGATAAATTGAATGATACCATATTACTTAGATGATGATAACAGCATCGTCAATGAATATGCCCATTTCAGTAAAAATCAATAACTGTTTCCAGATTATGAAACTTTGCCGATTTTGTTAGAGTAAAGTGATATTTATGATGTTTTGTTATTTCAATTCTTGGTTCTTTTATCCCTTTAAATTCATTTCGTGGTGAAATAGTTCCTTTTGGTCCTTTCCTATAATTGCAACATAGGGAGAAGTAAACATAACAAGAAGTCACATTACTACCATTCTATTTACAGTACTTAAACTTCACCATCTTACAGACTACCACCTAAAGGTGTGTTGCACCTAGTATTTATCGGTATAACCATTAAGGTCAATGCTAGATTCAAAGGTGGTATCCAAAAGTTTGCCTATATATCAGATCAGTTAAGATCCCTTATCTTGGCAGCCATCTTTGATGGCAACTTCAAGGGATTTTCAGAAGCGTAAATTTTATTTTCTTGTAATTTCTACATTTGTGGTCCAAATAATAAAAGCTATACACCACTGGATAGCTCTTGAAATTCATATTCTTAGAATGCAATATTTTAAAAATTGATAAATGCACAAAGAATAAATACACAAATAAATACAATTATTGGCTCACAGATTACCCATGTGATCTCAAAAGTAAATAGTTACATGGTTTAAAAATACACGTAACTATCTCTGCATTGTGACCTTGGATAGGAAATACTTGTTTGCAATGAAAAGTGGTGATTTACGCTTGACAGTTCACAGAGATCTGGGACATCAATGAACAGCATATTGAAGGACCTTTTTAGGCAACAGTGACTTAAAGTCATAGTTATGGTGATTCCTTTTAAATGACTACTCATGCTTTATGTTACTGTTTTGGCCATATTATTGCCATTCATTACAAGTGACTGGACCTGTTAGCGCAATCGGTAGAGCTTTAGCTCAAGGTATGGGAGGCCCATTTTCTCGGGCATATGCCGATTTCGGTGTCATTTCTTGTTGCATATTATCTACTTAAAATATGTTCATCTAGTTAATACACATATATCTGAATATAAGATAATCACATACCTTGTAATTGATATATTATTCTTTATTATACCTCATGTAAACTTGCTTTATAAAATTGTATATACATGTCATATGTAAATCCGAAATGTCCCATGTGACATTATATGTGGGGCTAAAAAAAAGAATGCTAGTTTTTCCTTTTCAAGTAATTAAGGGAGCTAACTGTGTAATGCATACAGTCTGCGTCTACAGGGCTGGAATTGTTTTCTTTTTAATGACTAGTCCCGGACTAGTCCGAAAATTTGCATCGTTTTCAAACAACATATTTGTTATATCTACAACTAACAAACAAGGTATAACAACAAATTGTTTCTTTTATTTTTTGTCTAAAGGCATTTATATGTCGCGCATTGTGATTGACTGTTTTGGACAGGTGCATGCATCGTGCATGTACCTCCTTTACATGTTGTTGATGGCATGAAATTGATTGTCTTGTGTGTGAGTGCTTATTAAAATGTGTGCATCTCATCCATTCTGGCACATGCATTGGTTGTCAATGGACATTTGATGCTCCAGTTACTTTGTGGCCGTGTTGTTGCTTATTCTTTCCGACGAATAAAATGTTTTTGGTTAATTTGATTTGATTATGATGTTCAGTATAATAAAATAAATATCACATCCCACAGAGGGTGATAGAATGAGATGTTTACCCTTGACAAGTTAATATCAACATAGCTACCACCTCAGTTGACATAAATTGTCTCAATTTAATATTCAATTATCTCTCCCTCTTGGAATGCGATATTCCCACCACTAAATTCTTTGTTTCCTTTAAAAAATTTCAGACAGCATCAAGGGCAGTTGCCCCCTCCCCCCACGTCGAAGAAATCTCACGGCCGTAATCTTTCTGGTCAGTTCCGAGGCCTCAGTATTGATACCAATCCCTTGGCGGCACAGCAACACCAGGTACAAGTTGCCTTTTGTAATGAAAGAGTTAAAATTGATATATATCGTGTTAGAAGTTGTTGTTTGTATAATTTACTATATGCATCACCTGACACAGCAAAAGTCATTACCGTGGCATCAATCTATATTGAATAGGCCAACCCCAGACAAATTCATGGGAAGAAAAATGCATAAATAGTTAGCTGGAAGACCTCAGATTAATCAGACATGAGATTTACATTAGAAACAAAATGATGCAATTTTAACATAATTATCAACAATATTCAAGTAAATTCTTTTTTTGATTGTAGGGGCCATTTAAGGATGGTATAAAGTCAGAAGCACTGTCCCCACCCTTCACAGCAGGTCAGGGCCCTCATCCATCCCATGCTGCCACTACGTCGCCACCAACCTCACCACAGACTGCCTCAGCTGGGCCTAGATTTGCCTCCCCTACCTCCCCTCCAGCCCCAGGACAGCCTGGTTACCATGGAAACATTGGTGTGCGTGTCAAGGCTACAGCGGGGAGTGGTCAGGTCGTGGCTTCAGAGTCAAGCTCTGGTGAAAGACAGGTGCCACAGAGAGGGACAGAGGAGTGGGCTAGGTTTGAGAGTGATGATGAGAAACATGGTGAGTTTTAGTCTTGAACTCCTCCTACTTATGACAGTTTGCAAAGTTTCAGTTTAATCCTTGGTGGGCGTGTCAAAGTACCAGTGGGAGTGGCCAGGGCCTGGCTACAGAGTCATGCTCTTTTGAAAGAATGGTCCCACAGAGAAAGACAGGAATGGGCTTGGTATGAGGGTGGTAATGAGAAAGATAGTGAGATGTGGCTTGTAACTCCCTAAATTAATGACAGTTTCTATTCAAACCTTGGTCATGTGCTCTACAACAGTATCATAATAAAAATTGTTTTTTTTTTAGAGATTTTTGTGTAGAGCAGGTTGACAGTTGATCATGTGCTTTACACTGTCAGTAATTTGAAAGTTTATGTAAACAGGTTTATTACACAGACTTGACAGACAGTTTACCCTATATTGGGCTGGTATTAAATAATTCTAAAGGCATACATGTGATTGATTTAAAAATATTAAGTACTGTAAAAAAATAGAAGTGATATCAAGAAGTTTAAGATAGTCCCCTGTAGAAAGTATAATTTTCAACTTTGTTTAAATTTAATCATAATGTGTCTTCCAAAGTTTTATTGTGCAAATAATAAAAAAGACTTTGTTACTTAACTGAAAAGAATATTTTTATCCATTGACTTACTTTGATAATTTTTTTACTTTTACATAAAAATTTTCTTAGTCTATGCAATGATAATGTCTCAAACATTATGCACCCATTTTTGTCCCTTTTTTTAACAAAGTTAATGGACCATTCCAAATCAATCGATTTTAACCAATCAGAAAGTGACAATTCATTTACTTCTTGAAAAGTAGTCACAAGCCAATGAGGAAAATCCTAAATGCAACCTCCAGTGTGTAAGGTATAGACGGCTCTGAACATGTCTAAACCTAAAGAAAAGTTTGAAGCAGCCACATTCATAGAACCAAAATCAATAGACCGTTTCAAGTAGAGCAATCGGTAGAGCATTGGCGCCAGGTACGGGAGGCCCCGGGTTAGATCTTGGGCCGCGACATACCTAAGTTATTAAAAATGGTAGTGGTATAGCTCTCTGGCAATTGCCAGTAGTATATAATGACTAATATATGTTTTATATCAACAGCAAAAGACTGATCACACTGTGTTTAGCTGTTGTGTATTGGTGCAGTTTGAAATTAATAATCTCCATTGAAAGGTAGCTTGTGAGCCTATAGCAACAGTAACTAAGGACTTGGAATGGTGTTTTGTTTACACTTACAACCGGAAATATATATTCTGGCCCTCTACATTCACTACGATGCCATGATATCGCGGGTACCATTGGTTTAAAAACATAAATATTTCAGTATTATCTGTGATATTTTTGATTTACAAGAGTATGTTTTCAGTTATAATTGCAACAAACACAATTTATTTCATTAATTTTATGCTTCTTTGCTATGTGACATATATTATTGGTCAATATTTTCTCAAACTATAAGCTATTTATAGTCTATTTTTACATATATATTTTATATTCAACACCTCTTTCCATGGTTACAGGTCTGCTTGGAAGTGGTAAGAAGGAAGAATGGGACGGGGTGAAGCTGCCAGATTTTGATTCATCATCATACAGCTCTGACACAGAGAGTGTGGAGGATGTTTGGAGCATCAACGAGGAACAGAGAGAGTATTATGTCAGACAATTCCAAACTATAGAGCCAGATGTTAATGGCCATATAATGGGTAGGTTGGGTGTGATAAGTCAGTTGTGAAAAGGAGGTGTGGGATACGTGTTATAGGATATGTGTGTCCAGGGCATAGCTGGGGTGTGATTGGAGAGCTGATATATGGTAAGAAAGGTATGGATATGAAAGGAGTGTTGAGGTATGTGTGTGTAATAGATGGATGAGATAGTGGGGAGTGAAAGGGATGAAATACATGGGATAGATACATGTGTCCAGGGCATAGCTGGAGTGTGATGGGAGAGCTGATGTGGGGAGGTGAGAAAGGTATGGATATGAAAGGAGTGTTGAGGTAGGTGTGTGTGTAATAGATGGATGAGATAGTGGGAAGTGGAAGAAGAGATGAAATACATGCGATAGGATACCTGTGTCTGGGGCATGTGTGGGGTGTGATGCGAGAGCTGATATGGTATGGATGTGAAAGGAACTTGTTAGGTATGTGTGTGTAATAGATGAGTGTGATAGTTTGGTATGAAATGGCATTCGACAAGCAGTACATTGAATGACTGTACAAATAAACATACATAAAATAATAGTTTCAGGACTTAACAATGATATTAATGTAATTTGATCACAAAGTAAACAAAATAATAATTTTTCCCCTACCGGTGTTTACACCGGAGGGGACTATAGGTTTACCCTTCATCCGTCAGACCTTTGATAACTCAAAAACTATTTAAGCTAGGCGCATGAAACTTGGTATGTTAATAGGTAGCAATGTGTACAATATGCACGAGCAACATTTGGGTCGCTACCTTGAAGTTCAAGGTCACAGCATGACCTTGAAGCAAAATCGTGTATGGCCCATAACTTCGTTAATTGAAGTCGAATTTTAAAACTATTTCACAGAAATGATCACCATATTGAGACGACGTGTCGCGAACAACATTTTGTTCGATACGTTGAAGGTCAAGGTCACTGCATGACCTTGCAGCAAAATCGTGTCATGCCCATAACTTTGTTATTTAAAGTCTGATTTTACAACTATTTCACAGAAATGATCACCACATTGAGATGACGTGTCACGCACAACATTTTGGTCGCTACCTTGAAGGTCAAGGTCACAGCATGACCTTGCAGCAAAATTGTGTCCCACCCATAACTTCGTTATTTAAAGTCTCATTGTAAAACTATTTCACAGAAATGATCACCATATTGAGACGCCATGTCGCAAGCAACATTTGGGTTGCTACCTTGAAGATCAAGGTCACAGCATGACCTTGCAGCAGAAACCTGTCCGGCCCATAACTTTGTTATTTGAAGTCGGATTTTACAACTATTTGACAGAAATGATCACTATATTCAGATGATGTGTCACTACCTTGCCCATTGTTTGGCTCTGTGCGTACTATACTGCATTATACTAAGTAGTGTTACTTAAAAAGAGAGTTTCAGGGGTCTACAAGAAGAAAGAATGTGTCCATTTTGTACATCGTAATTATAGTTTTCTATCTGAAAGTTGAATTAATTATAAATGGCAATAAACAGGAGCTTATGATAATTAAAGAACTTTTTGAGAGACCGATAGGGGACTACTGTATTGCCCGCAATACTATCAAATGCTTGTTAATTATAAATAAAAAAACACTGCAGGATTTAATTGAATGATTCAATGTAATAAAAAGAAAAATCAAAAGATCTGCAGGAGTGGAATAGCAATGTGAGGAGTGTGGATTGGGGCATATGTTGGGTATGATAGAAGAGGTGTAAGGTGAGATAGATGTGTGTGAGAAACGAGGGGTGACTTTTGTGAAATTGAAAGGAGGAGTGAGGTACAGGTGTGGGGCAAATGTTGGGTGTGATTGGTGGGGGATAGAATGGGTTACAAATATGGGTGTGGGATGCATATGTGGAGCATATGTGATGTGTGATAAGTTGAACATCATTTGTCGGTGGGAGTGATAGATTGGATATGATATGTAGGTAGATATGATAGGTTGTGTATGCTGGGTTTGATTTGCAAGTGGGTGTGGTAGGGAAGGTATGATGTGTAGGTGGGTGTGATAGGTTTGGGTAGGATTTTGTAGTTTAGATATGATCATTTGGGTAGGATTTGTAAGTGAGTGTGATAGAGTTGGTATGCTGAGTTTGATTTGCAGGTGGGTGTGGTAGGGTAGGTATGATTTGTAGATGGATGTGATAGGTTTGTGTAGGTGGGATATGGTCAGTTGGGTAGGATTTGTAGGCAAGTGGGATAGAGTTGGTAGGATTTGTAGGTGGAGTGGTACATATGGTGTGATTTTTATTGCACATGCTAGAATAAATAGATTAAATACTGAAAATATGTGCAAATTGTTTTTTATAATATAAATGTACAATTAATTTTGGCATGTTTATTTCTAGGTTCGGTGGCCAAGGAGTTTTTTGAAAAGTCTAAACTGTCAAATCAGGAGCTGTCCAAAATATGGTAAGATGCTGCACTTTTTACACCTTCTATTTTATAAAATAATTTTGAGTCTGAATATTAAAAAGCCTTATAATTGCTCAATAAATCAGCCAATTAATCACCAAGTCAGATTACTTGTAGACTTACCAATTAAATTTAGATGATCAATGTCCTTCTTGAATCTTTAGTATACAGTTATTTGTTCAGAGTTGATTGGTAAACCAGTTTTTTTGCACCAAAGCATGAACATTTACTTGGCTTATAGACTCCTGTCTTGTATGTTGAGTAATGGTTATATGGTTTTTTCTATGTATTGATATGTCTTCCAGCAGACCTACAATGCATCATTTGTCCTACACAGATATTTAAAAACTACTTCAATTAAATACTATCTGTCTTTATTAAGCTCATTACAATGTTTATATTTATTAATATTAATAAATACATATGTATATTTCAAATAAAAAATGTGGAGAGTTTTCCAGCTAACCTGCCGTGCAGTGGTGGTTCTACCCCCGCATAAGTCTGGGGTCTTCCTCCACCAATAATTGGCTGGACTTCACCAATATGATCATAATTGTGTAGGCGCTTGTAACAAAAAACAAACAAACAAACAAAAAAATGTCAGAATTTATATTGATGTAATAAACATTTCTTTAAATTTTAAGTTGAAATTCACCCTGAAGTCATAATTATAGGACCAATAATGCATTTTATATAGTATTTGTCCAATATTGGAACTCTTTCCTCATAAAAAACTTTAATGAGTTGGTCTTCCTGGGGAGAACCCGTAGTTCTACCCCCCAAAAAGTACTCAGATATTTGTCAGGTGTCATCCTCCGGCAGTATTATCTGGATGTCAATCATTTGACTGTAAATTTGTCAGTATGATGTATTTAAGCATAAAAAGTCAAGAAAACAAGTCTGTATGACTATATTTTCACTTACTGCAGTCTTCGACAAAACCCCCAAAACTGAGTCCACCAAAATCTCTATCGGTCCATTAAATTTTATAAGTTATATGGACCGTCGGTCCACCAGAATTTTCAGCCACATCATTTTCAAAAATCTAAATTATTATGAAAATATATATACTAAACTAAACAAACGAACGCTTTACAGTCTATTACTGAAACCAACCACTCATAACACAGCGGTTAGCTTACCAACCTTTTGTGTCAAAATGTAAAGTTTGGTTCCAGTCCAGTAGATATTGCCAGATCGAAGGTCCAATGTTTTTAAATTTCTTTCATGAAAACTGTAAATTGTATTAGATAATTCATGTTCAAAATATTATTAATGAATGCTTCAATGCTATTTTTATTAAAAGAATGTTAACTTAAAGATTTGTATCTATTGCAGGAATCTTTCTGATCTGAACAAAGATGGTGCCCTATCGCTTGAGGAGTTCTGTATTGCCATGCACCTTGTAGTGTTGAGACGCAATGAAATTGAGATTCCAGATAGACTTCCTCTTTCACTCATGCCATACAACTCTTTCATCAATGGTACAGCATAAGTTTAAGTTGCTTTTTTATAGTAATGAATAAATAAACTATTGTGATGGGTAATTGATTGTCCACATCAGTTGTACTATCGGTTGTTGTGATACCTTTCAGCAGAAAGGATAAATTTTTGTTTTTGTATTATAACTAATTAAGACCGGACCTGGTAATGCAGTGGGTAGAGTGTTGGCTTCAGGTACTGAAGGCCACAGGTTCGAACCTGGGCTGTGAGATACCAGAGTCGTAAAAAATGGTAGTGGTATGCTGCTTTGTTAACGCTCAAGCAAATATAAGGGTAGTTTCCTTTCTGGTTTGCCCGGTGTCAGGATAATGTGGCTGGGTGTGGTATCATGCTGGGTGTTCATGGAATGCTATACACTGTGTATCTCTAGATAAAGAGATACTGTTGGTGGAACAATAAACCCAACAAACTACTTATGATAGCAAGAAAGTTGTACTCTCCTTGAATTACATCTACTCTGAAAATTGTTATATCTACTCTGAAAACCATTCCTACCTATTGAGTCACATCACTCCAAAACTGTAATGTAGTGTAGCACTTTATTCATCAGTTTGTTAGTGTCTATGTTGCTATTTTCAAATACTAGTGGACCATTGTTGCATATGCAGTATTGTTAAATTGATATTAACCCTTTCACTCCGACTGGCCCTAATAGCTTAAGCGGTAGAGCGTCGGCTTGCGGATCGGGAGGTCACGTGTTCAGACCCCGGCAGGGTCAAACCAAAGAAAGTTAAAGTTGGAAATAGTGGCTTCCCTCCTAATGCTTGGGCTATGGGGACAGCATTATGCCTGACTCGTCAGTGTCACTATAATGGACCAGCCTGGTTCAGTCCCTGGGCACCTTATAAGTGCCCCTGTTCTATAATCATAGAAATTTTGCTGCACAGTATCGCAAAATTGCCAGCAAACCTCAGCCCATCCCTTTCATTGCCATCAAAACCGGTAATTCTGTTTCGGGAATTCCTCAATATGTTAAATAATCCAGAAATAGATTCTCACACATTTTATATTTATTCGACCATTGATTTTTTGTTATGCTGATACATTGTTAAAATTAGAAAATACATCACTTATATGTTCTGTCTTGAAATTTCGAAGCAAGGGTGGTGGTATTTTCCATTCACAATTTTTGTTTTCTACAAAATGGCAGACGGTGATTGCCTGGCAGTAAATAGGTTAAGTCTAAAAGCTATAAATGTGATCAGTCTGACAATGTTTAATATGCCATTTTCAGAGGATCAGGAGCCTTTTGCTGCAGACCTGCCCCATGGCAGTACGTTGAAGCGTGCTAGTCCATCATCGTCCCAGGAGGTCGTGGGTCCAAGCTGGGACAGCCTCCAAACTGGGGAGTCCCCACAGGTAATGTACCAGTCTTAAAAAACCATAATAATTGGCTTTGAAATAAAACAATTTAAGTCATCTACCTACAATTACATGCACAGGTTACCATACTGCTGGAGAGTCAGTAGAAACTAGTGCTATGTCTGATTAGACAGTTTTTTGTGCATAAGATTTGTTGATTCGATATAAACCCACTGTCTGATCTGATGAAAAAACAAAACACATTTCATTTCAGAAAATATGATACAAAGGTCGGTGTCATGTTTTCTATAATTTACCATCGGATAAAGTGTATTTTGATAGGCTTTTCATGTTTTAATCTACTATTATTGTCAGAACATGTTTTTGTGTGCTCAAAAAAAGGTCTTTAAGAGCCTGATTGCATAATTTTATAAGGCATACATTACAAAACAAAACAAAAAATGTTTAAATTGGAACTGTTGACCCGTATAGTAGTTGAACTACATATAGTTTTTTTAATTTCAATTCGTTTCCAATAAATATAATTATTGGACTAGGGGCACACATGGTGTAGTAATTGAGTCGCAGACTTGTATCTCTTCTGACTGCGGAGCCTCTCATTGCTTGGGTTTGAGTCCAGGTCGGGGTGAGGAACTTAATGTGGTAAGATCTTCCAGCTGACTTGCAGTGTGCTGGTGGTTCTACCCAGACATTTGTGTGGGGTCTTCCTCCACCACATAGCTGGACGTCGCTACAATGATCATAATTGGTCGCTGTGATATATTTAAAAAAACAATTATTGGACTAACAATTGATACCTTGTCACTTCTTGCAGGTATCCAGTAGTGAGGTGTCATCTCCTAGCATCACTCCAGCAAACTTTGACTTTCAGCGACCAGAACCCTCGGATCCTGTATGTACATACTATATGATTTTTATATGAAACATACAGAAAAAATGTATGGCCATAGTCTACATTTGATATTTATTTGAATGGTTGCTTCAATTTTGAGCTAATCAACATACTAATGTATATCTAATACCTTAATATGGAGATACCATCAAACTTCTAACTTGTGTTAAGCAAGCACCTTAGATACGGCTCTTAAGACAAGTCTGCTGCTTAAAAAATATGACATTGATTTTTTTTCTGTGTGTTTTTTCTTTGTTTTTGTTCTTGTTTTTTTTTTTCCCCAAAAAAATATTATTTTACTAGTGCATCTACTGCAAAGTACTGTTTTGGTAAATATTTTTTACTATTCCATAGTGATTTAATACTAATGTATGAGTCAGAATGTCCAGAGTTCTTGGCTCAATCAAAGAAAAATATTGCACCAAAATTAGTAGTCAAGTCACTGACAGTTCAGGGCATACCATTTTAAGTGTACTAATTAACTTTTAGTCATTGAAAAAATTCACCCAAAAGTGTACATAAATTCGGATATGTCATTTTTAGAATGGCTCTAAATCTCTTCTTCAGAAAATATTACTAGTGTTGATTTATTTGTCTGAGTATATAATTATAAATGACATTTCAACAAGGTCTGTATCCATGAGAACAAAAACTTGAGGCATTTTTCTGTACATGTAGTCAAGTTAGTTTGGATGTGTTGACTGCACCTCTGCTATCCAAAGCAATATTTCATATACAGAAAATTTATTGGCCAAGACACTTATTTTGCTCTGACTACCAGTACTGACAACAGTCAAGGCATTATTATCAGTATTATTTAGTGCGTTTGGACTTAGTTATAAGCCTTGTGAGAAATATTTGTTGTTATAATTATTATCTGTAATATAATATCATTGCTTACCTTTGGTACACTATACAAGAAGCTAGATATAGAAAAATAAATCACCATGATTCTTTTAGGACAAAAGTACAATAGGGTCGTTTGAAAAGTTGCCCAAGATGGACATACTTTATTGAAAAACAGTCTTTTGTTTTCTTTTGCACAAAAATAATTCACTCACATTGTTATAGTTGAAGTGTTTTTACAAAGCAAATGAAGTGTCATATTACCATATAGGAGGCTCACATTGTCCAGCCAAAGGCACGGCGCCTTTCACCTGAGATGATGACAGAGATGGGTGAGCCGCGACCAGAAAGGGGTAGGGCTTTCTCAGGTAGTCCCTCAACCTGGGTGATGGTGCAGTAACCCAGCTTTTACTAACCTACAGTCAAATGACATGAGTTCCCACTTTTGCCGACGTCATACGCACAGAGATAATATTTAATTGGCAATTATTACCCTCGCCATATAAGTCATGCCTGAAACTTCACTGTTCTTTTAAATACTGATGCACAAGTTGTACTGTTGATAGATAATATTTGACTATCTAAAAAAAGCACGCTATTTCACTAAGTGTTCCACTTGCATCTTCTTCCATTATAGGTCGATTTTTCAATGTTTGAATATTCAGTTATACATTTTAAAAAACATTTAAGACAGTACAGCACTTTATACATATTATTTCTTTAACATTTCAGCCAGATAAACATTTCTCTGATAATGAACTTGCTTTTTTGCCACCTTATGCCATGTTAACTTTTGTCAGAAATAGAACAAGAAGTCAGAACATCTGTGTTCAAAAGTAACATTATAGTCCATCAACAAAAATTATGTTGGCCATACTGGGAACTTATATATGTCCATTGACTGTATCTGTTGTCCATTTTTGTCAGTGGTCAACAGTCTGTTAATTTTATGTTGTATTTTTTCAGTACATGATTAGTTTGTTTTTTTATCATCATTTTTTAATATTTTTCTATGCTTCTGTTCAGCATGCCTCAATCTACCAGTAATGAATGAATGGTTATAATAATGTTTTTGTCTTGTTCTTTGTTAATTTTTGTAATGATTTTAGTTATTATTGTGTTTGGGCATTTGTCAATGTAATGTAAATGCTTATTTTTCGGCATTTGTCATTGTACAGTAAATGAGTATGTTTTGCATTTTTCCGTATCGTGTATATGGGTATGTTTTGGCATTATGTTGTAAATGTTTTATGTTTTAGCATTTAAGGATAATAAAAGTTTGATTGTTTTGGCAATTAACTGTTATTGAAGCGGTAAATGTTTGGGATTTATTTACATAAAGAAACACAAAGAAAATTATTCATATTTCTATTCAGTCCTCAGTTTAATAGTGGTTTAGTTTTAGGAAAGAAAAAAAAAAAAGTTGTAAAAATGGTGTTTTATACACATGATATTTTGTAGTAAATGTAATATTCCCATGTTGCTTTTACACTTATCGAATCAAAAAACTGAAACATTAGGAAATTTATTTATGAATTAAATCTACTGGATTGGTCATTTGATTGGACGTGATTATATGACTTTTAAAGTGTTTTGCATTTATTTGGTTTTTATTTAATTGAATGATTGATATTTTGGTAAAAAATATAAATTTGTTATGTTTAAATTACATATATATAATTATTCACACATTCACAATGCTTAAGTGTATAGTGTGTATAATATGTGTATTTTATAATCAGGTTTCTGCACATATATTTTCTAACTATAAAGTATAATCGTGCCTTCATGTGGTAAGGAATAATGCAGTTATTTTGTCTGCGATATGCATGCTTTTATAATATGTGCCAAAGCTGTTGGTAACTATATAATGTGCTCTACTCTGTGCCTTATTGTAATTGTAATATTTTACTGTTTGCATGACTATTGTGTTTTACTAACTTCATATATATGCTCAATGAATTTTCATTGTATATTGAATAGTTATTACTCTTTAAGAAGGAAAAGCAAATTCTTGAAGATACAATATATTTTATTATGGGAATTACTCTGCTCATTTCTCATATTTGTTGCATATCTTTTATTCATGTCATAATTGCATGCTTTATTTCAGTATTTTCTGGTGTGCTTGCGTTTCATAACCTTATACTGTTTACAGAGCCTGTACCCAGTAGTGGGGATGGTCCCCTGCATGAGCCCAATTCCCCACAACCACAGCAGGGTACCAGTACACATGGGGACACGAACCATGTGGATGCTACAACAGTAGCACTTCATGGTCGGCCCAGACCTCTTGTTAAAAAGTCCTCAGGTATAATTCTTGCCCTTAATTGAGTTTATATACATCTTCATAAAACATCGTCCATTTTATGACCTTTCTGACATATTGGGTATACTTCAGCTATAATCTTTAGAATACTTCCACTATAATACTTGGAATATTTCCACTAAAATATTTATAATAAGTAAATATGACAAAGTCCTATGAGCACTGCAACATAAAAAGATATACGGAATACTTACTCTAGTGTCTTTGAAATACTTTCACAGTTGTTTAAGTATTTCCACTATCATTTGGTATACTTCCTCTATTATGTTTGGAATACTTCCACTGTTATCTTTGGAATACTTCCACTATTATCTGTAGAATACTTCCCTTATTATCTTTGGAATACCTACTTCCACTGTTATTTGTAGAATACTTACCTTATTATCTTTGAAATACTTCCACATTTTTCTTTGGAATACTTCCATTATTATTTAGAATACTTCCATTATTATATTTGGATTACTTCCACTATTATTTTTGCAATATTTCCTCTATTATCTTTGGAATACTTCCATTATTATCTGTGGAATACTTCCATTATTATCTGTGGAATACTTCCATTATTATCTGTGGAATACTTCCACTATTATTTTTGCAATATTTCCTCTATTATCTATGGAATACTTCCATTATTATCTGTGGAATACTTCCATTATTATCTGTGGAATACTTTCATTATTATCTGTGGAATACTTCCATTATTATCTGTGGAATACTTCCATTATTATCTGTGGAATACTTCGACTGTTATCTGTGGAATACTTCAACTATTATCTTTGGAATGCTTTCTCTATTATATTTGAGATGTTTCCACCTTTAACTTTGAAATACTTTCTCTATTATCTTTTGAATATTTCCTCTATTATCTTTGAAATACTTCCACTATCATCTTTTGAATTTACCACTAGTTCCTGTCATGTGACTGACCTGAAGCTTGGAGGTCCACTTTAATTGTCCAGTTAACTTTCCCACAAACTTTAAGGAACATTTTATGATTTTATTTGTGGAGTTATTGCCAATCATTGTTTTTGTCCACACAATGACTGTATCAACATTAAGCGTAACAGGTTAATAAATTTCACAGATACAAATAAAGCCTGGGGAAGCTTCAATATTAACATTCCTTCTCTTCAGCTTTTTCTACTTGTTGAAAGGTCCTCAGATGTTACTTTAGATTCTTAAACTTTGGAGTTATCGCTTTTTTGTTATTTTTAGTTTAACTTTTCCTTGAATAAGGGGATCTATTCCATTTTTAGTCTACATTGCTGTCAATGTAATACTTAGGTTTAAGTTTTGAAGGCTTGCAGTGTCGTGCTTATCACTGTGGGTTTAAAGTCCTGTTTCGGGCGAGGTATTTAATGTGGGAAGATCTTCCAGCTGACCTGTGGTGGGCTTGTGGTTCTACCCAGGCATTTGTCAGGGGGCTTCCTCAACCCAAAAATAGCTGGATGTCACTATAATGATCAAAGTCGGTTGCTGCAATGTGTTTTTAAAAACTAAAATAGTGAATAGCTGGGAATGATATTTTGCTGGTGTCTTCCGATCATTTATACCTAGAAAATTAGTCAAGTTTGATGGTTCCTGGTTTGATTCTGTTTGAAATATGGCCCTGGTTCGATTTAGAAATTTAACTTCATAGATTGTAATAAAATTGATACAAATCTCCCATCTGACCAAGTAACCAACCTACTGATATATAAGTTTGATAGTGTGGGTGTGTTTGATATTTGTGTGAAGATATTTTTGCCTTGGTTCAACTTAGAAAACACTTCAGCATAACTGGACCTGTAGCACAATCAGTAGTGCGTCTGCTCCAGATACGGGAGGCCCTGGGTTTGATCCCTGGCGGCGACATACCAAAGTCGTTAAAAATGGTAGTGTAATAGCTCCCTTGCTAACGCTCAAGCAAATATTAGGGTAGTTCCACAACGGGTTGGCCTGGTGTCAGGATAATGTGACTGGTCGTGGTATCATGCCAGGTGTTCACGGCATGCTATAAACAGTGAAGGCAGCACTATATCTGCTTAAAGTGGACACCGTCTCCAGATAACTGAAATACTGTTGGTCGGACAATAAACCCAATAAACATATACAAATGCGTCACGACACTTTCACGCTAACTTAATCTATTTTAGCTCAACAATCTAGTATATCGTCGGTGCGCATGGAGGTGGGACGATAAACCCAATAAACAAATTTCTGCATATACATGCATGATAAAGTTATGTGTGTATGGGCTATCATAACCATACATTATTCTGTCAGATAAAAAAAACACTTTTTAAAGCTCTTACAAGTTTTGTCCAGACAATTTTCTCTTCTGGTCTGTATAAAGCAGTAAATATTAAGCTTAATATGGCTTATACATGTTAATCTGAATTAAATGTTTTTTACTGGATATAGCTTATTTATGTGCTATGCTTGAAATAGCTTAGGGGATTATTAAAGGTCAATGTCACACTTGCTCAAACTATTCAACTTTTTAACTTTGCTTAAACTTAATTTATGTGGGATAAATTAAATTTTCGCTGTCTATTTTTTTTTTAATTTCTTTTGCTGTCCTAAATTCGGGTGATGGTAAATTCTCAGTTTAATAAATAGTCTGCATGTTTTCATAAGAGAGAATGAACCTTTGTTCATCTGGTTAAATGTGTTGTTTTTTTAACTATTACTGTCCAAGGATGTATTGTTTAGAAGAAGGTGTTTATGCATGCACTTGCATGATTCAAGTTTGCTACTGTTTGTATGTTTTTTGTTTGTAATAGTTGAAGTTGTTAACCCAGTTTACATATAACTTTACTTGAAGTTTTTAAGATATTTATAAAATTGCATTTTTATTTGTGAACTTAAGCCTTCATATTTACACTTCAAAGTGAACCAAATCAATAGTAGGTTTCAGCTTAAATTTTTGTTGAAAGTCAATTTCCTCAATTTTAAATTTAAAAGTTAATATGTTTAAAAATATTTTATTATTGATTTGGTTGACAGAAATCTTAGCTTATTTCACTGCAAAAATAAATAAATTTACATGTTTCAAAATTGATACATGAAATGAATTATTTTACTGACATTGACATGTTTCAGACTGAAGTTTTTCTTGAAAAAATGTTACAAGGTCTGCAAATGTTTGTTTACTTTATCACACATCCACTATCTTTGGATGGAAACATCACATTGTATATCAATGGATGAAGATATTAAAGATATTTTAAACATTAAAAATAATCTTGGTAAAACCACTGACATACCACAGGTCAGCTAAAAGATGTCACATAAAAATAGGATATCTGTGATTTCTACATGTAACTTCTATGTGTGACCTCTGAATAAGACCTCTGACCTCTATGTTTGTATGACTGTTATGTATGTTTGATCTTAAATGCATTCTCCATGTGTGACCTCTTTTTACAACCTTTGCCTACAAATCTTGGTGTGACCTCTACATATGATCTCTATATAGGAATTAAATGTGTGACCTCTATTTCTGATCAATATGTAGGGCCTCTATATTGACAATTATGTACCTCTCAGAATGGTGTCTATAAAAAGATTCTGTGACCTCTATACATGTATGGTCTCTACATGAATGCTATTTTTACCAGACCAGGTAGCGCAATTGGTAGAGCATCAGCATCAGATTCGTGTTGCCCCTGGTTCGATCCCTGGCAGCAACATACCAAAGTCATTCAAAGTGGTAGTGGTATAGCTCCCTTGCTAACGCTCAAGCACATATATAGGTAGTTTCACGACTGGTTGGCCCAGTGTCAGGATAATGTGACTGGTATCATGCTAGGTGTTCACGGCATGCAGGTGTTCACAGTGAAGACAGCACCATATCTGCTTCAAGTGGACACCATCTCCAGATAAATGAAATACTGTTGGTGGGAAAATATACCCAATAAACAAACAAACCTCTATGTGTGACCTCTGTTCCTGACCTACAATTATAAATCTGTGTGTGACCTACATGTATGAATGTCCTCTATATTGAGGTGTTCTTTATTCATGTTTTTATTTATGTCTTCTAAGTGTGCTTTCTATGACTAAAAGCTGTATGTGACCTCTATATATGACATGTATGTAACCTCTATGTTAGTGACCTTTATGTATTTGTGACCTCTATATATTACTCTATAAATGGCCTCTGTGATTATCTTCTATATGTATGATCTCATTATGTAACCTCTATGATCGGACAGTCCCTGGTGTCCTGCCTGGCCACATCCTGCCACCAGTTCCAGGCTCTGGTCACCATGATGACAAGGGGGGTTACTCTAGCACCAGTGTTGAAGGAGGGGAGCCACCAGTACCACCACCCAGACCCGGTCAGCATGGCCGCAGTATGTCAGTAGATTACAAAGGTATGATTGTAAAGAGCAATTGAGACCAAGCGTTTTACTTTAAAGGTGGTTTTTGACATTTTGGACCGAAAATATTTTCATTACACAACCAAATACATTATTGTTGTCTGAACAGATCTTGCAAAAGCTGTTTATTGATGTCCTACACTTGTGTGAAAAGTGATCTATAATGCTACAATCACCATAACAAAAATGTATTTCCTGTCTGAGCCATGCTGCACAGTTAGCTGTTTTTAAACTAAGAAAACAATGTGACCACTTACGTTTTTGCTCATCCGCTGTGACGTTGCTGTCTATTTTTAGCAGGAGCCCCAGTCACTCTTATTTATAGGTTTAAAAAGAATGAACATTTTAAGTGTTTATCAATGAGTTTGCTCTTAATTTGAGATACTGTTGAAAATCGTCAAAGCTTACACTAAAGTGTGATTATTTTTCTATATAAATTATTTTTAGCTACTTTTAAACTAATAAAACCGCATGACCACTTATGTTGTAGTTCATCCACGTCATCTGCTTTGACATTGATGTCTATTTTTAGCAGGAATTCCAATCGTTTTTATTAATAGATTTGAAAAGAATGAACATTTTAAGAGTTGGTTAACATATGTTGCTACACTTAAATTGAGATAGTGTAAGAAATTATTTATGTTTATACCAATGTAGGATTTTTCTGTAGAAAGTATGCACAAATACCCCAAACAGAGGTCAGATAAAGTTACTTTTATTTGACATGGGCAAACTGTCTGATACCACCTTTAAGACACATTTCAAGACTCTGCAGGTGTCCAGGTTATACAACTTTGAGGTCAAGCCTGAGGTCAATCTCTGGCATGTTTTTATTTGAAATGAAAATCTGATCTGATTCTTGACAATAATCTCAGATTTAACAGAATTTTTATAACCTTGGATAGACTGTTAGATTGAGTATGTTTAAAATCAAATAAGTAAATTTGTTTTAAAGAAATCTCCTTCTAAAGTTCAGTATTTTCTAACTGTGGGTCCATACATTTAAAACTTAGTTGTGGTCTTTTGTATTTTTTTTTGAAGATACTATTTAAGTATTTCTGTTACTCAAACTCAAATGTGTAATGTGTGTTTTATAGCTCTATGTCATAGATAGTCATGAAATTTGATATTTACTCATTCTCATTTTAATAATAAAATTGGTCTTAGTTAATTCCACTATATATGAAAGTAACATATAAAAACAAATTTATATTTTTAATCACTATTAAAATTTACAATAAGTTTTTATTTATTTCACTGTGAATATTATTTTTTATAAGTATTTTGTAAGATTAATGGATGTTTCATTTTGTTAAAAGAAAAAAACGTTTGTTTAGAAGAACTCAAGCATTTCATGTACCAAGCTGTTAGTTTTTGACAAGTTTCTTTTTCGTGGTTAATGTTAACATTTAGTAAATGAACATAGTCTGAGTATCTAGAGGGGAAAAGTTGCATTCAAAAGCTGGCATATTATTGGTCGATGCTTTGACAATCATCATGGGCTGTGGGATGCTTTATTACACAATACAGTATGCCATATAAATGGCATACTTAACTCACAATATTGAAAGCTTTAGAATAGAGTTGTATATTAAAATTACAGAAAATTACAGTAAAAATCTTGGTGCCTACGATCCCTTGCCTGTTTTCTATACTCTCGTTATCAAAGCTTTGGTCAGCATAAATTATATATGTACTAGAGTCAGATTTTCCATCTGTCTGAGCTTGGACGTAATTGTGTATGGACCTCTTCTAGGATTTTGCATCAATTGCGATGAAACTTTGCAGTTATCTTTAGTACTCAATGAACTTGGCACTTGCTTTTATCATCACGATCAGATGAAAGTCTCAAGACTCATTGCCCCTGTTATCTGTATTTTGGATCTTGATTAAAGAGATTTATGAACATGGAGTTGGAGGGGCATACATATTAACTTTCTCTGAGGCCTAAGATTGAGATTTTCACTTGCAAAGAGGGACTTTTGTTAGTTTCATATCAACAAAGAAGGAGGTTATCTGTTTTGAATAGGGAGGCTTCTGAAAATGTGTTAAACACACCTTATTTTCAATTAATTTTTACCCTTTAAAGGGAGAGTTTCCCTCCAAAAGTGGGCGAGTTTTTTTGTATGCAGGGGGTACTGGTTAACCATTGGATTAAAGTTCCAGTTTAGACCATTTTCTGAAACAGGCAATAAATTTTGTATCTTTACTAAAAAAAGTCTTTTTGCAGACCATAATAAAGTATAAATATCTGTTTATTTTATCTTATTATATAAAATAAGATTGAATAAATTTTGTTTGCTATTGTTTCAGCTCCTCCTGCAGTCCCTCCTAGAATTTCTCCAAAGGACGTAAGTGGTAATCTGTTATATACCTGAGGTTGTTTGGTGGTTATAATGCTCTCACAAGGCAAGTGGTTCATCCAGCCATCTATCGATACATCTGTCCATCCATTATCTATGGCCATTACTTCCATATTACTTACAGTATATCAATAAAACACAAACAGCTTACATAAATTTGGAATGTGTGTCACTCATTACATTTATATGAGCAATCCGTAAGATCAAGCATATATTTAAAGTTGGTGTATCTTTGGAAGCATATGTCAGTTCCAGTGACAGGTTTTGTTCTTAAAAATAGTACCGGTATTTCCTTATATTTTGAGAAAATACCCAAGATGAAAGATATTTGCTTAGGAAAAAGGGTTTTATGAGTAGAGCTTATATAGGAAATTTATACATTGGATTTACATAAATGCAACAAGCTTATATACCATGAAGGCAGTGGAAGTAGTTTTTTTGGGGTTTTTTTAGGAAATGTGTTTAATATTTTTGGATAATGCCTTCAATTTAACAGGTAAAGTGGGTAAAATCAATTTACAATTCAATAAAATGAAGATTACAAAACTCGGATTAACCCAAAGTGTTATAACATACTTTTATTCATACAGCCTCCAAGTGTGAAAAAGCTTGGACAGTTCAAACACTTTGAGTCAATCCAGTCACAAGAAGTTCTGAACATCATTCCAGGAGGCAACATTGTAAGTAGATACACATTTGACCTTTTGGTTGATACCCTAGATGTTATTTTGAAATAAAAACCGACATTCAGTGGACACTTCATCAAGTTCTACATAGAGTTTGTGATTGATTTTAAGTTGCCCTTTGCTGAAATGTGTTTGGCTTACTATTATAAAATAATTGTAAAATTTATACTGATATTCTGTATTAAACATAGTTAAATATAACAATAAATATAACAATAAGTATAACAATAAATAACATAAGAAGACCAATCAATAGTTTCCTGGCAATATTGAATATGTATCATAGGGAGAAAAATGTGCAGCCAGTCTGGGACGCGAACCTGGGACCCTTCGCTATCCGGGCGAATGCTCTTCTGACTGAGCTTACACATTCTCTCCATATCACCCGGCTACATACATCCAGAGCAACTTGAAATTTGTCCACAATTTCCACAGACCATATGCTTTACATACTATTCACAAGCACTTCTCGAGCACTTGTTTGGTAATGACAGCGGGTCATTTTCGTTGGGCGCCAATGTTACAGGGAGTAAAATGTGCAGCCAGTCTGGGACTCGAACCCTGGACCCTTCACTAACAGGGCGAATGCTCTTCCGACTAAGCTAAACGGACCGCTTACACATTTTCTCCCTATCACATAGCTACATATAGCTTAGTTTATCAAATGCTATATGTTAGTTATGAATAATATTTGTTTGCCTGAGGCAGAGGTTACATGTGTATTATGATTTAGAATTGTTTACCTGAGGTTACATGATTTACTGCTTGAGTTTTGATTTAAAGTTTTGAGTGGTGAGTTATAAATAAGATGTGCTTACCTGATGCATTGTATATGCTTAAAATGTGTACCTGTGGCACTGTTCTAAACTGTGTGTACCTGCATTACATTGTACAGAATATGACATGAATAGAATTTGTTCAACTGCATCAACGTTTAGATTGTTAAGATGTTTTATTATGCAACATACCAAAGTCATCAAAAATGGTAGTTGTAGAGCTCCTTTGCTCAAGCATATATAGGGCAGTTCCTCGACTGGTTGTCCCAGTGTCAGAATAATGTGACTGGGTGTGGTATCATGCCAGGTGTTCACAGCATGCTATACACAGTGAAGGCAGCACTATATCTGCTTGTGGACACCATTTCCAGATAACTGAAAAACTGTTGGTGGGACGATAAACCCAATAAACATAAACATGATTACATTAATATTTGGCAGCATTTTACATGATGCATGTTTACATGATAAAGATGAGTTAACCTGTGGCAGCATGTATATGGTTATATGACAAAGCTGTGTTTACCTGTGGCAGCATTTACATGATGCTTGTTTACATGATAAAGATGTGTTTACCTGTGACAGAGGTTACATGATGTACACAGAGACAGTCACAGAAGAGCTCACTCCCTTGACTTTAGGCAGCTGACCTTCAAATTGGGTCAGGTACTTCAACTTTCACAGTTGACCCCACTATATTTTTTGTCCCTTACTTTGAGAGGTTTTTTGTAATATCCCTTGGAATTTGTTTAATTTTCTGGTTGTAGTAATATCCCCATCCTACTATGACTTTTTTATGGTTTTAAGCTCACCTGAGCTACCTGTGCTCTAGGGGAGCTTTTGTGATAACGCTTCATCTGTCGTCCTTCAACATTTTAGCTAGTGAACACACTACAGGCCACAGTTTTTATCCAATCTTCATCAAACTTGGTCAGAATGTTTGTCTGCATGAACTCTTGGATGAATTCATTATTGGGTCACGTGGGTCAAAAAGTAGGGCACTAGGTTAAATCTAACAAAAAGCTTGTGAATACACTAGAGACTACAGTTATAGCCCAATCTTCACCAAACTTGGTCAGAATGTTTGTCTGCATGAAATCTTGGATGTGTTCATAACTGGGTCATGTGGGGTCAAAAAGTAAGTCACTAGGTCAGATCTTAGATAAAAAAACTTGTGAACACACCAGAGACCACATTTATAGCCCAATCTTCACCAAACTTGGTCAGAATGTTTGCCTGCATGAAATCTTGGATGAGTATATTACTGGGTCACGTTGGATCAGAAAGTAGGTCACATTTTGGAAGAATCTTGTGAAAACACTTAGAGGCCACGTTGGCCAGAATGTTTGCCAGTATGAAATCTTACATATGTTTTGAAGTGGGTCATGTGGGTTCAGTAGGTTACTTGGTAAAATTCTAGAAAATGTTATCAACCCAGTGGCCACACTAATGGTCTTATCTTCACCAAAGATTTCTAAAGTAAATAACTCTTAATTACTTGATGCCAGATTTGAGCCTACTAAAAGCCTGTGTCATCAGGTGAGCCATTACGGGCCATATTGGCCCTCTTGTCTTATTACTTATCATCAAGTGTATTCACCTTTAACTTGCAAAACAGATTTTAGATTTGTATATATATATATATTTACCTTTAAATGATGGTATAAATAAAATTTGCAGAAAAAGGGCATTCTAAATATTATTTTTTATGAAATAAACTTACCTGTAATTAAATTAATGCAACATCATTCAAATTTATGATGAAAAAATGATGGGTTTGTGTGTGTTTTGAATGCTAAGAGGAGTGTTTTGGTAAAAATCTATTTTAAAGTGCTATTTTTTTTTACCATTTCAGAGTTTATTTCTATTATATATTGAAAATGTTAGTTATCAACCATTTTCTTTAAAAGTATACTTTACATTTTTAATAATATGCAGTATTATGATTTAGATTTTTTTACATTATTGGGTGTCGCCTTCTTGAAAATTATTTGCAAAACAGATTTGGAGGTAATGGGTTATCCAATATATTTATAAATAGTTATATATATTAGTTCAGCTGTCCCTTACAGCATAGTTTAGACATATTTGCCTTTGGTTCAGTAAGCCTTTGATTTTTTCACAGGTTGTGAAACACCAAAGTCTTTTTAAAAAAAAATGTTGTTTTTTGTGTTATTTTTTTTCACTTTTGCTCCAAAGGAGTACGACATTATCATCATTGTAGCAGGTCTGTCACTTTATTGTGACTGATTGTCTTTTTTTTCATGTCAATTGTCCCAGGCATGCTTTTATAGTGAAAGCAGCACTGTAACTGCTTCATTGAATATCCTCTGCACATCAGATGTCTGAGTGATTGTTCTTCACACAAGCATTATGATGTGATGTGACTAAGTGGGTAGTTTCTGGCCATAACTCATGGCATCGTAGCACCCATGATTTTTGGTTGTTACATACATGTATTGTTGATAGAAGGACACTAAAATAGTATTTTGGGCCGGGGGACTGTATTTACAGAAAAAACAAGTTGAGTTGAGTTGAGTTGAGAATTACTGCTGGAGTTTGAGTCGCAGTCATGGTGAGAACTCTCATGTAGATCGGCCTTTCAGCAGACATGTGGTGCATCGGTGGTTCTACCCAGACATTTGCGTAGGGTCTGCTTTCACCAGAAATAGTGGGAGAGATTATATTTGAGTTCTGGTTATGGTGAAAACTTACGTGGATTGTTTTTTCAGCAGATATTAGAGTCATCATTGGTTCTACCCAGATATTTGCCTAGGTTATAGTGGGATGTTTGCTTTTAATGAGCATTATTATGTGATTACAATTTTCTTTACAAACTCAAGAGCATCAATGGTTTGCATGTTTGTTGCTGTTATGGTAAAGGGAAAAAAATCTTACACTTAAGTTTGAGTTGATTAGTCTATTTCAGATATATTGAAAACAATTGCAGATTTTGCTACGTTTTAAAGCATTTTTATAATTTTAAGATTTGTACCTGGAATTGATCACATTTGATACTAGTTTTAGTTGCATTACAGTTGTGCCAACTGACGCATCTGTTACACAAAATCTTAAGTACTTATTGTAATAATTGAAATGTTATTAACTTAGTGACATCTTTAACATATTTTTTTTAAAACATTGTTGTTTTTGTTTTTATTATAAATACATGTGCATGAACTTCTTATTAAGAAAGTTATTTAAAATTAGCATTAAAATGAAAATATTTAATCAATGTTTCTTGAAATGTTGACTTTTAAGTTCCAAGTATTTGTTTTCTATTTCTACAGGCAACAGGACACCTTGAAGGTATGATATTGTAAAAAAAATAATTTTATAGATTATTTTATATTTTTATGAAAAATAAAGTTTGCAAATTTATGCATCAGAGATATACCACTTTTTACAATAATTTGTGTGCATTCATGTGGAACTTATCTCAAATTGTTGCTTATATTGACCAACGCTGACTATACTTCAAATTTAGAACATTGGTTTAATATCAAAGCTGAACCTATTTCTAGGGTACAGGTAACTCTAAAAATAGTTTGGGAACAGTTATGCCCCTTCTTTGACCTTTTTTTTCTTTTTTAATTTAGTTATGGTTTTTGTTAAAAGTTAGTAACAGTTAACATTGTACTATCTAGCACTTGGAAAAGTGGAGTGTGCTGTCAACTGCTAGCTATTTTTTAAATAAGGATCTGATTTTGACCTAGTTATCACTTATTAACATTAGATTTGTTGTTATTCGGTTCATAGTGAATTATTGTTCATTCAGTTAAATATATAATAAAGGTATGCATATATAATAAAGGTATGCATATTTTGTAAAGACTCACTTTTGATTTCATAATTGTTTGTCACCAAAATGATTATTGTTTAATATTAGGAAAGAAATATCCCATCTTAGTTCATGTGATATTCCTTTTATTTGTTTATTTTATTTCCCCTTAAATTGTATGTTGTCAGTTGTAGAGTTAGTGAAGACAATGTGCCACCATTATCTATGAAGCAATTATTTTTAATAAATATACTGACAGCAAATGCATGTGCTTGCTGTCAGTCACTTTGCCTATAAATAGAACTGTTTTCAATATTAATTAAACGCAAGGCAAAGAAGGAATCAATATTGAATTTTAAATTGCAGTTCTTTTTAACTAAACTTTTTATGTACATATAACATTGATACATGTGCTAGTTAAAAAAATGTTCTTAGCTCTGTTGTTTTTCACATGCCCTAAATGTTGTATTACATATTGGTAATTATTGCAATTTTCTTAAATGTTTCAGATGCAGAGACCAAGGTGAGTGCCAGTAACCCAATCTAAATATCTGCCAGTGGTTCTACCCACTCTAAATATCTGCCAGTTGTTCTACCCCACACACTATATATGTCTGCCAGTTGTTCTACCCACTCTAAATATCTGCCAGTGGTTCTACCCAACCCACTCTGTATGTCTGCCAATGGTTCTACCCACTCTATATTTCTGCCAGTAGTTCTACCCACTCTAAATATCTGCCAGTGGTTCTACCCCACCCACTCTATATGTCTGCCTGTGGTTCTACCCACTCTAAATATCTGCCAGTGGTTCTACCCCACACACTCTATATGTCTACCAGTGGTTCTACCCACTCTAAATATCTGCCAGTGGTTCTACCCAACCCACTCTATATGTCTGCCAGTGGTTCTACCCACTCTTAATATCTGCCAGTGGTTCTATTCAACCCACTCTGTATGTCTGCCAGTGGTTCTACCCACTCTATATGTCTGCCAGTAGTTCTACCCACTCTAAATATCTGCCAGTGGTTCTACCCCACCCACTCTATATGTCTGCCAGTGGTTCTACCCACTCTAAATATCTGCCAGTGGTTCTACCTCACCCAGTCTATATGTCTGCCAGTAGTTCTACCCACTCTAAATATCTGCCAGTGGTTCTACCCCACCCACTCTATATGTCTGCCAGTGGTTCTACCCACTCTAAATATCTGCCAGTGGTTCTACCCCACCCAGTCTATATGTCTGCCAGTGGTTCTACCCATTCTAAATATCTGCCAGTGGTTCTATCCATCCCACTCTATATGTCAGCCAGTGGTTCTACCCACTCTATATGTCTGCCAGTAGATCTACCCACTCTAAATATTTGCCAGTGGTTCTACCCCACCCACTCTTAATATCTTCCAGTGGTTCTCTCCAACCCAGTCTATATGTCTGCCAGTGGTTCTACCCACTATAAATATCTGCCAGTTGTTCTACCCAACCCACTCTATATGTCTGCCAGTGGTTCTACCCAACCCACTCTTAATATCTGCCAGTGGTTCTCTCCAACCCACTCTATATGTCTGCCAGTGGTTCTACCCACTCTAAATATCTGCTAGTGGTTCTACCCCACCCACTCTATATGTCTGCCAGTGGTTCTACCCACTCTAAATATCTGCCAGTGGTTCTACCCCACCCACTCTATGTCTGCCAGTGGTTCTAACCACTCTTAATATCTGCCAGTGGTTCTACCCAACCCACTCTAAATATCTGCCAGTGGTTCTACCCAACCCACTCTAAATATCTGCCAGTGGTTCTACCCACTCTAAATATCTGCCAGTGGTTCTACCCTACCCAGTCTATATGTCCGCCAGTGGTTCTACCCACTCTAAATATCTGCCAGTGGTTCAACCCCACCCACTCTATATGTCTGCCAGTGGTTCTACCCAACCCACTCTAAATATCTGTCAGTGGTTCTATCCAACCCACTCTAAATATCTGCTAGTGGTTCTACCCAACCCACTCTATATGTCTGCCAGCAGTCCTAATTATTCATTTATCTCGGGGGTCTTCCTGCACCAGTATTGACCATTGGAAATCACATAATGACTGTTATCGCCTCAGTGCCATGCATTAAAAATAAAAAATAAAAGATTCTTTGCAACAGTGGCATGATTAGTTTAAGAAAATGTTTTAAAAAATCTTATTCAAATAGTAAAGTTTCATTACTAAAGTGTGAGGAATTTAACAATATTACAAAATAAATTGTTTTAATTTTATTTAAATTGGTACTGTTGCACAGCATGACATGACAAGATCCAGAAGTGTGCCTAGCCATTTCTAAATATAAAATAAGAGACATGGTGATCCAACACTGAAGCCCCTTGCTTTGAGTTTGTGTTACTGTTGGAGCTTAAACTTTGAATTAATGTGCGAGGTCATCCAGCTGACCTGGGGCACATCGGGCCAACCCAGGAATTTACTATAGGTCTTATCACATCATTAATCCATTGTCAAAATTGTATTATATTGCTTTGATGTACGTATGAAATAAAAATATAAAAAAATATTTGTATGTGTCCTTCAGCCCCTGGCAGCTGCTGTGGCCTGGGACCTTCTGGGTGATGACTTCAATGATGGCTCTGCAGACAGACAAGCAGAATTTGCGCTAGCTGCACAAAGGTAAACAGCCTTCAAAACATGAAATGATAGGGAGAACATTGTGCCAGTTGCAGTATAGATCAAAACAATGTAAAGCACACACATACATTGGGGGCGCCCATGATGTAGTGGTAGAGTCACCGATTTGTAACTCCTCTGACTGCTAAACCTCTCACTGTGTAGGTTTGATTCCCATTTAGGACTAAGGACTTAATGTGGAAAGGTCTTCCAGCTGACTTGCGGTGCACTTATGGTTCTACCCAGACATTTGTCTGGAGTCTTCCTCCACCAAAAAGATGGACGTTGCTATAATGATCATAATTGGTCGCTGCATTGTATTTCAAAAATAAACAAAAAACAAAAACAAAACACATACATTGTCTCTGTGGTGAAATCTGTAGAAAGGTAGACAGCCATACAGTAGACAGAGCGAATATCTGACAAAAAACTTGTATATTTTTTACTTTTGCTTCTATAAACATAGTTTCCTTTTCCACCTTTCAACTAGCTAAACTAAATTATTTAATGAGCTATGCTGTGGAAGGTTTCATCCCAAAATAATTTAAGTAGAAGGGTTCTACTTTGTCGTGTTTGTGAATTCCATCTGTTGCACATTCAAGTTGTAACAGGTATGACAGGACATTCTTTAGAGCATCTTCAGGTATGAGAGTCCCTGGGTTTAAACCCTGGTGGTGACATACCAAAATTGTTAAAAGAAATAGATTTATTGGTCTTTTGCTTATACTCAAACAAATTTTAGGGCGGTTCCACAACTAATAAGCTTGGTGTCTAGATAATTTGGCTTGGTGTGGTATTGTGCCAAAATTTGAGTGATTTGCATCTTTGAAAATCTTTTAAGTAAAGTGTGAGCAATGAATTTTTTATTTTTACACCCCCACTAGGTGTAGTGGTACTCTTTAGAAGTCCATCCATCTGTCCATCCAAAAATGTGCTAAATCACTATGCAATAGCTTGGTCATTGGGGTCATAATCTTGTTTATTAATAGCTCCTTAATGGCTTTCATTTTTCTTTCGACCTGACCTGGTAGCGCAATCGGTAGAACGTCGGCTCCAGGTACTGGAGATGCTGTGTTCGATCCAAGGCCACAACATACCAAATTCGGTCCCTTGCTAATGTTCAAGCAAAATATAAAGGTAGTACCATTACTGGTGTCAGGCAGTGTGCCAGTGGATCTACTCTGATGTGTCTGGGATATTCCTCCAGGAATAATTAGCTGGAGGTTATTAGATATGACCATAATTGTGTCAGCCCCAAGTAACAAATAAAACAAAACAAAGATTTTTCAAAACAAAATATTTATTATTTTCTTCAGACAAGCCAGTCGGGACAAAAAAGAACTACAAATGGCAATACGGATGCACAAGGAACGCAATTCAACACTGAATCGGTTAAACTCGGAGCTGAATCAAGAGCTGCAAGAAGTGATGGAACAAAGAATAGCCCTAGAAATACAGTTAGAACACTTACGGCCATTCTCGAGTTAACACTGGTCCTTAACAGTTGCAACTTGTGATTATTTATATAGTTCAGTCTGCTGCCATCCATCCAGTTCCAGGGAAGAAGTAACATACAGTTGCAGATGTGGAGAGTAAACATTTGAATTTGATGTAGCAGTGCTTTCTTTATTTCTTTACCAAAGCCTATCTTGTGGGTTTTCATTAAAATTGTCTCACTGAGACAATTATAATGCGTATCAGCGATATAGGATTTAAAGAGGAAATCAAAGCGTAAGTTTAAGAAAAACTCTACATTTGTGGGTGAGAAAAACTTGAGACAAACCCTACGTTTTGTACTCATTACAATTGCCACATCATGACGATTCTAATGAGTACCATTGGTTTGAAGTAAAAATAAAAGAGTTGATATAAGAAAGATTGTTCCAAGCCTTTTTACTAGGTATTTACTGAAGTTGTCTCATTGAGAAATTTCTTATGAATGCCAGTAATATAGAGTTCAGATTAGAAATAAAGAAATAAGAATGAGAAAATCACATTTTTAGCAATATTTCTCTCTTGAACAATATTGTGGGTACTTAGTGTGTCTCACTGTGGTGATTCTAATAAGAAATGGCAACATAGTTTTTGAAGAGAAATTTAAAGATTTAGAATAAAAATGCCTATTTTTTAGCATTAGCCTATGCTGTTTTGGCTGAAAAACTACAAGGTTTGTTGTCTTTTTTTCTGGAAAATTTGACAGCAGAATAAACTTTGCTGTTTGTTAGAATAAAAAATGTTAAGAATCTATGACTGTGCATTAGGTGTACAGAGAGTTTTTTTAGAGATTCAAAATTCAAAAGTGGTCTGTATTATTGGTAAGATTGCTTGTTTTGTTTTTTGTTACATCGCACCGACACAATTATGGTCATATTGGAGATGTCCAGCTAATTATTGGTGGAGGAAGACCCCAGACTTATTATTGGGTAGAACAACCAGCGCACTGCAGTTTAGCTGGAAAACCTCTCCACATGAAAGTTCTCGCCCCGACAGGGACTGGAACCCACACGGTGAGGGGCTGAGGAGTTTCAAGTCGACTTTAACCACTCAGCCACGGGCGCCCCCTAGGTAGAATGCGATTTTTGTAAGAATTAAGTACATGTAAATTGTTGCTGAATTGTTGGATTGTGCTTTTGCACTTTAAACAAACTTATTATGTAAGCATAAATAATATTGTATTAGATATTAAACTCACTGTATTGGCCTAGTGAGTTGGTAGTTTTTGAATAATTAAGGGAATTTTTCTTTAAAGGTGGTATCCAACAGTTTTGGACCAAATTATTTTTTCTCAAACAACCATATCAATTGTACCTGAAAAAATCCCATGAAATACTGTTAATTGATATTCATTATTTATGTGAAAAGTTGAGAATAACACCCCACTCATTATAATAAACCTGTATGTTTTATTTGATCCACTCTACTCTGTTTTAAACTAAGAAAACAAATTACTATTTTTGAGGTCATGTTACATGTATATCAAAATTATAATCTGTGATGTTGGCATCATTTTTAGCAGAAATTCCATTGAATTTTATGTTTAGGTTTGAAAAGAATGAATATTTGGGACAGTAAGACTTAAGTAAAAGTTCAAGCAGAAAAAATGCCCAAATTCCCAGGATATGGATATGGTTTTGTTAATTGCAGTTTATAAAATCTAACTATCAGATATCTGACAGTTTGTTGAACCAAAGATTGTTTCATTAAACACCATAATAAACCAATGTTACCTGAACAGATATCGCAAAGTGCTGTTTATTGATGTCCTATACCTGTCTGAAAAGTGAACCATAATGCCACAATTGTCATTACAATTGTGGATTTCCTATCAGAGCCACGCTTCACAGTTAGATATTTTAAAACTTAGAAAACCATGTGACCACTTATGTTTTAGCTCATCCATTTCATCCGCTGTGACGTCGATGTCTATTTTTAGCAGGAGTCCCAATTGTGCTTTTGTTTTAAGATAAGATATTGTTACATATATTAGATATAGGCAAACTGTCGGATACCAGCCTTAAAACTTTTTACAGAAGTGAGATGGATATCTTATGACAAATTTATAAGCCTGGTCTTACATTATCTAGTCATTATGTCTTACACCGTGACAAACTATATCAGTGTGGGTTATATTGCTTGTTTAGATATGGGTTTCAGTGTTTAAATCATCTTTGTTCTTAATACAAGTGTATCACAGCTTGTAGGCTATAGCTATTACGAGTATATCTTCTTTCTCTGGGGGATGGATGGATGGCAGAGTGCGGGCTTGTTTGCAATAGTATTCTGCCAACAACCTGTTCTACAAGGTACTGCCCTGGTAATTTGTTACATTTATTGACAGTGGGGCTCTCACAGGGTGTGGAGAGTCATCAACCGATTTTGTGACATCCAAACTATGGTATAAAAAATAAGTGTCCACAGTCAAGTGGTGAAGAATTTGGAATCTGAAATGGCTGTTACTGGTTTAGAACCTTTTTTACATGTTCATTTTATGTTGGCCATTTTTACTTCTCATCACATTCTTATAACCTTATGCATTAATCTTATTGGTTAAGCTTCAAAGAGTGTCATAGAAATTGCATGTTGTGTAGAAATACATGTAAACTTTTTTTGAGGACAAAGTGGCAGATTTTCACTTGCAAAGTGGGAGATATGATATTTTCATATAAACAAAGAAAGAAGTTATCTGTTGCTGAGTTGGGGAGGCTTTTAAAATGTGTAAAACACCCCTCATTTTCAAATAATTATTTAACCGTAAAAGAGGGAGTCTCCCTCCAAAAGCGGGAGAGTTCACATGTATGTGTAGATCTGAATCAATGTTGCATAGAATATATATATGCATGTACATGTAATATTTATTGAACTAAAATGATAAGGAATCTTATTATAAATCCTGTGGACTGGTTGAGAACTTTCAAGAATAAACCCACTTTAGTCATTCCTATAAGGAAAGAAATTCCGATGTAGTTGCAATTTGATCGAGTCCTGTACTGTTTGTAAATGCAGCAAACTATTATTTTGTAATGGTATGACTAACATGTATAAATGATAGTTCTTCTTTGTGCTTAGGGTATATTAAGATGTAGGTATGGTATATATTTAAATTATTATGTTTATTAAAAAGTTACCTATTTAAATGTCGCTCTTTAGCTTTTTTTGAAATTGAATAAGGATTCATTAAGGATTAGTGGAGTAATGATGTTATTTTAAACAGGAGCTTACAACTAAATTCTTGGGGAATCAGTATGCAGGTGCTAACTAACATGTGCAATCTAGATGAAATGTCAGCAAAGGTGATTGAAAATGATACCTTTTTTATTATTTTTTGAAACCTAATCTTTCATCAATGGAAAGCTTAAAAAATTGAAGTAATGTTTAGATGGCATTAAAAAAAAATCAGAAGTAGTAATAATGAGGATATCTTTTGTTTTTGTATTAAACAAAATGATTGTAAATGTTCCTCAAGTTATAAAATATACCCAGTATTATCTCATTTACTTGTTTTTGCATTTTTTATTGTGTAAATTATAATGTAACAAAAAAATCCATGTATTAAAAGTAATGCAGCCGTGCATGTTTATCAAATCATCAACTTTTTTCCAGCTGAATGTTATTAGATATAAATTTGTTTATTTCTGTTTCACACACAATAGAATGATTGAAAACTGTCTTTTAGAAAATGGGCACTTTATTATTTTTTTTAATATGTCATTACCCATTGATTACACTTGGCATGTTAAGCATGAAATAATCAATCTTAGGCCAATGGTGTAAATCCAAATTGAGCGAACAACCCCCACAAAGTATCTGGTTCAAATTTACACTATTTCCTGCTTGTGTTTTTGTCAATATGTGAGAATATTACATGTGCATAAAATAGTCAATAATAAGAAACAAGTATAGGTCATTACTTAATATAACAGGCAATGGGGTTAATAGTACATTTTTATTTCAAAAAATGCCATTTATTGGTTCTTTTAATAACTTTTAAATGCTGTTTGACTATACAAGATATGTTCCAAAATATCTACATATATTTGTACAATATATGCACCCAGTCATGCTGTTATTTGTACCCAAATTCTTATGATATTCATGTTATCTATTTAAGTGGAGTATACTATATATAAGATTAAAATTTGCTCCCGTGTATTCATTGCGTATGATTAGTTTGACCATTCTGTGAATAATATTGCACTTGCCGCAGCATTGACAATGGTGTCACTATAATGTTCACGTTAAAAATTTGCAATTAAATTTTTTGTTTTATTTACCCTTGTCTACCGGTATATTGGTACCGTCAAGGTTTTATCCAGAAAAAATAGTGCATAGGTTGGATTTACACTTCATGGGGATCTGAACCACTGTCATAATTAAGTTTGATCATTTCTGGTTGGATTTTGTGAGAAATATGACCCTGGTTCAACTTGCAAAACTGTTGTGATTAAACATGCCGGTTACATTTACCCATGCAAGAACTATCAATCTTACATCATACTGTCAAGCACTGGTATAGTCTAGCGCACTGTCCTTTGGCATCTCTTGTTTTGTATATATCTTTATATCAGATCTGTGGCAATTTATTCTGACGTTTATGGCAACTTATTTTTTTCTCTTTTTTTTTATGAAAAAAGAATCGTTGCAGATAATATTTGTTAAGTTGAATGTTATCTATTTAAATACATTTGATTTTCTCTGTTTTTCTCATACCCTGACTTATATATCTTTAACATATATAGCCTTACTGCTGAACTACGTCTAGGGCATCCTACACCAAATTGGAGAAATCAGGCCTCTACTTTAAAGTATTGAAAACTTAGAAAATTTATTTATGCTTAACAGCCAGGGGTCCACGGTAAAGATTCTTCGGGGGTGGGGGGGGGGGTGTTCTTAGATAAAAAAAGTGATTCAATCAGTATGAGACCATTTCTCAGATAAATGGCCCCCCAAAAAAGAACATCACTTTTTCTGTGTGCTTAGTTTCAAATTTGGTTTCATAAAATCAATGATTTGGTTGTATAAATTTCATATTTAATAAAAATATAAATTATAATAAAAATATATTTTTTATTACCATGTGTTCTTTGACTGAATATTTATTTTTTGTCAAAAAGTCAAAACTTTAAAGTACTTATGACCAAGTCATGACCTGCAATACAAAGCAATGTCCATTTTTAAATAATATCTGCAGTAAATATTAAATAAAAAAAAACTTAATTATACAATTTTTATTATTTTTTCCAGTTATCTGAAAAAGCACCATGAACCTATGACAAAGACATTTAGATGCAGATATACAATTATCTTGTGCTTGTTTGGCCTATTATTAATTTATTATTTAATTTATTTTTGAATAAATAATTCACCTTTTTTGTGAATAACAGTATTAATATCCATGGATAAAAGACCTTTTAGCTTGTATTCTCTGAAAAACAAAACATACTCAGACTCAAACTAGGCCTTTGACTCATCGTTAATACTTAAATATTTTAACAAATTTGAAGCGTTCAGTTTAAGCATAAGTTTCAAAGGTTAAAATTGGGTTTGTTTGATAAATTGCTGAATGTACTCTTCAATGAGGTTAACTGAGGTAATTTTATGTGTAAAAACCATGGTTACGAACAGAAATCCTGTTGAAATGTGGCTTCCCTATTTAATTTGTAATGTGCCATTGCTACAGATGAGTGTAGACCAGTTTTATGTATGTTGCAACTCTTATCAATGGGGCACATTGGTGATGTACGAATTGTATCAGTTATCAGATATTATCCAAGGAAGGTCCTTTTTGTTGGAATCCTTTTGACTTTAACACTGGTTTTCTTTTGGAATGCCATGTCAGTGAAACTTCTAACTTTCTAACTGAGCACAAAAAAGGCACACACATCAGAAGTCCTTATTGAGGTTTGTCATTTAAACCAGAATTATTATGGACATTTATGTTGAGAACTAGGTCACCTTATTATCACAATGTAAGAACAACTTTCAACAGTAAGTCAATGAAGTGTAATGATAAAATGTGAGTTATCCAAATAAAAATACCTACGTGCACTGAGGGAGTATTAAGGGGAGATTAGTCATATGTTACCATTGTTGACATTGTATTTCACATTAAGTCAATTTCAGGCATATATTCTGTTGATCATATTATTCTATTGTCGGTATTATTTTTAGTTATATTTCAACATTTAGATTATCGTACATAATTTTCAATGTAAATTTGTATTACCATCTTATTTTTTATTATCAGCTGATTTTTTTCCATATATTATGAATGTATACCTGTGTTAATATTTCAAATATTTTGATTAATATATATTGATGTTCTATATACTCTGCCATTGTATAGATTGATAAATTTTGTAAACCAGTGTTATAAATGGGGTACTTTTTTGCTTTTTTAAACAAAGCAACTTGGTCACAGTTATTCAAATTGAAATTTTAAATTTTTTGCAAAATAAAAAAACACAAAATTTTCTTGAACCACATTTAATAATGTATTCAAACATTATCTTTAATTATTACAGGTGAAAAACTTGTCCTCCAAAGATTCGTTTGTCTTTAGATTGGCAAAAATCAGAAGGTTTGCTTTGGTTTTAAACTGTCTTTTGCCATTTGAAACTAAACCATCTTGACTACCAGCAGCTTAAACACATGCTAAAATACACACCATGTGCATATCTGTTATAAGGGTTACAATGAATTGCACATAGTGATGCAGTCGGTGGCACCCAAGGCGAAGTGGTAGAATAGTTGATTCTCCTCAGACCGTTAAGCCTCTCTTTGCATTGGTTCGAGTCCCATTTGTTAAGGACTTAATGTGGGAAGATCTTCCAGCTGTTCTACCCAGACAGTTGCCTAGGGTCTTCCTCTTTTAAATAGCTGCATGTTGCTATGATGATCATAATTGGGCGCTTTGAACGACAAAACAAAAAAATGATGCCTTCATTTAATTAAGAATAATGTGCAGATCATGGGTCCCTGCCTCATGTACATATGCTAAACTGTGACCAGACTGCTTTAAAGAAAATGTCTTCATGGTGTTAGTAACATTTTAGGCTGATCTTATTCTCTCCCTTCACATGCAACATTTGAGTCTTGTTGTTCACAGAATGCCTCATTGACTTTACAACCATAATTTGTTGAACTATAAAAATGTCAAGAAAAATAAGTTTAAAAAAAAGCTTTTTTATGGTAAAATAAAATCCACTACCACAAAACATAATTTACTAAATCTTTTTTTTTGTTAAGAAAATCCTACATATATTCTTCAGTAGGCTTAGATATTTCATTTCACACCTAGCAGGTGAAGAAAATATGTTTAAGGATTTTTCTTAACAAAAAAAATGAGACAATAAAGAACAAGAGATTAACCTATGCTGTTGTAATTGATCATTGTTTTTAGTGTATTTTCATTCATATTAGGTAGGTTATTGCATATTTCTTGAACAAATCTGAAAACATTCTTTGATCAGACTCTTTGAAATTTACATGATGTTATAAATGTTGTAACTTTTAATTGTGCATCTGAAAAGTGCTAGTAGACAGGAACTTTATTATATAGGAAGTCTTTGCAATATTTTACTTTTTCTGTTAATCTTTGAACCATTTTTATTTTGTTGCTTAAAATGGAATGCATATTCAAGTTCAAATGTTAGATTTGACCATTAATACTTTGAATAAGGTATAAGTGTCTTTGCTTAAATTATATTGAGCAATGGATGAGAGTGTGTTTAATTTTAGAAAATGAGAAATGGGTGAAAGTGCATCTCGTTGTAGAAATAAAGATGTGATACAAATTAATTGTACCTTTATTATTGCTGATATAGATCTGTATATAAAACTGTATGTGATTGGCTGCCAGTGTGTTACAATGATAAGGGTCATTGGCACTTCCTCACACCTGATTGGTCAGATAAATCTGTTACTCATTATTAACCAATCAGGACTCAAGGCTATAAAAACGATTAACTCAGACACCATTTTCACATGCACCTTATAGGTCAGATAAAAGCTTTTACTCAATACTAACCAATCTGGACCCATTGTTATTAAGAAATTTTCTTAAGACAGTTTCCACACACCTAATTGGTCAGATGAAATCTGTTACTCGATTCTGACCAATCAGATGCTCTGACCAATCAGGTGGAAAGAATAGTCCCTTCTGCTTTAATTATTGATTGCATACTGAGGGGTTTAGCACACATTTATTTTGTGTGTATAGAACTATAGTTTGATAGCAGTTGGGTGAAGGGCATCCATGGCCATGCAGTAAGTGTCGCTTGCTTATGATTCCTCAGCCCTCACTCCTGCATACCATTAAATCTGTTTGTAGGAAACAAGAAATAATTTAAGGTCTTACAGCCGACCTGTAGTGTACTTGGTGGTTCTTTCAAGTCATGTATAGGGTCTTTCTTCACAAAAATACCTGTGCCACATATTGACCATAAGTTTTAGAATTGGAAAATATTTTTTTAAATAACATTAAATAGTACTAAGATATTAATGTTCTTTTAAACAAAGACGGACTGTTATCTAGGTGTTGATTCTTAATGCATTAAAAGATTGGATGGTTTAAGTTGTATCTGTTAGAATAGCATTGTTAGCATAAAAAGCACTAAGCCAATCTAACTGGTACTTAAGCTAGCATCATAAAATAAAAACTACACTAACAATTTGAAATTTTTGTTTATTTTTTTGTTGTTCTTGAATCAGCAGTTTTAGTTCAATTAATACTTTCTCATGCCAGCATTTTAGAGCTTGCATTATGCTTGTTCAAGGAATAAGCAGATGGAGAGATATTCATCTTTTCTAATTATAAATGTTAAGATTTAGTCCTTATATTAATTATTTGTCTGTAACTCTGTCATCAAACATGCTTTGCTTACACATCGTTTGAACATTCCTGGGTAAAAGATCACTGCAGACATGTGTATGAAAATAGTAAAATTTAGAACCCTACCTTGCTAAATGTGTTGTTCAAAGAAATGTGTATGTTACCATTATGAAAAGTCAAATCTGGTTCTAACATCAGGGTTTCTATAACATTTGCTCTAAGGCCAAAGGTTTTTGTAACTTGAGTGGTGGATTCAGACATTTCCTTGACCTTGGCTCTGGAGTCAGAGGTCTTTGACCGTGGCTCTTTGATCAGTTAGTCCCTAACCTTGGCTCTGGAGTCAAAGGTCTTTGACCTTGGCTCTTTGATCAGATATATCTCTGACATTGGCTCAGGAGTCAGAGGTCTTTGACCTTGGCTCTTTGATCAGACATGTCTGACCTTGGCTCTAAGGTCAGAATTCTGTGACCTTGGCTCTGGGATCAGTTGTCTCTGACCTTGGTTCTTGTGTCAGATGTCTCTGTGACCTTGGCTCTAGGTTCATTTGTCACTGTGACCCATGCTGTTGGATCAGAAGTATGTAATCTTGCATCTAGGTTCAGAAGTCTCTGTGACCTTTGACTCCGTTATCAAAGGTCTCTGCAACTTTTTGCTCTAGTGTCAGATGTCTTTGACCTTACCTTGAATCTGGGTTAAGATGACTTTGTGACCTTGGCTCTGAGGTCAGAAGTGTGTGACCTTTGTTCTGGGGTCAGATGTCTCTGAGACCATTGACTCTGGTGTCACTGATCTCTCTTACCTTTGTTTTGAGGTCAGAGAACTCTCTGACCTTAACTGTGGGGTAACTGATCTCTTTGACCTTGGATTTCAGGTCATGGGTCAGTCTAAAGTCAATCAGTTCTTCAGATATACTTTAATTAGGAATCATTGCTTTAACTGTTGTAAATAGTGCTTCAAATCTTCTTCTAAGTATGGTAATCTAGACATTCATGTTTTTGAATAAATGGTGCTGATAATAGTAGAAGAGTTTCTTTTAAAGTAGGAATGTGTTGAAAATATTTAACTATAATTTCTCTTTGCTTCAAAAATTACATTATTGTTAACATTTTATCCCCTATTAGCCATGAACCTGTATTTTTCTTTCCTTCCGTTGTTGATGTATTATGTAGCATATGTATATGAATGTATACCAAATTGGTTAAAAGCTGGTGAACTTGGTTAAGCAGTTTTTATTGCTGTCATCTGTTAAAGCTGTTTTATGTATGTAATAAATGCTATACTTAGCAAAAAGACTTTTGGATCCATGTTTTATATTTTACAACCCTTGACGAAGTTGAAGCATAGTCGTTAGTGTAAAACTGATGATGTTTTATGTTTTTTTATATGTTTAAAATACACATATTTTGAAACAAATACCTGTGTGGGGTGTTGTATTTCCTGCCTGGATGGTAAAAATACAAGATTAGACGGTAACTCCTTAGCCCTAATGGCATGTATTCGAATTCAGTTTGCAGCAGGAACTTTCAATGGGAAGGTCTTCCAGCTGTTCTATGGCGTGCCTTGACATGTGTAGCAGTGGTGTATACATATGAAAAGTTAACTAAGCATGGACTGTGTTTAAGAAATGTTTACTTGTGGTATTCTTATGGTAAAGCAAGTGTAATAGAAAATATATAGAATATGAAAATTAAATACACAACGGATAAGTTGTATACTTCAATTTAGATGTGTATACCAAATTTTAAAATTCCCCATCCAATGTTGAATTTATGGATATTTTTGTATTTAAAATTGGTATTAAATGTGTCTCTTTTAGCTCACCTGAGCCGAACGTGCTCAAGGGGAGCCTTTGTGATACCGCTTCGTCCATCGTCCTCATCCGTCGTCAACATTTTAGCTTGTGAACAGCTAGAGGCCACAGTTTTTATCCAATCTTCATCAAACTTAGTCAGAATGTTTGTCTGCATGAAATCTTGGATGAGTTAGTTATTGGGTCACCTGGGGTCAAAAAGTAGGTCACTAGGTCAAATTTTTCGAAAAACATGTGACCATATTTATAGCCCAATCTTCACCAAACTTGGTCAGAATGTTTGTCTACATGAAATCTTGGATGAGTTTTAACTGTTTCGCGTGGGGGCAAAGTAGCCTACTAGGTCAAATCTTAGAAAAAGCTTGTGAACACACAAGAGGCCACATTTATAGCCCAATTTTCACCAAACCTGGTCAGACGGTTTATCTGCATGAAATCTTGGACGAGTTCGATATCGGGTCACGTGAGGTAAAAAAAGTGGTCACTAGGTCAAAACTTAGAAAAAAACATGTCAACACACTAGAGGCCAAACTTTCAGGCCAATCTTCATCAACCTTGGTCAGAATGTTCGTAAGCATCAAAACTTGAATGAGTTCGTTATTGGGTCACGTGAGGTCAAAAAGTAGGTCACTAGGCCAAATCTTAGCAAAAGCTTGTGAACACACTAGAGGCCCCATTTATGGCCCAATCTTCACCAACCTTGATCAGAATGTTTGCCTGCATGAAATCTTGGATGAGTTCATAACTGGGTCACGTGGTGTCAATAAGTAGGTCACTATGTCAAATCTTAATAAAAAGCTTGCGAACACACTATAGACCACATTTATAGCCCAATCTTCACCAAACTTGGTCAGAATGTTTATCTGGATAAAATCCTGGATGAGTATATTCGTGGGTTACATTGGGTCAAAAAAATAGGTCACTATGTCAAATCTTAGCAAAAACATGTGAACAACTAGAGGCCCCATTTATGTCCCAATCTTGTCCAAACTTGATCAGAATTTTTTCTTTCATGAATTCTTGGATAAGTTCATAACTGGCTCACGTGGGGTCAATAAGTAGGTCACTAGGTCAAATCTTAGAAAAAGCATGTGAACACACTAGAGGCCGCATTCATAGCTCAATCTTCACCAACCTTGATCAGATTGTTTCTCTGCATGAAATCTTAGATGAGTATATTGTTGGGTCAGGTGGGGTCAAAAAGAAGGTCACCTGGTCACATTTTAGAAAAAAAAGCGCTTGTGAAAACACTTAGAGGCCACAATGATGGCCCAATCTTCACCAGACTTGGCCAGAATGTTTGCCAGTATGAAATCTTACATATGTTTTGAAGTGTGTAATTTGGATTCAGTTGATTACTTGGTAAAATTCTAGAAAATGTTATCAACCCAGTGGCCACGCTAATGGTCCAATCTTCACTAAAGATTACTAAAGTAAATAACTCTTGCTTGATGCCAGGGTTGAGCCGACTAAAAGCCTGTGTCACCAGGTGAGCGATTAAGGGTCACCATGGCCCTCTTGTTTAGATATAAGCAAACTCCAAGTAGTTTGCTATATCCTCTCTAGGAGAAGTGTATTGCTATTAAGTATCATTAAGAAACAACCCATAGCATTAGACAATCCAACCAGACATGTTACTTGATTGGTTTGACTGAAGCTGTTCCAAATATGTAATTTAATGTTTACAAAGCCAATTGATTTAAGACTGATTTTCCTGAGTTTTCTGCTTATTGCGCTGTATTGTAAAAATCACCGAGCTCTTAATAGTCACACGATTTATTTCAGAGTCAAAGTATTTTGGTTGATGCTGCAAAACAAAGTTACCACATGGTTTTAATTTTTTTAGACATTGTATATACCAGGAAACCAATTTTTAACCAGATTTGGCACAAATCAAACAATTAAAATTCATTAACAAAATATAATTAAAACTTATACATGTTTCCTTCTTAATTTGATAGAGTGATGCAGAAAGAATTGTAAAAGTGAAAACGTAGAAAGAAAAAAAGTTAACCATTCATGCCCATACCGGGATTCGAACCCTCAACCCCCAATTTTGAAGCATTTTTACCATAATTGTGATACTCTTCTTGGAGGTGCAGCTTTACATTTGCTCTACCTTAAGACAAACTACCTCAGAAGTCCTAGCATTCAGGAGGAATGAAAAGTTGTTCAAAGACTTTTAATATATAACAAACATGGCCACCAGGGGCATGGCCATGGTCTATATATGACTTTATATGAAAACTTCGAAAATCTTGTCAGAAACGGCAAGAGCTAGCGCCTTGCTTTTCGGTATACATGTTCCTTGGGTGCCCTGTATCAAGATTGTTGAAAAAAGTTATACTTAAAAACATAGCTGCAAATGGAATAGCCATTTTTCCAATAGCTTTTAAATATAAACATTTTAAAAATAAAACACTAAAAGATCCAGAACCTTGATGCTTGGTGTACTTGGTCCTTGGATTGCCCTGTATCAAGATTGTTCAAAGAATTTTTATCCATCAAATAATAATGAATTGCTGCAAGCGGCGTGACCATTTTTTATATATAGTTTTATGGGAAAACTTTGAGAATCTTCTTGCCGAAAATTAAAAGAGCTAGAATCTTGATATTTTGGTTAAAAGGCGTTGGGAACCTTGTATTTATATTGTTAAAAGAATTTTTATTTTTAATCCGTCAAAACATGGCAACTAGGGGCGTGGCCATTTACCATATAGGCCTATGGCCATGAAGTAAAAACAATAAATAAAAAGATTGTCCAAATGTTGCTTGTGCACATTCATTACAATTAGTTTGGTCGGTTAGACATTGTTTATATTCTGTGCCATTATGACCCTCTTGCTTTACCATTGAAAACCATGGTCCTTTTTGTCAGTCAAATTATTTGGGTGAACGTCGAGTCAAAAGATGTGCTTATTATTTGTTTGGCTTTAATCCACCATTCGATGTCAGTCGCGTTTACATTTCTATTCGCTTTTTGCTGAGGTTCAAGATTCATGAACAAAATATCAGCAATCCAATGAAGCAAATACATTACGCGTGTTACGTTGGTAAGGACGTACACATGTATATACTGGATATTACGATAAGCCTTTTCTTGGCAATTGGTAAATGTGACAAATGGATTGAGCTGTTTAATTGAAAATAATGTATTTTCATAGACACCGTTCTTTTGGAGACTGATAAGTATGACAAATGGATAGATCTGTTCAACTGAACATAATGTATTTTCATAGACACCGTCCTCTTGAAGACAGGTATATGTGACAAATGGATAGATCTGTTCAACTGAACATAATGTATTTTCATAGACACCGTTCTTTTGGAGACTGATAAGTATGACAAATGGATAGATCTGTTCAACTGAACATAATGTATTTTCATAGACACCGTCCTCTTGAAGACTGGTATATGTGACAAATGGATAGATCTGTTCAACTGAACATAATGTATTTTCATAGACACCGTCCTCTTGAAGACTGGTATATGTGACAAATGGATAGACCTGTTCAACTGAACATAATGTATGCACTATATATACAACAGATGACTATAACATGTCTATTGTATTAACGTCACATTTATTATCTTAACATGACAAAGTAACAATATATCAAAACTAAAGATTTTAGAATGTTACAAATGCACAGATTAGTACATTTGAACACATTGCATTTTATCGTAGTATCGCGATCAATTACCAAAGGACGCCGTTGCATTTCATATTACATAGATGTTAAGATGTTATAGAGCGACTAAGTCCAATTTGCACATTTTAATTTAGTTAAAAACATTTTTAACAACATTGAATAATGGAACAAGAATAATACATCAGAACATTAGATTATACGTGGTCATGTTGTCTTTCTACTAAGACTATTGTCATCGATCTGTAGATTCAAATGCGTCACGTCGGTAGAGCGTCGGCTCCAGGTGCGGAAGGCCCAGTGTTCGATCCCGGGCCGCCACATATGAAAGTCTATGAGAATGATGGTGGTATAGCTCCCAAGCTAACGCTCAATCAAATATAAGGGTAGTTCTACGACTGCTTGACCCGGTTTCAGGATAATGCGACTGGCTGTGATAGCACGCCAGGTGTTCAGGGCATGCTGTACACAGTAAGGCAGCACGATATCATCTTCAAGTTAACACCGTTTCAAGATAACTGAAATACTGTGGTGGAACGATAAACCCATTATACATAAACAAATGCGTCACGACGCTATTTCGCTTACTTAAAGGTGGTATCCGGGAGATTGGACCAAAATTACTTTTCTCAAATAACCAAATAAGTTATTGTTAACTAAAAAGGTTCTGCAAAACGCTTTCCATTGAAGTCTTAGATCTGGGTGAACAGTCAAGCATAAATCTCCACTCGTCATTGCAAACAGGTATTTCCTATCCGAACCACGCTGCAAAGATAGCTGTTTTTTAAGCTTAGAAAACCACGTATCTACGTACTTTTAATATATGACTTAATCTTAAAAGTACGTGGCTAAGTGTTTTCATATATATAACTTAATCTTAAATGTACGTGGCTGCGTGGTTTTCTAAGCTTAAAAATAGCTATATTTGCAGCGTGGCTCGGATATATATATATATAAATATATATATCCGGGCAATCCTCTTTGACGACAGTATCTATTTTTAACAGAGACCACTTTCGAAGAGCGGATCATAGGTTCTGTGTCATCTACATACATTGATTTAACATATCGACATTTTAAATGGTGGCATCTGAAATTTTTATTCATATTTTCTCAAACAAGCTAATAAAACTGTTGATATATATTTAAACATCTCGTCTTGACATAGTCTTAATTATGAATGTATACAAAAATTTTGCTTCATTTCCCTAAAACATGGGTTAGGTATTTTTATTTGTATTTGATATTGGAAAACTGTCGGAAATCACCTTTAAATGGCAAAGTGGCAAAACGCTTAACATCTTGAATATTGTATTTTTAATCTTTCCCCAGAACGCTGCCTCAAAATCATCTATATTTGTGCACCACATATATCAGATGCATTTTATGTATCGAATGACTAGTTTGTCAACTTATCAATATCTTACAAATGGCAGAGTAACAATACATGATTCAACTGACGACTACTCGATGCAACAAAACGCATGTATCTGTACTACCTAACTTATTGTTGTTCTCCCAGACTGGCTGCCATCAAGATCACTTAACCAGTGTGCACCATGTTAGAAGCAGTCTACAGATATCTTATCACAGGATAAGTTTGTCAACATATCACTTCAACATTCAGTGTAATGGTGGTTCATTCTTCAACTTCGGGAGCACGCACACGCACGTTATATTACACCGACCGAGACCGTCTTGTGTAGCGGCCTGTAATCTAGCCGACCAAGATCTATCAAAGAATAACAATTGAACCACAAACAAAGGACGGCTTTAATTCTGCTGTGTCAATTGCAAACATAGACTAATCAGTTGAACGGTTCAGATTGGAGGTAGATAAGAGTAAAACCAATATAAACATGTTATAACGTATTTAACACAAGTTAATATTTCTCCACTTGGATATATTTCACACACAAACAGTTGTTTGTTGTGGATCATTTATGAATTAGAATGTAAATTTCTTTTATAGCAAAGAATAACTACCAAAAATCTACTTTATTTTTATGCTTAGTTACATCCTTGTGAAAAAGTGACTAAATTCTAATATTATTAAATAGACTGTAAAACATAAAAAAGAAATTTAAAACAAATAAACTATCAAGCAATAAGTACACTTAAATATTAAAACAATATAAAGACAATTATATAATATTAAAAATTAGATATAAGAAGCAGTATAATGAATTGTTTTGTATGAACCCACTAAAAGGACCACCTCACTATGAGGGACACTTTAAATAAGAACCACAGCGAGGTTTTAATGTATATCAAATTCTGATTTGGCTATAACCTAAACCGTGTTTTCTCATTTGTCAGGTATACACTTTATATAGGTCTTATAAGGATGAATGTGTACTTTGATCTCGTGATGTTCAACTTTTAGTTAAACAGGTACTTCTTCACAAGCTTATGACAGTGTAAAAAGATACACTGTCGTTTTAACTACTTATTATATTATATTATATTATATTATATTATATTATATTATATTATATTATATTATATTATATTATATTATATTATATTATATTATATTATATTATATTATATTATATCATTTCATAGCATATCATATCATATCATATCATATTGTTATTTCTCTACTTTAAAATAACTGCTGGTGTCCCCTTTAAAGGTGATATTCGACACTTTTGACCAAATTCTTTTATTTCTCAAATAACCAAATAACTAATTACCTGAAAAGGTCACGCAACATGCTGGCTATTGATGTACTAGATTTGTGTGAACAGTGAAACATAAATCCCCACTCATCATTACAAACGGGTATTTCCTATCAGATTCACGCGGCAGAGAAAGCTATTTTTAAAGTAAGAAAACCACGTGACAACTTACTTTCCAGATCACGTTATCCTGTTTATCCGCTCTGACTATATTTTTTAGCAGAGCTCACTTTCGTGATTTTCATACCGATTTAGAAAGAATGAACTTTTGGGGTGTTTTAATTTTTATTTTAACTGTTGTGTTCAAGACCGTCTTTACTGCAAAATATTATGTTCAAATTCCATAACTGGGGTAAGATATTCTTACATGTATGTGATATAGGCAGACTGTCGGTTACCACCATTAAGGCAAAAGCAATGACTTGAATAAGATCATCAAAATTGTTTCCTCCGAAATAAAATTAAACAAAAAGTATTTTTATTGAACTCTGAGCGCCGTGTATACTAATCAACTTAGCGATTTCTATCGATTTCTATGTTTGCCTGCAGATTGCTATATACAAAGCTGCGCGGCCTTTAGCGTTTATAACTTAAAAAGCGAGCGTGCCGCGGTACTTGAAGGTTTTATGCGATTATTTGCATTGCATTTCTTTGCTCTGTACTTGATGTATGAATACACACATTCTGATTATGTAACGCCCATTTGTAAGTTACAGCAAACGTTCGGTTTCGTTCATTGGGTGCCCTGTTCCCATAAGGCTTCATGAATTTCAAGCGAATTGATGATAATGATTAGCAGATGAATAATGCTGCTGCTGCTGCTGCTGCTGCTGATAATAATGGGGATGATGATGATGATGATGATGATGATGATGATGATGATGATGATGATGATGATGATGATTACCTTCACGTTTAGATAAATCTGTGTTTTAAAGGTGGTATCCGACAGTTTGGACCAGCGATTCTTTTCTCAGATAACCAAATAAGTAATTGTTCTCTGAGAAAATCCTGCGAGATTCTGTTTAATGATGCCCAAGATCTGTGTATTCAGCGAAGCATGAATCCCCACTTGTCATTGCAAACATGTGTTTCCTATCTGAACCATGCAGCAAAGATTGCTATTTTTTTAAACAAAGAAAACCACGCGACACTTTATTGATGAAATCACGTTATATCGTCATCCGGGTAGTCCGCTCTGACGTCGATACATATTTTTGGAAATAATGAACATTTAAAGTGATTTTTCGCACTTTGTACTGTCTAACTATATAGGTAGTGTTCTAAATCATCTTTACTAAGACTAAAGTATGAGTTTAGGCAGACATTGTGCTTAAATTATCCAAAGCAATGGAAAGATAGGCCTTTTGTTGCATGCATTTCATAAAGGCAAACTGTCGGTCACCTAAGTTAAGTGGAATCCGATAGTTTGGACCAAAAATATTTTCATTAAAGATTTTAAATAAATCATTGTTACCCAAAAAGATCTCGCAAAATGCTATTAATTGGTGTCCTACACCTGTCTAAAATGTGAACCATAACGTCACCCACGTGACCACTTATGCTTTAGCTCATCCGCGTCATCCGTTGTGATGTGGATGTTTATTTTTAGCAGGAATTAAAATTGTTCCTATTTATAGATTTGAAAAGAATGAATACTTAAGTGTTGATTTAGGAGTTGTTCTGCACTAAAATTGAGATTCTGTTGAAAATCGTCAAAGCTTATACTAATGTATGATTTTTTTCTGCAGAAATTATGTACAAATACCCGAAAAGTTCTGATATTGGTACATTCATATATACAAAATATAAGCAAACTTTCGGATACCACCTTTGAGATAGGATCATGTTGTTTAACAGTTTACATTTAAAAATGTTCATTAAGATGGTACCACCTTTAATAGGTTACAAAATACATTACTTTGCGTTGATTTGTTTCTTCATCTGTATCCGCCGCCCCCATTCCTCTCCCTAGGCGATAACATTATTATATCGCGTAACACGTCAACTGCGATGCTTTTGTTCTGGCAGGTTTTGACCTGGGCGCATTGATAGGCCCAGTGCGCACAATCTTTAATTTGTGGCGTTTCATGACCGGAGCGCAACGAGACCACAGCCCAGACGTCGTATGTTTAATATAGATCAGAATCAAACGGTAAGAGACGAGAGTACAGGGGGGATTTATGAAGTTTCAAACAGCTAGACAGACTGAGTCGAATGTTGTATTTAAGCAGTGGTATATAAGGTTGATCTTTTAATGGGATTTCGGTGTAACACGGAACTTAAGGTGCAGAAGGAACTAAGCTACAGTGGATATTATGTTATCAGTGCTCTTGTAAAACATATATGGAAGTATTAAAATAGATGTACAGGTAAATATATAATACTTTTTAATATTCACGTATAAAGTGGATCAACCATTAGTGTGTGCGTCTCTCTCTCTCTCTCTCTCTCTCTCTCTTCTCTCTCTCTCTCTCTCTCTCTCTCTCTCTCTCTCTCTCTCTCTCTCTCTCTCTCCTCTCCTCTCCTCTCTCTCTCTCTCTCTCTCCTCTCTCTCTCGTCTCTCTCTCTCTCTCTCTCTCTCTCTCTCTCTGTGTGTGTGTGTATGTGTGTGTGTTTTATATATTATAAATTTGAGGCACGCGTTTAAAAAAGCAGCAGTGGTAGTGTAAAAAATAGTAGTTGCAGTTAAATTGGCAATTGAAGTATTGAAAGTAGTTATGCGGAGATCACGTAGTAATTAATAATGATATGTATCTATTAATCATTTTATTTCATCTTTTAGTGATACTATCAAGACAATGTGCATATGAATTTTACTGATAAAACACGAATACAATGATTAAATGAAACGTATACGTTATGGTGAAAAACTAAGCACAATTAATGCATGTATATGCAATATTAATACATGTATGTTATAATAACTAAAACCAAGTATTTCAAGACAGAAAAATAGCTACAAGAGGATATTATCTTCATAAATCATAGGACGGTTTGGCAGATTGTTTATGAAATGTGTAGGCCTACATATTAATTTTAACAAGTGAAAAAAATGTACAAATGAACTCGTATTCATAATTTACCAGGAGACGCAAAAGTATATTTGCATATTTAATACTAAAGGTATATTTAAACATGGCTTTAAACATATTTGTATGTTAAAATGATACATACTTCATAGTTTAAACTCCGGAACAAGATATAAGTACAAATTCTTCTTATTAAAAACGTTATCGACAGATGAAACAGTTTAAGGAAGATTCAATTATCTAAAGAAAGCAGTAATTATAGATCTTCTTATAGACATAAGTAGATTTGTGATCGGTTATGATGTATTTAATGCTTTGTTTATGTACTCTACTCAAAGACAGAAAAACAAACAGACGGACGGATAGACAGACGGACATTCTTAGGCGAAATATTTGGTTATATATTCTTAGAAATATATTGGGGTATATGCATGTCGTTTTTACCCCGCCAACAGGGGCGGATCCAGAAAATGTTGGTTTGTGGGGTATGAATCAAAATCATATCAACTTTAACGCAGTAAATACTAGATTCATATACACAGTTAGGGACCCTAAATTCGACCTAAGCAGTCAACAGACAAAACTTAATTTAAATGTTTAGTATTTTAACCTTGCATGTATGTGTTTTCTCAGCTCTACTCTTTTATCAGGATGGTGGTGGGGATCCATCCCTGACACCAACGATATACATGTATTTAATTCCAAAGGATTAAATATAACCATACAATAAACAACTCGACTCAACTAGTCTCTTATTACCCATGTCACGTGACATATAAGTTAACAAAATATAGTAATACCACTGAAAAGTAAGAGCACAAAAGTAACGAAACATTCTCGGCACTGATGCCTTAGTTTCATAATAATATTAAGTAAGAAATACGTTTAACAGAAATACTATAAAGCAAGAAGAAACAATTATAAAGAATGTGTTTAGTGGGGAAGTTGTCATTTTGCATTTCATTGAAGCACTTTCATAAAGAATAAATTAACAAACTTAACCATAGAACCTACCATTAACCCTAAACTGCAAAGAGCAAGCTCATACGGACGGACGGACGGACGGGCTAGCGGGCGTACAGAAGTTTTAGTTGTAAATATAGCCCTGAATACAGCATGGCATACAAAACAAAATGATGTACAGAGGGGCAATAAATCCACACAAATGTTCAAAACGCTCTTCAAAGGTAATTTTTATTATTTCAAATACTTCAATCAGACATGAATAAATCATAATTTATCATTTGGCAAATCCTCTTTTACAAGTAGGCGTAGATCTACAACATACATAAACCCCTTTTCACACGTTTATGTATTGATTCTTACCGAATGGCTGTAATAAATAAAATCTGTTTGATGGGTGAACGTCCAATTGTCGACCAATACACATTTAATATAAATGCTAATTGGGGTATTAGCCAAGCGGTGTCATGCAATAAAACATCCATGTCTATATACGTATGGGTTTATCAGACCGTCTTTTTACAAGGCAGTGGTAAAGGTTGTTTTGTATTAACATTCCGAAGAAGAGCCCTCGTTTATGTCAATCTAACAGAGCTGTTGTCTTCCCTGACCAAGCAGGTTTATCGTTCGTTTGGCAACTGTTTGTGTTTTGTAGAACTAATGTGAAAGTAACAGTTAATGCAATTCAAAACTTTTTACACCGCATTTTAGGCAAACAGACTGATGATGATGAGATAAACAGTTACAACAACGACAACAACAGCGGCAGCAATGACAATAATGATTACGATGATGATGATGATGATGATGATGATGATGATGATGATGATGATGATGATTATGATAATGATGATGATAATGATGATGATAATAATAAAAATAATAATAATAATTATAAAAATAATAATAATAATAATAATAATAATAATAATAATAATAATAATAATTATTATTATTATGATTATTATTATTATTATTATTATTATTATAACAATAATTATTATAACAATTAGTATAACAATTAAAATTATTATTATTATTATTATTATTATTATTATTATTATTATTATTATTATTATTATTATTATTATTGTTATTATAGTGCTAAAATCAATTAAGCGGATGTATGCCAGCATAACCATCCTATGGTTTCAAAAGTTCTCCTGTGATCTCATGTGATCCGAATTTCTTGTGCTACATATAAAATATCGTGTAACGCAGTCTGATAACTCGCTGTTTGGTTTCTACTTGTCAAGATAGTGCGGCCAAATTTTATTACCATCAAGTGCATAGTGAAGGGTGCTCAGCGGACATAGACATGGCCCGGGCACTGATTTTAGCATTAACACTGCCCGAGGCCCAATAAGTGCTGATTTATTTAATGTCCCACCATTACGTTTATGGTCATTTTGGAGTGTTTGTATTTTTTGTGTAAAGAAAGACTTCAAACGAATGTCTAAAGAGAACCAGCGAACCATCACAGTTAATCTTGAAACCCGTCTCATATGAAATGAGCCGAATGTTGTTTTTGTTGTTGTTGTTTTTTAATGTTAAAATATATCGCAGCATCATAAGTATGGTCATGATATTTTGAGGAAGCGGACCTCCGAAAGTAAATTGGAAAATAAATCATATTTTAAGGCTTTACGTATGTTATCCTTAGACTGGACCAATGCCGATTGAATGGTAGCTATTGGCCGAAGTTCTTAAAATTACAGCTTCGTACAATAAAAATATATATAGTGCTTTTTAAAAAATATATATTACTTTTTTTAAAAGCACTACAGCCACATACCTTTCAAACGTACTAAATATATACTCGTCGTAAAAAAAATCATTTTCCATAAAAAAGAAAATGTGCAAGTGTTTCGAACTTAATTATTTTTCCTTACATTCATCCTGAAAGCGCAATAAAATATTGCATTTAGTTTAATGTGGATGTAATATATTTTGATGTTTACACAATCCAGCTGTGAACTGACGCAAATTGGTTTGGCTTCTGAAAGTTTGTAACCGACACCTTGAGCAAGACAACAACAAAAACAACAAAAACAACAAAAGCAACAAACAAATCAAAAACAAACAAAACAACAACACGCAAACACACACACACACACACGCATGCACGCACACACACACACGCACACACACAAAGCAAACAACATCAACGAAAAAAAGGAAACCGCGAACAACGTATGGTTAATTTAAAAAGGTCATATTTGACGTCTGTGGTCAGCAGAAATCCCCATTGCGTATAAACATAGATTAGAACATAATCATAACAACCAACCTCAATATTTCAAAGCTTATACCATCTTACTAATGCTTTTGTGATAAACATATTCTTAACTAACAGAAAGACAGTTATGATTCCCAAAAACCCAAAGACAAGAAAATCACGTGACCACTTTCTTTTAAGATTATTTTACATGATCCTAGTAATCTGCTCTGATGTCGATATCATTTTTAAGTAGAAATCCATATCGTGTTTATTTACAAATTTGGAAGAATAGGGGTAACATGTTGCTACATGTACTAGATATAGGCAAACTGTTGGATAGCCTCTTTAATGTCTCGCATCAAATCAGTCTAGACTTTGGTGACATCAAGCTAAGGCAGGCTCCATGCACTATGTCTGGGTAGAACCACCGACATACCGCAGGTCAGCCGAGACCTACCTATATCAAAGTTCCCAAACGCAACCGAGACTCGAGCCCATGCGGTAAGGGGCTGGGATATTTTTCTTAATACATGGATTTGTTCTAATAAATGAATTGTTTTCAATACCCAACACTCCTACAAATGTTGACTATATGTCTTCATAAGCTCTTTTTAATTCGATTTCTATAACCTGCAAAGGCACATTTTTTGTCCATTTTCTTAAGACTTTCAGAACTTCGTGTGAAATTTGACAAAAAGTTCACATGCGGTCCCGATTGATAAGTTCAAAATAAACAAGACGCAAAATATTAGTGCAATCATATTGCCATACAAATCGACTACCTAGATTTAGAACAATGGACGGAGTTTGATTACGACATATGCCAAATGTAAAATTAAAATGCACAAACAGAAGTACAGATAAAGCTAATAACCGAAAAATAGATTAACAATTTAAGTAAAAACATATTTTAACAGCTAAGCGCAAGATCAAGTGGTTTGGTTAAAGTTACACAGTCAAATGGCTATGAACCGATAAAAACAAGCTCTAAATGAGATTTTACTTAATAAAGCGAAATATCACGATGTAAAATAATAGTTGGGTGAATAATTTATGCAATAAAACGGAATGTTAAAGAACCCTATATGAAATATTGCTTGATAACTTGTAGGAAATAAAATGGAATATGCAACAAAACAGAATATGCAAAAAACTCATATGAAGTAAGTATTTATAATTGTATGCATCAAGGCAGAATATGCAGTAAACTTATTTGAAATAAGTGCTGTATAAAATCTATGCAAGAACGCCAAAATGCAATCACTTATACTAAGTAATTGTTTGGTAAGAATTAAATTAAATTATTGGAATCTGCGCTTTCAAAATGAAAAAGATGTTTGTCGATACTTTTTATGCAATTGAGCAGAATATACGACGAAATGATATTAAATAAAGTGCTGTTGACAGTAAAATGAGTTTCAAAGTGAGTTTTGGAGTTTAATTTGAAAACGTACGCGCGTATTTTCATGCCTAAAGTTGCCCATATATCCCTTTATCCAAATATTAGTATATTGATATATTTGGATAAAGGGATATATGGGCAACTTTTTCGATCTCGAAATTCCATATTCTCAGTTAACGTGATGGTAGTGCGGTGATTATAAATGCAAATTTAAAAGTACTCTTAAATTACCAGCGACATTATACTTATTATAGCTTTTATACTTTTGTGGTTTTGGATTATATTTCAAATTTGAAAGTAATCTTAATCGTTGTTTGTGGAAAAAAAGTTCGAAACGCCGCCGCAGCACTTTATCAGCCTCAAAGGGGGTATCCGACATTTTTCTTATATTAAATACACGTACCAATATCTAACCAATGTTTTGGGGAATCTAGGTATACCCTTAACCGATTATTTAGTGGTTATGAAGACGATTTTAAACACTAACTTTATTGTAAGACTGTACTAATCGCAAATTACTCTAAATATCAGTCTTTCCAACCCTATCAAAACAATGCGTCAAAATAGTGGTCTCTGCTAAAAATAGATATTAACGTCAGAGCGGATTATCCGGATCACTATATAAAAGTTAGTGTTCACGCGGTTTTCTAAGTTTAAAAATAGCTATTTTTGCAGTGTGGATCGGATAGGAAACACCTGTTTGCAATGGCGAGTGTGGATTAATCCGTGACTGTTCACACAGATCTTTGGCATCAATGAAGAGCAGTTTGCAAGAACTTTTCAGGTCCAAATGACTTATTTAGTTATTTGAGAAAAAAAAACATTTCACCAAACTGTTGGATATCACCTTTAGGTGAAAACAGACTTTGGGCAACCGAAAGATCAATTATCAGACAGTAATCCAAACAAATTTAATATATCATACGCTCTGGATGTTGTGACATCCGATGGGCTCTACCTTGTGGTTAACCTATGTCCCACCGGAGGACTTATTCCCACCCATCAGCATACACCGGTCGATAGTCCTATGGAGTTATATATAGAGATAGATCGACCCTCTATGGAAGCAGAACAATCGGTCCTTGCTGGTGTCACATTTTTATGGTGAACCAGTCTTCGATCTCCCTCCATTTTATTTTATGATCTGTATTTACAGTTTAGACCCATTATCCACAACTCCTTTCACCACTATTAAGCCCATTGTATTCGCTCTACTATATTCCTTGAATGCACTTGATCTGAATACAATAATCTTTACTTTAATATAGGACTGGATGAACGTTTTTTCTCTAAATTATACATTGTATTTAATATGAAGCGCTGTTTTTGTGAAAGCTGCGTACAAACAGGCTTTGTTTATTGATTGATAGCTTTTCAATGAACCGCCAGAAAGGTTATTGTAAATGATTTACGTAATTTACGATGTGGGTGGACCAATATTATGCTATGTGTGAGAGTGGCGGATTTATTCGCTCGGAGCATTCAGGGTATACAAATATGTGTATGGTTATCGCCCATTGGTGCAATAAGTGAATGAATCTTTTACTGCAAGCATTGCCACACAGGGACTAGTAATATTAGTTCATGTTCGACCCAGATAGTAAGCTTATCTGAAGATTACGGAACTTATCAAGTACCGGACTGTTAGTGATCCAATTCAGGCATGGAGTTTTATACATGTATATTGCATTGTTTACAATAGAAATTGGATACTTTTGATATATGTACAGTGGAGGAACTAGTTTACCGTACTGAGCAAAAACGTCAATGATTTCTTTAATGGGCATGGCGGCCGCACTCACGGGTAGGTAACTTTGTTATACTTCGTAGGATAACGATTTTCTCAAAACAATGGCACTTACTCGGTCCTTTACTGTGTTATATATATTTAGTATTTACTGCGGTAATGTTGAACGGATTTTGATTCATACCCCCCCCCCCCCCCCCCCCCCCCCCCCCTCCCACAACCCACCAACCCCCCAAATTTTCTGGATCCGTCCGTCGCTGATACAATAGAATCAAACTAACCGTTGATTTGAAAGTTACGAATGCCAGTAGATAAAAAAATAATTATATTTATTCTGTATAATAGGTTTCTTGCAATCTTTTCCTTTACATTCAACAGGGGGTGGGGGAGGGGTGCGGCGAGACCCTTGTATGGGGAGCAGTATTTCTTCGAGAGAGAAGTTAATAATTTATTACGTGATCGATAGCAATCAGTATAGATGCTGAATGAAAGCATTTTACAATAATTCAAAGTACACAACCATAAATGAAAGCAATTCATTAAGCGAGTGACGATGTTCGAACAATATTTTATTGTAACATCTTACAATCTCTTTAAGTGTGCCGCATGAACACGCACTACACGATAATGACATTTTTATATATCAATTCGCCGATACAAACGACTTTGTATTCTTTGTTTCTGAAATTATTTCGTTCGTTTTTATTTTCCTGCGAGTTTTTCAAACTACTTTTCTGATTGTCGTGTGTGCTATGTACGGGTATTATCAACCAATTAAACACGTCGGACTTCCCTCGATCGATAAGTATGACTCATGTATTGTACTAGTTGTACATTTAGTTATCGAATCTTACAGGTACACTTATAGCCTTTTCAATGGGTTTGGTTCTTTGCGGTCTGTACATACGATCGACAATCATGGGTGAAAGGGTTCTCTGTCTCGGGGACCGCAGGTCTCTTTTGAGATGTTTGTTTTTTATCACAGAAACTTTTTTAATTACCTTGTCTTCGTTGAAACAGCTCGTTTTTTGGTTTAAACAGTTTTTGTTGTTGTTGAAACAGTGGGGTTTGGGTTAAAACTGTTGTTGTTTATTGTAACAACAGATTTTTTTTTATTAAAAAAGTTTTGGTTGTTGAAACGGTGTTTTTGGATACAGTTAAAACAGTTGGGCTTTTGAGACCGTTAAAACATAGATTTTTGTGAAAACAGTTAGTTTTGGGCTAAAACATTCTTTATGTTAAAACAGTTGTGTGTGTGTTTTGTTTGAAGCGTTTTAATTTTGGTTTTCTTTTTTTTAAAAAATCGTTTGGGGTTGTATACACTAGTATTGTTGTCGCTTATAGCATGGTTTGGTTGTTGTTTTTGCTTTGGTTGACACCCTACCCCACACGCACCTCCTTACAGCAGATCTATTTTAGTTGAATCATGACGTTTAACCAACGGTCTTGTATAACAATTTGTAGTAATTATAACATTGGTATGTGAAAACCTTAGTCTCGTGCCTTTTTTTTCAAATTTTAATATAAATGTTTGTTGCAATGTTCATAGTACCATGTCAAATTCTTTTACTTATATCCATTGGTTCGGCGTTTAATCTTGTGCCAATGAGTTGTGATATTAAAGCGGAGACAGACGTTGGCCAGTTGTAACGTATATAGTAAATTCAGTTTAATTCATCCTTATTCCTTTTTATCTTGCACCGCTGTGCACCAATAATGTAACGAAGTCAGTGTTTTCGTAAATAGTAACGAAGATTAGGAATCATCCCTCCATTTTGGTACTGCGCCGATAAGCTCTGATAATAAAACAAAGGAAGGTTTTTAAGAATTTTAACTTTTAACTATGATAGATCAGCAAAGATTCATCCTAGCATTTAAGTATAGCGCCGATGAGCTCCGAGCATAAAACGAATACAGTGTTTAAATGTATTAAAGCACATGGTCTCAGATTTTCCCCTAGGATTTGACCATGCCTTCGGAGTTCTGTTGGGAGAGGTGTAGGATTTGACCACGTGTCCTGGAGCTCCATTGAGACTGCGATAGGGTTTGACCATATCTCTCTGAGCTCCACTGAGGCTGAGACAGGATTTCACCATGTCTTCATCGTCGGAGCTCTGTTGAGACTAGAATATGATTTGACATTATCTCTTTGAGCTCCGTGGAGAATGGGATAGGGTTTGACCATGTCTCTTGGAGGTCCGTTCAGACTGCGATAGGGTTTGACCATATTTCGTGGAAGTCCGTGGAGAATGGGATAGGGTTTGACCATGCCTCGCGGAAGTCCATTGAGACTGCGATAGGGTTTGACCATGTCTCATGGAGGTCTGTTGAGACTTGTATATGGTTTCACATGAGAAAATTGCATTCCACAGCCTCTTCAGACGACCTTATGCTGACACCATGGTGTTACCCTCAGATTACGTCCCCGAACTAATCTAGGGCAATACCGATACGAGGGCAAAATATCAGTCTTAGCAGGAAAATCTGAAGAACACGTGGGTTTTAAGTATACCTAATAGCAAGGTGCAGGTTTAACATATTTCTTTGGATAGCTGAAATATTGTTGTTGGAATTCGACACACATCAGACAAGTATTGTAGATGTGTTGGTTCCTCGTCAGATACGCGTTGATAATGCAGACACATTCTACACCAAGCGTATTAGGATCAAACTCGGAATGTTATTATGTACCGGAAAACTGTTACAGAAAAAAGATTGTTCTTTCTGGACAAATAAAATAATGCATGTATATTTGTTCTATTTTAACGCAGTTCAGTGTAGTAACATTTTAGTTCCTACGTTCGTATATAAACTGTACAACGATGACTTCTTGTCTTACGCCAAGTAAAGGGTTAAGCATTTACTTAGTATTTAAGCATAGTTTGAAAAGTTGAAGATACAAAATTGGCATTAAAGAAAAGTTAAGAAAACAAAGTTAGCGTCAACGTTAAGTTAGTAATAGAATGTTAGCACCAAAGTAAAGTAAATAATACAAAGTTAGCATCAACGTAAAGTTAGTAATACAAAGTAAGCATCGAAGTAAAGTTAGTAATAGAATGTTAGCATCAAAGTAAAGTAAATAATACAAAGTTAGCATCAACGTAAAGTAAGTAATACAAAGTTAGCATCGAAGTAAAGTTAGTAATAGAATGTTAGCATCAACGTAAAGTAAATAATACAAAGTTAGCATCAACGTAAAGTTCGACATACAAAGTTAGCATCGAAGTTAAGTTAGTAATACAAACTTAGCATCGAAGTAAAGTTAGTAATACAAAGTTAGCATCGAAGTAAAGTTAGTAATAGAATGTTAGCATCAAAGTAAAGTAAATAATACAAAGTTAGCATCAACGTAAAGTTCGACATACAAAGTTAGCATCGAAGTTAAGTTAGTAATACAAACTTAGCATCAAAGTAAAGTTAGTAATACAAACTTAGCATCAAAGTAAAGTTAGTAATACAAATTTAGCATCAAAGTAAAGTTAGTAGTACAAAGTCAGCATGAAAGTAAGATTAGTTATATAAGGTAAGCATTGCAGTAAAGCTTGGTTGGTCCGGGGCGAGGATGCACCCCCCCCCCCCCCCCCAACCAACCAGGTAAAAGAGTAGTGTTGCGAAAACACAAACATGTAATCTTAAAAATACTAACCTTAGGGTCCCTTACAGTGTATATATCTAGTATTTACTGTGATAAAGTTGAATGGATCTTGATTCATACCCCCCCCCCCCCCCGACAATTTTTTTTTCTGGATCCGCCCCTGCAGTCATGTTAGTATTGCGAACTTTGCATTAAAGTAAAAGTAGTTATTCTTGCAAAGAGTACACACTGTGGTAAAATATGTCACAATACAGGAATGCATCCTTTTGTTATAACCTGTTTTATTGCCAATGTAAGAATCAGTACAGAAAAAACGGCATTTATTATTACGACAAAAGTCTAATATAAATGTGTACATGTTTATTTAGTTTAGCCAATATTTGAAAAAATAACATAATCGACAGTAATAAAATTTTTGGTGCGGTTTTATTTGTAACCTTTATTTGATTTTATTACACAGAGTAACAAAAGTACACGTTAAAGTGTCCAAGTTTAAGTGCTTAAATATTGATCTGAAGTCGAGGAGCCATTGTACTATAGATGTTTATATGTCGGATTAATGGTTATAACGGCTACTGTTGAAGTCTGGTGATCTCACTTGACCTAAAATATTTAAAAACTGCAAGCAACACAGCTGCCTTTTTAATCTTAAATACCCCAATAGGAGAACAGTGTTTATATATTTTTGGTCACAATGTGATCATTTCTATAAATCATGTCAAGTATAAAAGTCCGTAAATAAATGTAAGTAATGGTCAGCCCACATGTGGCCGGACCTGGTAGCGCAATCGGTACGGGAGGCCCCGGGTTCGATCCCGGGTTCGATCCCGGGCCGCGACATACCATAGTCGTTAAAAATGGTAGTGGTATAGCTCCTTTACTAACTTTTTAACGCTCAAGCAAATATAAGGGTAGTTCTACGACTGGCTGGTCCGGTGTCAGGATTATGTGACTGGGTGTGGTATCATGCCAGGTGTTCACGGCATGCTATACACAGTGAAGGCAGCACTATATCTGCTTCAAGTAGGCAAAGTCTCCAAATAACTGAAATATTGTTGGTATGACGATAACCCCAACAAACAAATAATCCACATATACGGAGTGCATTTACCCATTCGCTTCTTTTTAAAAGATTAGTTATCGTGACATCAGGTAAAAAAAATGTTTGCACATTTATATTGATGGATGTCCTCTCCCCTTGCTTTGCAGTCTCTTTGCTGGGAAATCCACTAAATACTGTTTAATTATTTACCTCCGGGCAGTCGACAGCAACTTTGAAGATGATTAGTCTTCTGGTTGAGAAAAAAAGGTTAAAGTCCTATTTTCGTTAACACCAAATGCTGTTAATTGGATCTTGATATGGAACCGGCTATCAATGACTTGAGAAAACAGCAACAACAACAACAAAAACAAACACACACATAAACAACAGCAACAAAAAAAACAAAAACAACAACAACATCAATAACAACAAACGAAACAATAACAAAAAACAATAACAACGAAGGCTGTTTGACATCCTAATCTATTTAGAAAAACAAAAGAAGTGAGACTGGTTTTGAATGCACGCAATCATTTTCTTGAAGCTATTAATTTTATAATAATGTACATGTACCATTAAACAACTTACCCGAGGTCAACATAACCTTTATCAACTTAAAAGAAGCAATGTATTTTGGTCCATTGAAAAATCGATTGCATGTATTGTATTGCTATGATTAAAACCGTACAACGCCGCGTTATAACTTTGATTTTGCGTGCACGCGGGTGACTTCAATTAGTTGTGAGCCATCAAAAGTCGTCCGTAAATTAACTTTTTATTCACAGTAAGGTTTTGTCTGCTGTTTGCTCTTTTCCAGCCTGCTTTGTGCCCTCAATTGTGTCTCCCGCGCTCGGTTACAAGCTAAAGATCTATACTCGTATATAAAAGTCAGACACATGCAACGGTTCCGCGTAATTAACTGCTCACAGGCACATCATTATTGATAATGGATATTGGCTTAAGTGATTGCAATGAAATTTAATTTTCTTTCTGTCTTGCCGACTTTGGAACAATAAGTATATGATTGTATGTTTTTGTGTCTCGCGCGCAGTGTTATTAACAATCAATATTCGCATTTATAAACAGACACATGCAAACGGTTCTGCGTAATTAACTGTTCACATACCCTTCATTATTGATTTTGTCAATGGCTTAAATGATTTCAGTGAAAATTTATTTTCTTCCTGTCTTGCCAACTTTGGAACAATAGAAAACATTTTCTCTTGCCGGCGAATATTTCTTATCAGTAATGACACAAATCCGTGTGTCAATATACATAACAGCCCGTCTCTATGTTAACACAGGGTAAAGGGTATATTCAATCGTCCTCATAAAGGGTGCGTACCCGTCATTGAAGGGGAATATGCTATGTGACGTTCATTACCGAATGCTTCGTAAAGAGGAGGAAGGTGTTAGCTAAGATGCATTTGAGATTCAGTTGAAGAAAGTTGAAGGAATGTTGGTGATATTTTTACATTACCAGTGGGAGTGAACGTTTATGTCATGGATAATCGATCTGGCGTAATGGATAGCTTGACAGGTATGTTATAAAGAATGCAATGTTTCTCAATGTTTAAAATCGATTCTCACTGGGGACGTAGTATTACAGTCGTAGTTGTAACTTCTCTGACCAATTAGCCTCTCACCGCGTGGGTTCGAGTCCCGTTCGGGGCGAAGGACTAAAAGGACTGGGAAAGGACTGGGAAGGCCTTTCAACTGAAGTACGGCCATTATACACAGACAATTTCTGGGGCTTTCATCCAGAAAATATCTGGATGTCTCTCTAATGAATGTATTTGCTTACAACAATTATTTCAAAAACAAATATAACAATAATAAATGCTTTTTAAAACCAAACTATCTCTGGAAAATATTGTAATCGCTACAAAACAATTCAGAAGAAGTGTATGGCACAGAAGACTGACCGAAACGATGGCGATTGAGCCCTCATTGGACCCTAATTTGATCCTTATGAACTGATAAGCGCGGGTGACAAAATCATAACATAGGTTTTGTTGAATTGTAAATGCGGACATTCTGCCGATCCAATCTATAATAAAACTGCATTAACCAGTTTTTAACCAAGGTGGTTATGGCGAAGTCAGTAGAGCACTGGATGGCAATACAAAAGGTTTCGTGTTCGAATTCTACAAACTGCAAGCATTTGTATTTATTATTTTTGGTTTATGGTATAATTCTCTTTTCCTTTTCCGTTTCCACTTTATCAACAATGGAATTTTATTGACCAATTAGTTTTTATTATTTGTTTAAAAACATACCATTAACATTTACAGATAAGATAACGTGTCTTCCAAAGTTATTGTATGGATTTCAAAGTTGAATGACAAGTAAAGGAAAGCAAAACCCCAGTTTCTTTCAAAATAAAAAAATGGTCATATTTTAAGACCAGTGATATTTTGTTATCATGCAGAAACTTATCGTGAATTGCCACAGCATAAATTAGAATTACAGAAACGATAAATTGTGGACCATAAACTGTGTTCTTATTTTCGAGATAACATGCAGGAAGCTATAAAACTCGTTTACTGTTATCTGCATTGAAACTTTACTGGAACGACTTTGAACATTCATATACTAAATCAAATTTAAAAAGACGACTAGATCACCTTGAATGTACAATGTCTCTAAAACACTCTATCGTCTGCGTGAAAAAAATGATGAGACTCTAGCAAAACCTAGATGCCGATTTGCTACTGATAGTGTTCATTTAAAGGATTTGATGATTTGATAGGCAGTAGCATTGTTGATAGCGCTCCAACAGAAGAAATAATCCAGAGTAATAAGGACTGAAACAGACGGGCAGATAAGCTGAGCCAATCCATATTTATTGTTAATGCTATACATAAAATACAAGCAAATACAAGCACCGTTCTGAAGGTCTATCAAAGTCCCAATCTACAAACACCAGGTGTTACATGAAGATTAGTGTACGATTCACAGTTTACGAACCCTGCTCAATAATCCACGCTCACAGATGAAAGTGAATCAAACATGGAAATGGGTAGCATATTTTTTCCCCATAGCTCCAGCTTGCTTGGCGACAGCCTTAGCGCCTTTCTTTAGTTCGGTCGTATTTTCCTTATCCCCAAGTAACCGATAAAGGTAACATGAAGAGTTGTCTTCTCCATTGATTATTAAGCACACACACTAACGCAATTATGTTACGATACATTTATAAAATGGACTAGACGTCAATATCCAACTACTTTGTGGCAGTGCTTGCGAAAAAGCATGCATGCAGGCATAAATTAATTAATTAATAAACAAATAAATAAATAAATAACATAATAAATAGATTTAAAAAACAAAAACAACAAAAAACAAAACAAAACAAACAAACAAAACAACAACAACTTAAACAACAACAAAACAAAACAAACAAACAAACAAAAAAAAGAAAGAAAGTCGTGTGTCAGATTGGCGCTTAAAACACCAAGAGTGACAACACATAAGGTACACATATTTATTTAACATTTATTAAAATTGATAAACTGGAAATTTCATTAACCAACTTCTGTGCGACCATGCAACCTCTTCGTCTGATGGACGAATGAAACATACATGTAAGAAAAGTAAAAGTAATTACAAAGCTCGAGCAAAGTGTATGGAACAGAGGCTTTTGTTCAAACTTGTGTGAAGTACTTTCTTACTCAAGTGCAAACATTAGGTATTTATGGTGCCGCATTTCTGTTTAAAATGCGTTTTTAAGACTGTTTGCCAATGGCGGCCACGATACTTATCTGTGTTTGGTTAAACAGATACCAAGATGTAATCTTGTAAAGAAACCATTTACGTCATTTAACATTACAGAACATATTTTCTTGCTAACTATAATTCGAATGTTTCATCTGATGAAGAATGCAGGACAGTCGAACCATAACTTAAAGGATATTTCTTAACACATTAGACGGTAGTGAACAAAAATGAACCAACGTTTTGTAACATTTAATTACGTTATATGTTCCATGAACTATCTACACAGACGAGCAAGATATTGATAGTATTGGTCAAAACCACATTTATTATTTAATAAACGGAGCTTTTTAAAACAGTTTAAAACTTTTTAAAGGTGGTTTTCGACATTTTGGACAAAAATAGTTTCATTAAACATCTTGATAAACCATTGTTACCTGAACAGATCTAGCAAAATGTTGTTTATTTATGACCTACACCTGTCTGAAAAGAGAACCATTACGCCACAATCACGACTGGTGACGTGATTTTCTTAGTTTAAAAATATCTATCTCTGCAGCGTGGCTCAGATATGAAATACCTGTTTGCAATGGCGAGTGGTGATTTATGTTTCGCTGTTCACACATATCTAGGGCGTCTATCTCCAGCATTTTGCAAGTCCTATTCATGTAACCATGACTTATTTGGTTATTTGAGATAAATAAATATTTGGTCCAAACTGCCAGATACCACCTTTAAGAAATGCGTAAGGAAATAATTTAATGCAATTGATATTGTTGTGTTTTTCATAAATGTTTATTTTGTTTCATGTTTTGCTTTTCTTTTTACAGGGCCGGGACAAGAAGCTGGACATGAAAATGGCGAATTGACGGATGTAGAAGGTCAGCTTGTGAGTGCAAGTGGCGAAGTTCAAGCAACTGGTGATACAGTAACTGAAAACGGCAAGCAAGAGAGTTCTGTGGATGCAGTGGACGAGAAATCAGAGACTGAAGAAAGGAGGGAATCTTTAGATACTGCGCCATCGAAAGAAGACTTTGAGGCAGATGTAGATGATAATTATAACGAGGTTAATGAAGAGGTCAACGAAGTTGAAGTAAAACCCAATAACGATCTGAAGCAGCACAAGCAAGTATTCCAAGCAGAACAGGAGCAAACTCTAAATCGTCTTGATAGTGTTGATATAGAAAATAATGTTCACGCAGACCTTGGGGCCTTACATGACACGCCGACAGAAAACACGTTGGAGGACCAGCTTAAAGAATTGACCTTGGATAAACGTCAAGAGGCGGGGTTGTCACTAGTTGAAATTGATTTTGATGAAAGTGAAAATTGTGAAAGTTTGGATATAATTAAAGAAGGGGTTCTTCGTGATACAAGTAGTTCGCAATATTTAAAAGTCAGCAACGACAGTCAAAGTCGTGAAAGCGACGTTGACTTAGGCATCTCAGTTGTGCAGGAATCATTTGTATCTTTTAATTATTCAAATGTTTCAGCAGAAAGGGAAATCTCTTCAACAGATGACGATATATTAGGAAGTAGTGTGGACGGATTTGATATAAATTCTCTTTCAAAGAATGGTGATAATAAAACAGCGTCTGGATTAAGTGAAAACGCCAATGAAATCACGTCTGTTTCATCAACAAATGGCAATATTTCAAATGAAGGTTCCCAAGACAAAATAAATAGTGATATTAAGGAACTTTCAGACAAATCGCTGTGTAAAAGTGATACTAATAAAAGAGGAGATTTTGGTGAACAATCTACTGTAGTTGCGGAGCCGTTGGTCGAAGTTACAGTCTCTGACACAGACACGATGCCAGAGACTCGTGTAGAGACTCGTGTAGAGACCCATGGATCTGGATGTGTGTCACCCAGTCTTATGTACGCATCCTGCAGGTACCGCTGGGAGAGAACAATCAGTACACAGACTCCCAGTGTCGTGTTTGTCACTCTCAACAACAAGGTACGTTATTCACATAGCAGCATGTTAGTTTAAAACAGTGGTTAAACGTCCCGCCAACAATATTACCGCGTAAGTTACAATGTTGCCATTCTTGGAAAAGCAGCTGACCTAACAGAGTTCAACTATTCCTAGCGCGACAAGAAATAGTGCCACGCATTGCCATTCTAGGGCGTGAAACTAAGGAGACTCACACAGTTACAATCCCATGGCAGTACACAATTATCGCCTGTTCACAAAAAATGTCCATCCTGCTTAAACTAAATGAACGAAATGTGACTATAAAGTACAACACAATATGAACTACATTTTACATAAACCGCCAGCTACAGCGCATAGAAATATAGTAGCTTGTTAAATATGGTAGGTGTTATAAAACCTACACTGGGCGACAGTCTCACGGTCTTGGTTCTCGAACATTTACCTCCTGCTTATCATATGTTCACTACATTGACAGTGAAGATGTATGGTTTAAGAAGGGGCGGTTTATCTAACTCACAAAACAAAACGATGTACGGCAGTTTATCTTCTCGAGTTGTGACTACTTTTCTCAAGCAGTGAGCAGTACCCCAGTGCAAGGGCAGATCCGAAATGCATTCCCCATTCCCCGCCCCTCTATTTCCACCCCTGCCCCAATGCCTTTAGCGCTTTCATTTTATTATCAGAAGACGGTTATGATATATTGTAGATGGCCAAGTACAAGCCATTTAACGCGTTAAGTTTAGTCAATTTCAGGTAAAAAACGAAGCACCTCTAGTTTGATGGTATATGCCCAAATAATGCTCTGGTATACCTGTGTATCACCACATTTATAGATGCAAATATATGGCAATATCCCATGAGTATTTGCAACGTTGCCATTTCAAAGGCGCAAGACAAATGCATTAGGTTGCCAGTTGAAAGTAAAACTGAAGTGAACACTGGGACGAGAGGTCTAACCTCGCACTTCTACGTATAGGATAGAGTTTATTAAGACGTTTCTATAGAAAATAGAAGCCAAAACGAGGGCAGCGAGGCTTCTATTTCTATGGAAACGTCTTAATAGATTCTATCCGACTTCTCCCCGCCTCACTTCTACCTGTTCTACCAACATGACTTGTAATCCGTGCCTTAAAACTGTCAATCAAACTGTCAATCGTCTTGACGTGTTCAAACTTGTCGTCACAAGGGGATGAGTCAAGCCAGAATGCGTGGTTTGTTGCAAATGCGTAGTTGAAAAATAAAATCATTTAGTAAATTAGAGAGGTCTATTTTGTTCATTGTAAAAAAGAAAATAGGAAGGAGTTCTGTTGAAATAAATCGCTGAGGAATTTGAATTTTCATAGCTTCTGATATGCTACAAACGTAGGGCGACGCCTAAGAAGTAATATTAGACTTACCAATTCGCATAATTCTAACAGGTACCCATTAACAGGTATTATATTCGGATCTTTAGTTAAAACCAAATATCATGGTATTGCTCTCTTTTTCGTGTTTTCTGTAATTACTGAAGAAAAATTGTGTATTCTGATATTTTAAAAGTTGATATAGGGTAACTTAGATCGTAAATCGTGTATTTAGTATTTACGTATAAACAAATCACGATTTTATTTGTATACCGGTCGTTAATGTCAAATGTTCGATCAATCGGGTGAATTTATTAATTAGATGACACAATTGTCTTGTTTTTATATATTGATTGTGTTCATTCAATGCCGTTGAAAATAGTGTATTGATTTTAAATAAAATAGCCTCATTGTCACAATCGCCACTAACCGCAATGTTTATTGCAGTTATTTATAACTTTATGGCGTTGAATCTAATTTATTTATAGTTGACTCATTATGCGTGATGGTTTATTTCGAATAAACGATCAGTTTGGATTAGCCAGTGTTGTTGTTAACAAATACAACAGTCTAGATGTGGGTTTGAAGGATTAGTTAAATTTAAATAATACATAAAATACTAAAAATAGGCAGCCGCTTTTAAATAAATAATATATAACGTGTGTTAAATATCAAAATTACACTTTTCTCCTTGTGGTTGAGCCTTTTCGGCTAGGCTGCCATGGCAGGAGGTTACCCCTGCTGTTACGAAAGAAATTTAAAAACACTGGACCTATTGTCCACCAAGATGGCAACATCTACTGAATTTTACCGGACCAGTATGATTTGGGCATTTTGACACAAAAGGTTGTTACGCTAACTGAGGTGTTATGAGTGGTTGGGTTCAAGAAAAGGCTTTAAAGCGTTGTTAAGCTCAGTTTAGAATTTATGTTTTCATAATAGTTCATAAGTTTGCAAATGGCGATCATGAGTCTGAAAATTCTAGTGGACCGATAGAGATTTTGGTGGACTCGGGCCACGTCACTGGGTATTGTTGAAGACTGTTACGCGCTGTTATTGCCCAGTATAAAACGTGAGTTTGCATCAGCCATATAACGTCTCTTACTTAATTTCATTGTGGAAGGTTTTCCGGCTAACCTGCGTTAGACGGTGGTTCAACACAGACATTAGTCTCTGGTCTCCCTCCACTAGTAGCAGGCGTCGCCAATATGGCAATAATTTTGTCAGTGCGATGCAACAAAAAAAAAAAAAAAAAAAAAAAAAAAAAAAAGCAAAAAAAAAAAAAAAAAAAAAAAGCAAAAAAAAAAAAAAGCAAAAAAAAAAGCAAAACAACGAAGGAACAAAACATTTAGCCTTAGTTATCTGTACAAGTATTAAAACTGTTATTGTGGGTTCAATTCGCACTGGAGCATTTTTGTTTCCTTTTTCTTTCTTTCTTTTTTGTTTGTTTGTTTGTTCTTTAACCATCCTTTCTGATCACTTATATCAGATTAAAAAAGAAAAGTTTACTAAATCTTTGTTATCGTCTGCAGGTAGTTGAACCTATCAAGCTGAATTGGCAGGAGTCGACCCAGTGTTTCTACTCAGAGGAGTACAGAATTCCTGTCGGGACGTACGTCGGCAACCTCATCGTCGACGGTAACTTCTACCCTGTAGAGGACGTCACCATAAAACATTACACATTCGAGGTGGATCTCTACCTCCGAGACGGTTAGTGAATAAATATATTTGGTTAATTTATATATCATTTGCGTAAACTATAGGATGAATTGCATGTATATGTGTTATGTAGGTGTGGGTTATTAGTCCACAGTTTCAGACTCTTATTGGATTTGACTTAGTCATTTCAAATATACAATGTATGCCAGCAGCCAAGGCATGTAGAGTGTAAAGAAAATATTAAAACTACAAACGTGAAATTATGCATATGCGGGATTTTTTTAATGAAAGCCTATGTATGGATTGGCGGATCCATTCACTTTTTCTTGTGTTTGTTATTTGCTGTGGCCTAGTAACTCACGTTTGTTTTTGGTCATATTTTAAAAAAAAAATGTATAAAATATTTTTCCGTCAATAAATCGGTCTCGTCTATTTATAAATCTTGCCGCGTGCCACCATATATGACAATTTACCATTTACTGATTATAACTGTTTCTCATTTGTACCCTTTATCGTCTGCATGCTCGACAGGATAAGTTAATTAAAGAAGCAATTGAAAATATAATTTAAAGATGAATGTATTTATGTTCACAACCTTGATGGCTTACTAAACTTTAGCATGCATAACTTTAATTGTGACGGTATGCATCAGCGATCATAAGCGACATGTACCGAACGTTGACTCCCATGTTTAACTATACATACCTCTATACCGGCGTTGTATTATCAACCGGAAGTTAGATTATACCTGTACACAGTCAATGCTTGTGCATGTTACTGAGAAGCGGTTCATCGATGTTTTCGTAAGTTTTGAATGTTATAAACAGATTATGTTTTATATTTTGTTTGAGATATTCCTTCTATTAAATGTTCAAATGAATAAATGCACTTTGATTTATTACATATTCATTAAAGTCCCTTAGATACGAGATGCAACATTTGTTGTTATTGAAACGGTGAACAGGTAAAAATAATCCTCGTGAATTTAGGTACAACCGAGATTAAACATTTTAAAGCAGTTAAGAGAGATGGATTTACCGTAAGTCTCATTCGTTATTTATTCTCTTTTATGCGCTTCGATGATACATATCTGTTGTATATTAAATTGACTTCTTTGTTTTTTTCACACATTCTTTAAAAGTGCTAGATAGCATTGTGTCATTCCACCAAAAGTCCTAGGTTCTATTTATGGTCGTATAACCACTTACTTAGTGTACTTACTTAAGTGTATTTATATCAAATTCCTAGGACTGGGCCTAACCTTAAAATCATACAGATGTTTAGGAGTAGCGTCTACCTTGATTAGAACTGGTAATAAATGTACGGCCCTAAGACCTTTAATGAAACGGTCTCATATAGTATAGATAAGTGAAATCCTGATCTATCCAAATAACATGTTGTTAATATACAAGGAGCCTTTATAAACATAAAAATCCATTTTCTAGCTGTGCATGCTTAGATTATTCATATTATTGTGAACCAAGGAGTGAGAACTTTCATGTTGGTAAGTTTTCCAGCTAGCATGCGATGCACTAGTGGTCCTCCTCAGACTTAAATCTGAGGTCTTCCTCCCCCAATAATAAGCTGGACGTCGATAGTATTAACCGTAATGCTGTCCTTTCAATGTAACAAAAAACAAAACATACAAAAAAAACAAGGTGCGATATTGATTTTACTCATGATGGGGTTTAAACCCATGACGTCCTGTTCCGGAGTCAGATGCTCTTACAACTGAGCTACCCAGACTGATTTATTAATGATAGTTCAAGGGGAGAGCACATTCACAAAAACATATAATGGTGTACTGTGTGCAGAATGAAGCATTTACAGAATATGATAATTATGGCCCTAGTTTAACATGCATTAATGATATTTGTAACACATGCACTCACACACACATAATAACAAACAGTATAGCCACAGTGCAGTATTTCTTTTACACATGTTTAAGTACATTTTAATTATTATTAATGTGCAGGTCAAATATGCATTCTATAATATAGTTTACATATCTTTAAAGTACATGTATATGTTTATGTTTTACTGTTAAAATTAGAAATTTTAAAGTACATGTATATGTTTTACTGTTAAAATTAAAAATTTTAAAGTACATGTATATGTTTATGTTTTACTATTAAAAAATAGAAATTTATCAGTAAATCTATTTTATAAAGGAACAAATAATATAGATCTTTCAGATCATTTTTGACTTAATTATCTTAACCATATTTTTTTCTATCATCATTGCTTAGTATTAAGCACAAATTATCAACATAAAATCATTAAAACAATATTTATCAAGTCTCAAAACTCAGATAACGGTTAATTGAATAAATGACAATTTTGGCAGAATCAATTTGTACACAAACATGTATAGATATTTAGTGATGAATAAACATTAAATGGGCTATAAAGTCCCTAGGGTTTATGGCTAATGCAGATAATGGTCATTTTATTGCCATCAGTAAACACATTAAAACCGGGTCAAGTATACAAATCCACAAACTTTTATCGTCTGGCATCAAAATTGGAGAAGTTTTAAGGGGCTTCCAAACTGGGGCCTTATCCTTCATGTGTATTACAAACACTTGTAAATTCTACACACATCCAAAGTACTGTGTCAACTTTGTACACTGTACCAACAGTTTGGACTACCTTGCCCACCCACTTATCAGACTGGTCCTTACATGTTGAAAGTGTCTCAACCCTTATAATGCTAAGTTTATTGTTAAGCTACACAAAATCTAAGTTATTTGCTAACAACTTTATGTGAGGGTAACAAGATATATTTCTAGAGACTCAGCAGAAAATAATGCAGTTCTTGATCAGATATCTTCCATGTAGGAGCCGGCTGATCAAGATCTATACTGCTTGGCAAAGCCTGATTAATTCATGTCAAAAAGGGTAAGAGTTAAGATTGAATGGGAAAAAAAGCTTATCGGATTATATCTGCCTCATTGATTGCACTTCTTTTGACTTGCAAAGAGAATGCTTCTGGCTTTCTTTCTCTGGTTTAAGATGTGATCTCTTCTTAATTTATTTAAATTTGTTTCTCACATACATTCGCATTGGTTGATCTGCAAAGAATTTGTGCATATCCAATGTCTATTCTTGAAGAAACCATAGTGAATTTTTAGGTTAATGATCAGATACCCGGTATATACTTTTTTTCTCTATCAAATATGGCATGTGTATTTCTTTTTTATAATCTACCATGTATTGTCTTCCAGCATTAACCTGAACCTAAAATTTATACAGATATACATTACCTGTTCATTATATTGTTAGTGTACTTTCTTTTTGCTTCTTTTATATAATTCTAAAAGGTGGTATTTGACAGTTGGAACCATTTTTTCTCTCATGCATTTATATAAATTATTGTTACCTGAAATTATCCCGCAAAATGCTATTTTTTGCTGCCCTAAATCTTTGTGAAAAGTAAAACATAACACCCCACTTGTCATTATAAAAATGTATTTCTCTATGCCGTGCATCACAATTAGCTATTTTTAACTTAGAAAATCCTGTAGCCTTTTTCTTTTGATGTCATGTCACATGATCTATTGGGAAATCATGTAGCCTTTTTCTTTTGAGGTCATGTCACATGATCTATTAGGAAATCATGTAGCCTTTTTCTTTTGAGGTCATGTCACATGATCTATTGGGTCATCAGCTGTGATGTCAATATCTATATTTAGACGAAATCACTGTCATGTTTATTTATAAATTTTGAAAGAATAGACATTTAAAGCAATATATTTCTTCACAATTCGTACCATTGAACAACTGAGGTAATATTATAAACAACATTTAGTTTAACTGAAGTATAAGTATATTCGACAATATTAAATGAATTCCCCAGAACAGGAGTAAGATGATGTTGATGAGACTAAGTAGCCTCTCATAAACTGTTTCAGTGCAGAATACTGATCGATATTTTCACGTACTGCTAAAACGCGTATAACTGGAAAAGTAAGATTTTATGTTGTACAGCTAAGAGAACCCTTAATAATACAATTGTGATTATATGCCGATATTAACAGAGTTCATTGCAAAATACCCATCAATATATTTTAGGAATGGCTGCCAGACAAAATTTTGATTTTGTCAATAGATTCCCCACACTTGAATATACCCCGCATGCTGCCATCTATATTCTATATATCTATATTCGGCAATGGATGGTATGAGCTATAGGCAAACTGTAGGATACCATCTTTAATGTTTGCAGGAAAGTCGGAGGTGAACTCAAATGGATTTTCATTTTTTCTAACAACTTTTTCTTCAGTTGCCGATTTGTAGCTCCTCTGACTGCTAAGTCTCTCACCTCGTGGGTTTGAGTCTCGTTCGGGGCGTAGGACTTAATGTGGGAAGGTCTTCCAGCTGTCTTGCCTTGCGCCGGTGGTTCTACCAAGACATGTGTTTGGGGTTTTCCTCTACCAAAAAGCTGGACATTGCTATAATGACCATAATAGGTTGCTGCAATGTATTTCAAAACAAACAACAAACATCAAATCTTTAGTTTCCTTATTGACTGATGAGATATTTAAGGTCAGGATTGAGTTAATGTTGGTGCATAGTGCATTTGTTAAAATGTTTTTATATTTATAAATTTTCCTACCATAAAAACTACCCTTATTTCCCCATCCACTTTCTGTCCGAATAATGACCTTTTCCTCCTTCACTAACTGTATACCACGCATTAAGAAGAATGATAACAAAATTTGAGCGTATCGGTAATTGCCTTATTCGCCATATCATACTGGTTTTTTGATAAAAATGTTTCTTTTTTCATAGTCTACTACAGTAGACAGTTTCGCCGTCCCACATCACATGGTCAGTATACTGCATGATGCTTTGTAGTGTTATAAAAAGCTAAAAATAATTACAAACAAGATATTGCTACACAGCTGAACATTATTGTTATTGCCTGCTACTGTGATTTCTTTTTATTGTCTGCTACATTTTTCTCTTATGGACTGAAATATTCCATAAGAGACCCAGCTCTCAAGAGTGGGGATGTAAATGCTCCTGCATGACAAGCTTGAAATAATGCTACTTGATGCCGATGGTGTTAACTAGTATCAGATGCAAAGATAAATTACAATATTGACATGATAAAATGCAATAATTCATTAACATGTAAAAAATAATTATCATTTTGATGTGCACATAAAACCTTGTAATTGTTTCTGTCCTAATCTTGCAATTGTTTCTGTTCTAACTATTAAACATTCACAGTAAAGGTCAGTGCCATTATCCTATGGGAACACTCTTATGTTAATTTTCAATAAACTTACTTTTACTCTTCTGTTCCAAATTATTGTAATATCCAAAAAAATGTATATATGACATTAGACCTATTGTTTAACTCTTTGGAAGCAACATTTATGTATTAAATTCCTTTTTGTCTGCATCAATAAATACTATAAACAATTGTTATTAAAAAATAATATATTTTTCAAAAAGCAAAAAAAAGATAAAAATAGCCTCAAACCAGTAGTTTGGTTAATATATCGATATTACAACATAAAAAATCCATTAAATGCACTACAGGATTGTCTCCTGTCTTCAAAGAAAAAGCCAATTACCAGCCAATTAGTGTGAATTCCACCTGCGTAATCACACCTGTCAATAATTAATCAGATTCAGAGCCATCTGTCTGCAGGCTTCTTTAATAAAAGATGAGATACCTTCATGAGCACTCGGCCAACCTGTGTTTTGTGATGCGACATTGCTGTTTTTACTAATCACACTTTCTTTCATTGGGGAAAAAAATAATAAACTTGGCATTATTTGTAATATTTTTTTAAATAGTATTTACTATAAAAGTACAATAATGATTCAAGTCTATAAACATTCTTATTTTAAGAATTATAATTGATAATTTACTAAACTGTATTGACACTTGACCTATTTTACTAAGTTTATTCATACTTTTTTAAAAATAACAGCTACTAAAGACTCACTTTTTAACAGATACGTCCACTTTAAAGGTTCAAAATTATTTGAACAGAAGGGGTGTTTTACACATTTTCAGAAATCTCCCTTCTTGGAAACAGATAACTTCCTTCTTAATTGTTTATATGAAAATAACAAATCTCCATTTTGCAAGCGAAAATCTTCCACTTTGATCTTAAAAAATGTTCACATGTATGGTTTGATCCTGTCCTTTTCAAACAACACACAAGCATGATAATGTAGTTAGACAAACACTTGGCATATTTTTTTTCGAAAAGTAAATATCATGGAAAACTGAAGACTTTTTCAAAACTTTGTTCATCATTTAAGTTGAAAAAAAGCTGATGTTTATTTGCTACACCAAGATAATACTTACATTTAGTACCAGAATGAAAATGAAGTAAATTCAATTAAAAAACCCCCATCAAAACAGCACTGAAACACAAATGTTATGTCATTGAAATCCAAACAATTGTTCGAGTATTTGAGTTTCAATCAATCTGCCACCAAACCACATGCGTTCCGAAAACTACTTCAAGAAGTGATCAAAGAACCCATGTGATTGAACCCTCGTTGTTAAACAAATGAATCAAGCAACATATTGGAAAGCAATTTTCTAGTTTTCAACATCACACAACACCCAGTTGTCCAGAATCGTCTCTCAGGCTCCAGAGGGCTATAGATATTCAATAAAATGTCGAAACCTTCTCTGTGACAACCCTCAGACTTCCTTGATTCAAATCTTTATTGAAAATGTCTGCCGCTGTGTGGACATTCAGTAATCTTTAGTTAAGAATGTGTTTAGGACAGTGTGTCTTGTCTTAAAGTTTTGAGAATTCTTTTAAAACCTGGTGATGTCCACATAGGTGTGATTTAATATATGTGTCTGTTTTGACAACTGGTTTTGATTTAAATGTGACTTTAGATATGCATGACACTGTGCCACATAAGAAAGTTACAGGAAAATGTTTTGCTCCACGATGACACCTGTTAACTTGTGATGGTGTAAATGAATAAACTGTGTCTATTCTGAGGACTATTTATTTTTCAGCTGTGATTTGGATAAGATAAGGACTATTTCAATTCAGTTTTATTAACAACTTTTATTCAGCTAGTAAGGTCTCCATTGTGTTTTTCAATGATGTGATTGTTTATTAAACAGAATGATTTGATTTCGATAAACATAAATAACTGATTAAATTCACTTGGAAAAGAAACCAATGACATTTATAAAGATGCATCATGTCTAGTGTAATTATAAACTGTGACATCTGTGAAGTTCATGTAATAATTTCTTTAGTGTTAAGCTTCTGACCAAAAGTTTATGACCAGCTAAAAGACGTCAATATGGATTTTGTCGGACTCGAAGTCGGCAAGAAGTTCAACTTTCAGGATGTGGTTGAAACTTTCATTGCCAGAAACAGGACTGCTCAGCAACCAGCTACTAGCAAGAAATATAAGACCAAGGCAAAATGGCAGAAATTGGTCACTCAGTTACCGCAAGCTGTGTTTGCATGCATGCAGGGTAACATTATCTTCTTTATAAACATGTTCTTTTTTAGGTAATTGGTGATTTAGTCCTCAAAGAAAAGTTCTCAAATGTTAAATTATAGCAAACAGGTTATATGGATCTATTTTGATCAGTATTGTAGTAACTGTTTGGTATGGTAAAGTTTGTATTGTAGCAAACTACTATGGTAACTTTATGAGGAGAAATGTTAAATACTTCCATGATAGGGGGCGCCTGTGGCGTAGTGGTAGAAACGCCGATTTGTAACTCCTCTGGCTGGTTAGCCTCTCACCACGTGGATTCGAGTCCCATTTGGGTAGAAGGACTAAATGTAAGAAGGTCTTTCAGCTGACTTGCGGTACGCTGGTTGTTCTACCCAGACATGTGTCTGGGGTCTTCCTCCACCAAAAAGCTGTACGTTGCTATAATGATCATAAATAGTTGCTGAAATGTATTTAAAAAATAAAAACAAAACTTTCATGATATTACTGGTTACAATTATACCAGGGTTACAAGGTGACGATTGGTGGAATGGTTGAGTCCTATACGAAACATAAACTTCTGTGTCAGAAGGATGGCTTGCTGACTTATGATGTGCCAGTGACTCTACGTAAACATCTACATCATTTTGAGTCTTTCTAACTCTAATAGATGCAATACAATTTTCATAAGTACTGTTACAGGCAAAACACAGCCGTCAATAAGTTTACAGTGCTTTTGTGTGTATAACCAATACTTAACAACTGCATTAGTGAGTCATCACTGTATCTCAGTGGTTACGGTATTGTCTTATTACTTGTTTGGTCCAAGTTTGATTCCCACACAGTGCCGAGGAGTCGCGTTTTTTTTCAACGAATAGTTTATTACAGCTGACAGTCAAAAAACTGTGATAACTGTTAGTTTAATCTGCAAGCCAGAACATGAACTTAAAATATACGTCACTAAATATTTTGTCTAATAGTTTTGTGGTTTGGGTCAAGCAGATCGGTCAACCAAGAAAGATATTTAATTTTACTCAAGATATAATTTGTTCCACTTCAGTGACCTTTTAGATTTAAGTCATGTTAGGGATCAATTTTTTGTTGTCTCCAATGTGTACAAACATATTGATACGTGTAGCTTCTTCATTGACTTGATAGAGAGCTACTTGGGCTCACGCCAGGTTAAACAAATTATTTGTTTTGTCATTAATTGCAAATTATGGCAACACCTGTTCCAGTGGTTTATCAATATTATTTATGGTTTTATTAAAGCCTAAATAAAAATTGACGGATAAAGACCGAAATCATTGTGAACCCAAAAACACAGCAGGAAATTTTTAATTAAATCCTATTATCATGCAGACAAAAAAGACAACTTCTTAGTGGGCAAGATAATTTACAAGGATGGAAACAGGACTTGGGGGGATAGGGGAATGCATACCCCTCCACCTAGACTAGAGTTGTGAAAACACATACATGTAAGCTTAAAAATACTAAGCTTTTAAAATAAATTTTGTCTATTGACTGCTTAGGTCAAAGTTAGGGTCCCTTTCTGTGTATATATATCTGGTATTTACTGCAAGTTGAATGGATCTTGATTAATACCCCCCCCCCCCCCCCCTCCCATTTTCTGGATCTGCCCCTGCTAGCATACAGAAAAATTATGCCCTAAGAACCCAATATTGCAACACTCATTCCCTATAGGCCACCTGATGAAATCCTTAAAATACTCTGATATGAATACTTTAATCAAAATGATACCTCTTTGCCTGCTAGATTTGTTATTAATTCATGGTCATTTTTTCTAAACTTATTTACAGCTTAAAGGATAAGTAACAGAAAAAGTTGTATCGATATAAATTTATCAACAAATATTGTTGATCCTTATAAGCCAGGTCTGTTTGATACCGAGCTTTACTATCTGTCATAGTTTAATTAGTTCCTGCTTGGCAAGCTAAGACTTGAGATTTTATTTTGTATGTTGAATATCACAGAAATTTCATTTTAACGAGTTTTTACAATGCTTGCAACAATCTTCAATGTCATGCTTGGCTCCAATGAGTTTTAACACATAGTTTTTTTATTATGAGTTAGTTTTAAATTCTTAACACCTGAATTATGTTGATTTTATTGTTTTGATTTTGAAATCGTAGCAACCAATTATAGTGATTTCCCGCTATTTTGGCGGAGGAAGACACAAGACAAATGTCTAGTTAGAACCACCAGTGCACTGTGAATGATGTTAATGGTGTCGTCAATTATATTACCAGTGATTGCTCATTGTACCAATATGTAAAGAATTGAAAACTTAATACAAGAAAAGTCGTTGATGCGAAGCATCAAAGGCGACATAAAAAGTAGAAGAGGTAAAGAGATTAAAGCAATATTAGAGCAAGTAACAAAGACATTTGAAACATTATATTATTTGCTTGAATGTTTTCAGTATACTATAAATCTCGCCAAAAAGTATGTATAACTTAAATTCCTGAGACCATAGAATGATTTAATACAAAATAAAAAGCCATCATGGCCCTCTTGTTTTTTTCCTTGCTATTGATTTACAGAAACGATCAATGAATTGACCACACCTTGTTAAAAATGTCCAAGTTTCTTCTCTGTAACTGGCATTACTGATTGATCAATATGAGTCCATGATTGGCCCATTGTGATCATAAAAGAAGTTGAACTCTTGGCATTGACAAATTGTTGCAAACAACCAGCCTTGGAATTCTCTCCCTGCTTACATAGAAAGGAAGAATGAGAGGCAGAAAAAAAGAAAGTAAGAAAGAAAGAAAGAAAGAAAGAAAATACAGAATGTCCTATTTGTTCTGTTGTTTCATTGACAAATTGTTGCAAACAATCAACCTTGGAACTCTCTCCCTGCTTACAAAGAAAGAAAGAAAGAATAAACAACAATAACAATCACCCCAACAGCAAAACTACACCAAAAAGACAAACAAAATAGTATTTTCTATTTATTCAGTGGAATCAAGAAGAGTCCATCTATTGTGTACAGGAAAAGGTTGTAGGTAGGCATTTTATGAAATAAATCACAAAACAATTGTTGAATACAAAAGCCTTTATCTTTTTATGTTTAGCATTTAAACAAGATTACAATCAATTGCAATGTTAAATTAAAATTCATCACCTCTCAGTTTGCACTAAGTTTTATGGTAAGTGTGGAGGTTATTGCCATTTGTGCATTGTAATTTCTAAGCCAGGTGAAAGTAAGACAGAAAGAAAATGACAAGTGCCTAATAAGCATTTGTATTACTTTTCATCCATTTACATAAAATAATCACCACCCCGATGGTGTTTCCAGCATGTGAATGGCTAGACTACCGGGTACTTGTTATTAATATCTTAAGTTTAACTCATTTCAATTTAATCGACCGGACCTGTAGCGCATTCGGTAGAGTGTCGACTCTACTTACGGGAGGCCCCGCATTCGATCCCGGGCCGTGACATACCAAAGTCGTTAAAAATGGTAGTGTCATTGCTCCCTTGCTAACGCTCAAGCAAATATAAGGGTAGTTCCATGACTGGTTGGCCGATGTCAGGATAATGTGACTGGGTGTGGTATCATGCCAGGTGTTCATGGCATGCTATACACAGTGAAGGCAGCACTATATCTGCTTTAAGTGGACACCATCTCCAGATAATGGAAATAGTGTTAGTGGGACAATAAACCCAATAAACAATAAATCTTGTAATTAAATAATGTTTAGAATAAAACAAATTCTCAATTTATCAGTATTTACCTTTAAGATATCTTCATCAGACATGCAGTCTCCGCCCCCATGCACTAGTTATTGACTTACAAATGCATTTTCCGAAAGAACATTTAATACTGAAAAAGGCCAGGATAATATAACTAAAAACATTATCTGTCTCTAGTAGGTTGAATGCCTGTACTTTTTGATCTGTGAAATACAAACATCTGACCTGTGGGATTCCCCACACCAGTCACAAACATGTGAACTCTCCCACTTTTGGAGGGAGACTCACACTTTTAAGGCTCAAAACTATTTGAAAATGAAGGGTGTTTAAAATATTATCAGAAATCTCCCTACTTGGAAACAGTTAACTTTTTCTTCATTGTTTATATAAAAATAACAAATGTCCCACTTTGCAAGTGAAAATCTCCCATTTTGGCTTAAGAAAAAAGTTATTGCAGTCGGTGACTGAAAGCTTCAGTTAATTCGGTAAGCACAAACTGATCACGGGTTCCAGATAAGTTTGTTTGATCATTATCTTCACTTTTTGCTGCAGAGTTGCTAGCATTATTTCTTGTTACCTTTACATGTTTAGTTTGTAAGCAAATTTTAAAGATTTTGTATTGCTAAGTGGTAAATATAGCATGATAAGGGTTAAGTCAAGTTTTGACATGCTGTGTTCTTGGTATGCTGTGTTCAAGAGGTTGCTTAGTTGTGACAAACACTTAAATCAACACTTATCTAAAGTAATAAACAAACTTTAACACCTCTTGTATATGGTCCTTAGACCAACAATGCAGTTGAGTGTCTTTTTATTTTCTTTACAACCACCATTTTGTTTATTTGTGTGTTTTTAATGAATCAAAACTAATTCAATATTGACAGAGAACAATGTCAAAACCCCTCCAAAAACAACAGGTACAAATAAAGGACAATAAAATTGCGGAGCATTGCTTCTATTGAGATAAATATCTATTGAGATTATGGTTGATGGTCATTGATATGAGATATAATTGTCATCAGAGTTGATCCATGCAGCAATTGAGATCAATTGAATTGTTTGTTTGTCATAACTGTGACTGGGCTTGTTGATTTCTGATGGTGTAGAACCATGGTCATTGGTGGGTTTAGGGAGATGTGTAGACATACAACATTGGAGGCTTTGTCAATGGTTTATGGTGTATGCCTACACAAGAATGGATTTTATATTTACAGATCTGTGTATGTATAAAAGATTTTTTTAAATAAAATTTCTCCATACAGTTTTTTGGAGTTTTGAGGTATATGAATAGGAAAAGAAAGGGGAATAATTTTTTTTTGAAGTCATATGTGAAGCAATTACTTATGTATTGATGGGGTTAGTGATGCTAATGATAATAATGCTTATAATAACAGTAATGCTAATATAATGATGATGCTAATGTTTTTAAAAAAAAATAATAACAGTGAAAGTGAATATAATACAGTATTGCAGTATTAGTAGTTTTAGTAGTAGTAGTAGTAAATAATAGTTGTTGACGTAGAACTAACAGTAGTATCAAAAGTAGTAGTACTTGTAGTAGTTGTTGTAGTAATAGCATTATTATTATTATTAGTAGTAGTAGTAGTAATAGTAGTAGTTGTCATAGTAGTAGAAGTAGCAGTAGTAGTAGTAGTAGTATTAGTAGTCATATTAGTAGTAGTAGTAGAAGAAGTAGTAGTAGTAGAAGTAGTAGTAGTAGTAGTAGAGCATGTAGTAGTAGAAGTAGTAGTAGTTGTGGTAGTAGTAGAAATAGAAATAGTAGTAGTAGTAGTACATCTAGTAGAAGTAGTAGTAGATGTAGTAGAAGTAGTAGTATTAGTATTAGTAGTAGTAGTAGTAGTAGTAGTAGTAGTAGTAGTAGATGTAGTAGAAGTAGTAGTAGATGTAGTAGAAGTAGTTGTAGTAGTAGTAGTAGTAGTAGTAGTAGTAGTAGTAGTAGTAGTAGTAGTAGTAGTAGATGTAGTAGAAGTAGTAGTAGTAGTAGTAGTAGTAGTAGTAGTAGTAGTAGTAGTAGTAGATGTAGTAGAAGTATTAGTATTAGTATTAGTATTAGTATTAGTAGTAGTAGTAGTAGTAGTAGTAGTAGTGGTAGTAGTAGTAGTAGAAGTAGTAGTATTAGTATTAGTAGTAGTAGTAGTAGTAGTAGTAGTAGTAGTGGTAGTAGTAGTAGTAGTAGATGTAGTAGAAGTAGTAGTATTAGTAGTAGTAGTAGTAGTTGTAGTAGATGTAGTAGAAGTAGTAGTAGTAGTAGATGTAGTAGAAGTAGTAGTAGTAGTAGTAGATGTAGTAGAAGTAGTAGTATTAGTAGTAGTAGTAGTAGTAGTAGTAGTAGTAGTAGTAGTAGTAGTGGTAGTACCGATAGTAGAAAAAAGAAGTAGTATTAGATTTTGTAGTAGTAGTAGTGGTTATACTAACAAATTATACAAATAATACACCTAATAATTATGGTGATTAACTTACTATTAATAGTTCTATGATCATTTCTATATTGTATATAAGTATCATCATTTATTATGATCAGTATGAAAGTTCAAATAATTACCTGTAAACAGTTGATTTAAGTGAACTTGGTATAAAGTCCTATCTCTTGATAGTTCTATTAATCAAAGGTATAAGAAATGTGGGCTGTCATTGATTCTATTGATATTGATGTATTGTTGATATTTTTTTTTTGCTGAGCGATAACAATGCACACCTGGAAATATCAATATTTTGGGCAGGAAAATGAACTTAAATGTATCTTTTTCCCATATATTTGAATTACACATTTAAGTGTTAATAATCCTATATTGTTGTGTGTTTAGTGTCTTATTAATTTAGAAACAAACAAACAACAGCATTATTGCATAAGCTAATAAACTTTGAGGTGTACAGTACATATTTATGTGCTTCGTGTACAACTATATGTACAACAATAATTTGTCCTTAATTTCATAACTGAAAATAAAATAGAAAATCTTTTTCACTCATTGCAAATAGTTTATTGAAGAGTGGGAAGAAAGATAATTGTTATCTAGATATTGGTGCTGAAGGTCCATGCAGTAAGTTGTGAATGTATATTTTGACTTTATGGTCTTGAAATAATACTGGCATGATTTGAAACTTGGTTTTGTAAGTGATTTCTTTGTTCAAAAGCCCTAGTAAAAATAGACTTATACTGATGACCAAAAAAAAGCATTTACTCTTCTCATCCTTAAAAGTAAACTGAATAATATCTTACAATGTATAAAGACTTATGAAATGAATACAAAAATCTGAAAAGGAACAAGGACCTACTTAAAAATGTTCTTTTAAATGTAAAGTAAAATTGTGTCCATATTTATCAGTATAAAATTGAAATTTGTATCTTGATGTATCAATATGGTTGTGAGCAGACCTGGTAGCACAATTGGTTGAGCGTTGGCTCCAAGTACGAGAGACTCTGGGTTCAATCCTGGATTGTGACATACTAAAGACGTTAAAAATGGTAGTGATGTAGCTCTCTTGCTAACACTCAAGCAAATATAAGGGTAGTTCCACGACTGAATGGCCCAGTGTCAGGATAATGTGACTGGATGTTGTATCATACCAGGTGTTCACGGCATGCTATACACAGTGAAGGCAGCACTATATCTGCTTCAAGTGGACACCGTCTCCAGATAACTGAAATACTGTTTGTGTGACCATAAGCCCAATAAACAAACAAACAATATGGTTGGTATGCTTATGTAGAACTAATGACAGCCCTTTTAGAAATGCTTTCTTGCTTAGTTATCCATCATCGTTCATACCTTTTTACAGAATGGGCAATATTAGTTCACTTGTAAAACATTGTCTTCCTTGTCATTTGACTGTTGAGGTAGTCCAATTATTTATTTGGTGTATCTAGTCTAATCCTTGGACTCTCAAATATTGACCTTTTTACAGATAGTGTTGTAACAAAAATCTTTGTTTCTTTCCCTATAAATGATGGTTAAAACTTTCAAAGTCCTTTCAGATAAGGGTATTTTTTACAAGCATTAACAAGAATAAGAACATGACAGTGTTGATATTTGTTACAAGCATAAACAAGAATAAGAACATGACATTGTCGATTATTCTTAATTGGATAATCACTATGTTAGCATTAATCTCATTATGCCCTTCAAAGTGAACAACCATAAAACCTGAGTAACCCAAATACAACAATCTACTTGCATTAAGAAAGGATTAAAAGGAGACTATGCTCTAGATAGCTTCATTCAAATCAACTCAGAAAAAGTCAAATGTAAAAAATAATCTGTTTGTTTTCTTCAGACATCATTGATGACGAGGCCACTAAAACTGGTATCAACAAGGCAGAAGCATTTCTAAAGCAGAAATCTGACAGCCGGGATTACGGCAGTCCGCTGGCAAACAGCCAGCCCAACACAGACACCTCCTACTATATGGATGAGGATAAGACCACTCTGAATAACCAAGAGACTGAAAGCTCCATTCACAAGTCAAGCAAATACAAGGAGTTACTTAGAGCTCAGATGTCACAGAGTTTATCTGCCCTAGAAAAGATGGAATCCGAGCCTGAAATTTATTCATCACTGAAGTCTGAAATGGATGATGACTTAGATGGTCGGCGCAGCCCAGTTGGGGAAGATGGATTAAAGCAGTACCAGGATGATGAGGGAGACACTTCCTTGCGAGCGGGTGATCTCGATGTGAGCACTGGTGCTGATCTAATGGAGCTGAAGGATACGGTAAATGCTTCAGTCATTGAAGATGATGTAGAGCACTGGAGTACACAGTCAAACATGTCCCAGACACAGACAAGAAAGCAGCTGACATCTGATCTCATTGATGATGTCCTAGGCAATGGTCATAACAGGTCCCCCATATACAGCACAGAATCACCCGTGCACTCAAAACATAGTTCAGTTAACAACTCAGCAAGACAAACACCCAATTTGCAAGACACGCAAGAAAGGTCGCGACCTAATTCTGTCACCTCAGCGAATTCAGCTAATTCTGTAAGCAGGCATGTTCTAGATGACATTTTGCAGTCAGCTGTAAGTGGGCCAGCTACCTCACCATTACTGGGAGAATCACCATCTGCTTCAAGAGGGCGATCACCAGCTCGCAGTCCAGTTGGGGAACAAATATCCGATGTCCTAAACCCTTCAGACAGACACTCTCCTATACGGAGGGAATATTTGATGGAATCTCTACACACAGCTCAAAATGGCTCCTCAGCTCATAATTCTGCCAACAACTCACAGCGTCAGACTCCAACATATGGTTTAATTTCTGATTCGCTCCGCTCTAGCCATGAAAAACTGTACAGTGCTCAAGATATACGACGTGCCTCCAGTCATGAGTCCCAGAACAGTGCAGGGTCCAGGCCCCAGAGTCTCACTAGTGAACAGGAGCTTACACAGTACTATGAAACCCTTGGGGAGGCAGGCAAAAATGCCTCCAGAACTGGAAGTGCAGATGCTACGCCCTTGGGTCAAAGGTCAGGAAGTGCATCTAGTTTGCCGATAATTGGATCCCAGCGCAACAGTGCCAACCTGGATAAACGCAGCATGACCCCAGACAATCACATCAGGGTACCAGCCACTGGACCGATCGGGCCCATCATCAAAGGACCACTGTTGCCACACAGAAGCCCGGCTCGAACCCCAGTGTCTACCTCAAGCAGTCGCACAGTAACACCATCCAACACCCCAGTTAATGGGGCAATGATCTTAGAGATGACGGAGCAGGAACACAAGTACAGAGAGGTTAATTTCTTCTTTTGTTAGCAAAAAACTGTTGATCATGGCTGGTATTTATAATGATTCATAAGCCCAAGTCATCTTAATATTGCCTATCAGCAATAACTAAGACCAGTTTAGATGTTGCTGTTACATTAAAGTACTGTAATACAATTATAGGATTATGCAAAATTTCACAGTTATCTTTTATCAACAAATCATTGGCTTAAAATATTATTTTTAAGTTCTTGCCTTTTGATGGTTTTTGACTGTGGACCTTAAACTTTTTTTACAATTAATTATTAACTGTCAACATACCGGTAATTGCAATGGATTAATTTGACTTTCAGAATTATATTATTTTAGGTTAATTTATCATCATAATGATACATTAAAAGCATTACTAAGGTATAATCAATATTTGAAAATTGAAAAACATTTTTTTTTTATTCTGATTTATTATTTTTAAAAGTGGATCTTGCTTAGAAAATTAATATGAGAATCATTTTGTATCTGCCAGTGTTAAACTAGTATTGGTCAGGACTTAATAAACACTCATATAATTGAAAACTGTAATCAAATACTGAATTACATGTGAAAAATTTTATGACGTAAAAGTCATTTATGTATGCAAGTGAGTCATAAAATGTATTGAAAGCAATGCTAAATATTGGCTGAGAAATGGCAAGTTACATGTAACACACCTAATCACATTGTAATAACACCAGGCATGCACGTTGTAAAAGTACCATTTGCATACCATGCTTTACAACTACCTGTCTTTTACAACTTTAGAATATTGTGGCCCTGGTTCAAACCTTGAGCCTGTCATGCCTTGAGCTGACACTCTGCCTATTGTGCTACTAGGGTTGGTTGTGAAATATTTGTTAATTACTGTGTCACCATCTTATTGCAGAAGGTTAAGGACCTAGAGAACACTGTGTCAAATCTCCGTCTGCTGCTAACCTCAAGAGAGCAAGAGGTCACAGAGGTCAAAGGTCAACTAGATGACCTTCGGGACAAAAACAAGAAACTGCAGGGTGACCTTGACTACCAGAGGTCAAGAGCATCTCCAGGACCTCAGCTGTTGGAGGTAAGGACATAAAGCTAGTACATGTATATTTGGTTTGTTTGATGTCTGGTTTTATAAAGTCCATTTACTCATAGGCCAAACATCAAAAGGTACTAAATGAGAACTAATAAAATCAATTTACCTTGCTTTGCCATCCCACTTTCATCATTACATTATCAAGGCTCTATCGGCCTAGTAGTTAGGGTCACTGACTTATAACTCCTCAGCCCCTCACCATGTTGGTTTGAGTCCTGGTCAAGACTAGAATTTTAATGTGAGGAGGTTTTTAAGCTAACCTGCTGTGCCCTGGTGGTATAACCCGGACATTAGTCTTAGGTCTTTTTTAAGCAATTATTAGCTGTCGGTAGCTGATATGATTGTGCTGGTGCAATGTAACAAAAAAACAAATAAAATAAGAAAAAAAAATAAGAACTGCATTATATATTGTAAATGTTTATTGTTAATTACTAATAAAAGAAACAATTGAAGGGGGTGTGCCCATGGCATAGTGGTAGAGTCGCCTATTTATATCTCTGACTGCTTAACCTCTCACCGCGCAGTTTGGAGTCCCGTTCGGGGCAAAGGACTTAATGTGGGAAGGTCTTCCAGCTTACTTGCAGTGCAATGGTGGTTCTTCCCAGATATTTGTCTGGGGTCTTTCTTCAACAAAAAGCTGGATGTTGCTATAAAGATCATAACTGGTCGCTGCAATGTATTTCAAAAGCAAAACAAGCAACTGAAGGCAATGCTACAATTGTATTTTACCCCTACAACTCTTTAAATTGTCACCTCTGCCAGTGAACTAATAATGTACATTTTGTTACTGCTTTGGCTCCTGACCAGATGGAGAGAAAGTACAAGACTGTGCTGGAGGAGAGGGATGCCCTGAGGACCGAGGTGGGACGCCTCATAGAGGAGAACAGGCAGCAGAAGGAACCAGGGCTTAATAGTTATAATCCTAATGGCCCCAGTGCACTCCAGCGCAAGATAGGTGAGTTGGACTAACTAAACAAGTATACATCTCAATAAAATAAAGATTCATGTACAAGTTAACTGCATGGTTTAGAGTAAATTCTGTAAAACAAATTACTTTAAAGTGGCTTAATGCTATAGGGAATAACAAAAAGAAATCATTATTGAAATTATTTTAATGAAAAATTATTTCACATTTTGTTGTCATGATATTGGGTTATTTCTTTTAAATTGTAATTATTAAATTGCAACACTTTTTAAATGCATCTTAATGATACTGGTGAAAAGGCAATGACATACTGTGCTGATGACTAGATCAAACAAGATGTATTGTTACCAATCGATAAATATTGTTTCGCTACATTGAAATGACACATCATTAATTTCCATTAAAATTCAGTGATCTTATTGACTGGTTGTAAACAGGTACTAATAATTTTACAGAAAATTGAATATATTTAACCATGTTTGGCAGTTACGAAATGTGGTGTAAAAGATTGAGTGTCGGACTACTTATCTGAAATTGATACGTTCAAATCCAACTCCTCAGACTGTTTAGCCTCTCTCCATTTGGGTTTGAGTCCCGGTCGGGGCGAAGGACTTACGGAGGGAAGGTCTTCCAGCTGACTTGTAGTGCACCCGTGGTTCTACCCAGACATGTATCTGGGGTCTTTCACCACAAACAGCTGGACGTCACAATAATGATCATAATTGGTCGCTGCATTGTATATACAAAAACAACAAAAACAAAAAAATTCAAATCAAACACTGCGCTATATATTTTTGAATTTATGAGTTTCTTTAAAATATTATTATAATTAAAAATGTAACACATCCTTTATTTAAAAATGGTAACTAAAAAGAAAATTGATATATTTTCTTGATTAATTTGACACTGGCAGGCTTACACCCTTGCTTCAGTAGTTACTTGCTAACCACAGTTACTAGAACATATCTAACAACTGAAATTTTTCCCACTTACCCCCTATTAGTTTCTAGTTTTCATGAATTCTACACAATATTCTGGCTTTGCTTGAGTGTCATGTCAGTTTTGCAAAATAATTCACAAAACACCCATTATGTTATTTAGCAGTATCTCTAATATACAGAGTTTCAAGGGAAGTAACCATATCAACTAAAAGTGTTCAACAAATCGCATTGTACCAACATTGTATATAACAAATATGATTCTTCAATTCTGTGTCCCCAGATGACCTTACAGGTCAGGTCCAAGACTTGCAGGAAGTGAACGAGGCAACTGCCGAGGAACTGCGAGCATCAGAGCGACGAGTTAAAGAACTGGCCGGGGAGAATGAGACTCTTCGGGTGACTCGGGCAGCCAGACATACTGACACAGAGGAGGAGGTCCGACGGCTGCAGGCAGAGGTGGGTCATATAATGTGGGTCTTATGTCGTTGGGCTTATGTGATGGGTCTTATGTTGTTGAGCTTATGTGATGGGTTTTATTTTGTTGAGCTTATGTTAAGGTGCTTATGTTATTGAGCTTATGTGATGGGTCTTATGTTGTTGAGGCTATGTGATGGGTCTTATTTTGTTGAGCTTATGTTATGGGTCTTATGTTGTTGAGGCTATGTGATGGGTCTTATGTTGTTGAGCTTATGTTATGGTGCTTATGTTATTGAGCTTATGTAATGGGTCTTATCTGATGGGGCTTATGTGATGTGTTTTATTGTTTTATGCTTATTTTAAGGTCTTATGTTGAGGGTATGTTGAGGTTATGTTTATTTGATTTTGTGTGGGCTTATGTGAGGGTCTAATGTTGTGGGTTTATTTGATGGTCTTATGTGGAAGGTCTTATGTGATGGGTCTTAATGTGTGAGGTTCTATGTGATGGGTTTTATATGATGGGGCTATGTCAACTCCTCACCCTCTTCTCTGAAGGCAGTAATAATTTCATTAAAAATACAACCTTTCAGGTAAAGCGTCTTAAGGAAATTCCCAGCACATACTCTGAGGCAACAGATTATCGTGTGAAAATTGAGCTACAACAGGTGAAGGAAGACAACAGGAATCTAAGGGAGAGAAACTACACCCTGCATGATGACAATATAAGACTTAAAGAAGAGTTGTCTAACTTGAGGAAGTCTCTTGACTTAGTGGACAATACAAGGAAATCACTGCGAGATGAAAGGAAATCCAGACAAAGCTCAGAGAGATACACAAGTAGGAAGAATGGTCAGTTATTGTATTTGTTAAGCTGGGTAATTTGGAATAACATTTTTTAAAAGAGTCTGAATTTTTAAATGCTAATGTCAAGTTTGTGTCCACAGTAAGATTCAAAATGTCTTGAAATCAACAATATAAAAATATACCACAGAACAAATGCTCAAAATCCATTTTACAAAGCAAAGCAATTTCCACACAACTATGAAAAGGTGCACAAATTCTGTGCAGGATAAAGACTTCATTTTGGAAGGTCTTTTAGCTTATCTGCAGTGTGCTGGTACGTCTACAGAGATATTTATTGTTGTCCTGCATGAAAATACATTTAGATTGCTATAATGACCATAATTAGGTTTCTGCAAAGTATTTCTAAATATAAAACAAAATCAAATCCACCCCACAACACACACACATTTAAGCATTATTCTTAGTATTGGTAAACCTTAAAAATATATTTATTGAACATCTTTAAATATATAAAATCAATAACAACATTTTTACTTTGTATAGAAACAACAGAAACAAGTTACCATGGTAACCATGAGAGCCTGGACTACAGACTATCTGCCAGTGCTGGTGATCGGCCAGGGGATGCCAAGTTTGGCTCTCTAACTCAAGGCCTGTATGACAAGAAGGCTGACCTGGACAAGTCACATGACAGGAAGTCAACCAGTCTGTATGATACTGACAGGTTCACCAAATCTGAGACTACACGGTGGGTGCAAACACTACCGTAAAAATCTGTTTTTTATGCACATTTTTTTTTATACCAAATTTATTATCTAACAGTAAAAGTGTGCATTATCTATATAATCTTTGACAAATATGTTATCTAATTTTTAAGATTGCATGGATGCACATAATACATGGTTTTTTGTTGCATAATTATGCACAAATGTAATAAACGTAACATATAAAAGGGTGCAGAAATGTCTCTTAAATGACTTAACTTTGTTAAAAGATGCCTCTTCTTGATTTTTAAGTGCGGAAACTAGCTGATATCTGTGCATAGTTGTCCCTTGTTACAGTAATTTTCCTTTAAAGGACAAACACATGCACTGTCTTGTGAAATTTTAAGGGGGTAAACTAACGAATGTCAGTGCACAATTACTCGTTGTTACTTTAATTTTCCACGTGCACTGTCTTTCGAAATTATTTGTAACATGTTGGATGATACATTGCTACAACATAATTGTAGGAAGATCACTGACAAGTGTCTGGGTAGAATCACCAGTGCTCCCTTAATCAACCGATATTCTCAAATGAAAGTTCCTCCCCCAAGCTGGACTTGAACTCATATGGCGAGGAGCTGAAGTGTTAAAAATTGCACCTTGAAATTCTCAGCCACGGGCAACCCTTGCTTCAGTGGATGAAATTGGACAAAGGAAAAAACCCTATAAATTTGACAAAACTGTCTGTGTATCTGCATCACTGTAGTTGTAAAATGGTAAAATAGGATCATTGTCAAATGATAACTATTTTTTTTTTGTTAAATGCAAAGGCTATGAAAGCTGTGTCCTTGTAGTTAAGGACAGTCATGCTTGAAACTAAGATAAGGAAAAAAAGTTGAAAGGTCTATTCACCTCACTAACATTTGTTTCTACACGAGATAATTTGTATGATTCTGTCAGTTTATTGCCATTCATTTTTATGCAAGATAAGATTCATGCAGCTAACTTTACCATCTACTATATATCTCCAGGTATGACCTGTACCGCAGCAACCCTGATGGGGGCCCCCTGGACAGACATGACACGCCCCTACATGTCCCAGCTACCCCTGAGAAACCTAGTGCCCTTACGATGTCCAGGAAAGACATGTTCTACTCCACAGATGTGAAACAGGATCGCTATGGAGACCGTGAAGACAGACTGCAATATGACAGGTCCAGGACCGAGTCTGGCGATGTGGAGTTCCGATCCTCAGGTAGACTGAAGGCCTATGACCAGGACCTATCCGAGACTGCACCAGCTCTCACTGGCAGGTCACGAGGTGAGTTGTGTTTCTTTGGTTGGGTTGTTTTACACTTGGATTTTCTTAATATCATGAGAAGCACCGATTTATTCATCGTTTAGTTTATTTAAGAAATATACACCAAACCTATATTTGTTTCTACAATTGTAGAATTTCAAATATATGTGTGTGTGTGTCACTTTTAAGGGCCTTATAAACATCTAAATACACTTTTTTATGGCTTAAAGATCTGCAAGTTATAAAAGCATTAAATAGGATTATTTTGTTTTCTAAAAGAAATACATTTATAACAAGCATTTTTACTAAAACTGATTACTTTTTTGGGATTCTGTTTGAGATATAAGATATTTTCTGTAAACTTAGCAGTTAAGTAAAAATATAAAATCCAAAATTCATGCAATAAATGCCAACTAAAAATTTTGATTATAAGAATAAAATGACAAATCTCTCATCAATATTTTAGCAATATACACAGATATCTCTGATAAGAGGCGCCGTTCTCGATACCAGTCTAAATCTCTGGGAAACCTTAACAGGCAACCAAGCTGTGAGTTCAGCACTGAGTGTATCCCTACACCACCTAATATACACACACAAAATAGTCCCTTCTAAAATTCTAGTTTTAGTTTTTAATTTATATTTGATACTTTTACTCATTTAACTTATGTAATTTTTATTTAATTTTATCTGTCCTGCAGTGCATTAGAACTTTTTTTAATGTTTGTTTTTTTATTTAGTTACTGACAGTATTGTAATTTCAATTGGTATGTTGCTTTCTAAGGTTTTATTAGACTACAGTTTTTATGTAATCTTGCAAAAGTCACACAACTTTGGAAGTTTTGGATTTGTTTTTAGTTTCTGGCAAATTTCTAGTTAAAAATTAATTTGGTTAAAACTGTTGACACACTGCAGACTGGAGTAGTATGTTGGTGTTTTGAATGGTTTTAGTTTTTTTTTTTTTTTTTTGCATGTATGCACAGTTGCTTGGATCTATTTGGCATCTTTATAGCTTCTTTTGAATAATAAGAGAAAGCATTCAAACTTCTATCAAAAAACTTAAATAAATTAAAAGTTTGTAAACCATAATGAGAGACATAAATGAAAAGTCTCCCCTGAACAATCCCTAAATGCAAGTAGGTCCTTTCATTTGTTTTACTTGGTTTTTATGCTTGTGCTCTTTGGGGTGTATGTTGATTTACCTGCCTTTTTTGTGATACCCAGGTTAACCATCATCTACAAAAACTTCCATTTTCTTCTTTAAAAAACAAATCTCTAGAAGTATTTAAATGGGTATGAAGCTTATATTTATGCAAAAGTAAGAAATTTCACTTTTTTAATTGCAATAACTACAAAAAAACATGCAATTAAGTCCAAGAATTTCAACTTTAAGGACCTACCTATTGTTTGGAATACCTTGGATATTATCTAAAAAAAGGGAGACAATTTCAATTTCACCAATGTACACCATTATTCTGTGTTTTGGAAATGAAATAAAACATGTTTATTTGATATCCTTTTTCATTAAATTTCATAAACCCATACACACACAAAAAAGAAGAAAGTTTAACTTTGATGATTTGTATTTCTGATTACCACTTAGATCTTATCTGTAAACATCCTGGTCACATGACTCTCCTATGGCATTCAGCAAACGTGATCATTGTAGACTCCGTGCTTCAGCGCATTGACAATGATACCAAACACCATGCACTTAGCATTGGAGATGTCCTTTTATCTCAGATCCCTTTGCCTCGCCTTTGAATGTTCTATAATCTCAAATCCCTATATTTAGCATGTGAGGTGTTCTTTAATCTTTAATCCCTACTAGTATTTGAGGAATTCTATAATCTAAAGTACTTACATTTATGATATTCTATAATCTTTAATCCCTACATTTTCATTTGAGATAATCTATCATCTCAAATGCTTGCACTTTACATATGCTAAGTTATATAAATTTTATACAATTTACATAATCTCAACCACGTACACATAGCATTTGAGATATTTTTTAACCTTAAATTCCTACATTTAGCATTTGAGGGGTTCTATAATCTCAAATATAGATTTATTCTATATCTCATAGCCCTAGCATATTCTATGTTCTGTAATGTCAAATCTCAACACTAAGCATTTGTGAAGTTCTAAAATCTTCACTTCCTGCACTTAGCATCAATAATCTAAATAATTGCAAATTGATTCTTTTAGAATATGGGATGTTCTATGATCTCCAAAACCCTTCACTTATCATTTTATGCATAAGGTTAATCTCAAATCCCAACTTTTGTGCCAAGCCTTTCTGTAGAATTCTGTTTCCACTCGCTCTATAAACTGAAAGGAAAGTTTAGGCCAGAGACCTCTACACATGTCTGTATAGCTCTTTGAGACCTCTACACATGTCTGTATAGCTCTTTGAGACCTCTACACATGTCTGTATAGCTCTTTGAGACCTCTACACATGTCTGTATAGCACTTTGAGACCTCTACACATGTCTGTATAGCTCTTTGAGACCTCTTCATATGTGTGTTTAGCTCATTGATTAAGCTTAACTTAAAAACATATATGAATTAGATTAAAAAATCCAGATAGGTGCCCTGTTTAAAAGTAGAGGTATTGTTTTAAACAGGTCGCAGAAGGACGGTGTCCTGGCAAGTTAAGTAAACTGCTAAATGCGTCCATCTAACATCCTTTATGTATTGAAGATTGAGACCATTCCTTTCTGCATTTATTTCTTAAAACCCTCAATTTTGAATTGTGCGATATCCATTTTTTTCTGAGGTGTGATTTTGTAATTTTGTTTTACAAAAACAAGAATGCAGTATTATAGTAGTATAGTCTTTGGATTCGCAATGAGTGTTTGGTTATGATTAAACAAGAAAGAGCAAAAAGAAATGCATGCCTCTTGTGCTTATTGCAGATTTTTAGCTAACATCTTCCTTTGTTAGGTTTATTGTTCCACCAAATGTACTTCAGTTACATGGTGATACTCTTCACTTAATGCATATATGGTGCTGCCTTCACTGTGAAGAGTATGGAATGCTCTATGCTCCAAGCATGATACCCCACCCACTCAGATTATCCTGGCACAGAGTAAACCAGTCAGAATACTGCCCTTAGATTTGTTTACGAATTATCTGTGGAGCTACATCACTACCAGTTTAAACAGCTTTGGTATGATGCAGCCTATGTTTTAACCCAAGACCTCCTCTACATGGAGCCTTCACTGTACCAATTACGCTAATAGATCTGGTTTTGTTAAAATGCTATTTATTCACAAATGAAGTATAAAGTGTGATCAATTTTTATATAATTTTTTATAATGAATTTTAGGTTGTTTTCCGGCAGTCACCCCTGCCTCAAAAGACGGCTTATTAACCTAAATTCTGGTCAAGTTTACAAAAGCTTTTGTTGCTCAACATTGTTAAACTCTTTTTTTTTAACAGGTTTGGTATTTCAATTAGCTTTCTAATGAAAGTACAGCTTTTGATTTATCAATGGCATTTTTTAAAACTGCAAAATGGTCTTATCATAATTCTGAGTAAACTAAATAATATTAACATCATTAATTGACTTGTTTTAATATGTGACATAGTTTGTGAAAAACATTGATTATGCTTCTTTATGAAAAATCTCTTATACATATACTGCCTGAAAAATACTATTTTGTCTGTGTTGGAAATATTTGTAACTATTATGTACATTGATAGTTATTGGCAAACTTTTACAACTAATTTTTATAGTAAGTTTATACACAAGTTACTTGTCTGTTTAAAATATTACTATATAAGCAGATTTTAAACAATTCAATTTATATTAAATGTATTTTAAAGGCTTTGTCTATAATTTACTTTCACTTTACAATATCAACCATGAGTGGGTACAAAACACATATTTTGCTTGTAATCATTCTGAATAAAGGGAAATTTAACCAAGTTGTTGTATTGCCTGATATAAATGCCAAGAATGAATGTTTTGGTTTTTCCTTGTAAACCATGTTTTCAAAGAAAATCCTGGTTATTAGATTGGGGCATGGCAGGCGAGTGTGCAGGCGGGTGGCGTCAAACAGAGGGTTTCAATAAATTCAGTTTGGATAAACCAAACTTGCTGAAACTTTGGATATAGCAAGCTTGCATGAAGACCTAGCTCATTATGGGATTTAGGTCCATTTGGATCAAGGTCAAGCAGGGTTTTCCCTGACGCACAAATTTGTGCGTTTTGGCGCATATTTTCGACAGATGACCCGCAAAATGAACTTACATTGCGACACACTGGACGCACAAAATGAATTAATCCACAGCCATAATTTATTGTCTCCAATAACTTTGATCTTTGTCAGCTCGTCAAACTGTTGCAAAAAGCCTTTAAGTATCAATTTGCTACAGTTAGACAAAGTATTTTGTAAATAAGCGTCCATTATTTGTTGTGTTAATACTGATATCCGGTCCACCCAAACGATACCAATCGTATCTACTCGGCGATCTCAGGCAAGCTTCGGAGATAATGTAATTGTATGAATACACCAGTTGGTGATTTGCCCCGGCGAGTAACTTCTCTTTGCATTATGTAAACAAAGATGGCTGACTTTTCAAAGTGCATGCAGTACGCTTTAGATATAATGGAGATTCAATACTCCTTTAAAGAAGAGCAGATTGCTTCGTTGAAGAATATTTATAACTTAGTTAATACTATTTTCTAATATAACCAACAGGATTTGGTAAAAGTGTAATATACCAGTTATTACCCTGCATGCACTCGGATCACGCTTCGGTGATGTCTATATTCGAAGCTTGCCGGAGATCGCCGAGTAGGTACGATTGCCATTTTGGAAGTAGTTCGTCCGAGGTGATTACGTAGAGGACGGAATTACCCGAGGAGTTCCGAGTGAAACGATACATGTACTGCGTTTAGATGACTGGGAACCAGCAATTCTGTGTAGTTAGACGCTGTTTCACGTTCAGCATTTCTTTAAAGCGTCGCAATAGCAATGATCGTTAAGTTTAGAACGCGGTTAAAACCGGTCCGTGAATACGCTACATTTCAAAGGTTTGGATGAGTTTTATCTGCATTAATCTTTCAGAACATAGTTAAGTCATACATTGCATATTAATTTTAAGCCAATATATGTTTGGCTTTAGAAACAAAACGGTCTAAGGCAATATATTAAAAACAATACAAGGTCAAATTTAACGTTATGTAGGAAAGGCATGTAGGTTGAACCAATATGAGTACGAATACCTAAGTTTTGTCTGGTTTTTGTTTTTGCAAAAAGTGAACCATAAACAGTTCTAAAAATGTAAACCATTCTGTCAAAATGTCTCAGTCCAAGCTGACGACGTTTTTTAAAATCTGAAATGTACAATATGTGATTTTGTTTTGTTTTAATAGTATAAAACATAAATGAACAGTTTAGTTCTGTTTTTAAGGTGCAAGACTATTAGTTAAGTGATTATATAATGTGACCCCCAAAATTTACCAATGACCCCCAAATCATAAACCTAGGGGGACACTGTGACCCCCTAAAAAAAATTTCAAGGGAAAACCCTGGGTCAAGGTCACTGTTACTAAAAATAGAAAAAAAAGTTTCCGCTTAATTATTTGTGTTTAATTGTTAAATCATTGAAAACCTGGTTTCGTGGCATGGACACCTTTCTTGCGTTTACTTTTGAACTAGTCTTGGTTATCAGAATGGAGACCATCATATTGTGACTGGCAGAAAAATGGTTTCAGTTAAATTATTCCAGAAGAAGTGAGGCACTACTGTTGTTTCTCTTAATATCTTTTCAGGATTCAGATATAATTACTTTTTATGGTTGGGATTTGTTATTTGGTAGATATCTTACAGGAAAAATGTCCCTACACCCTTTTTGGGTGTCAACCAATCTGGCTATGGTCACTATTGCTATAAGACATAAATAAAATTAATAAACACTTTCCATTTTTAAATTAAAAAAAATGGTGTTTTTTGTGCCCTTTGCTATGTTGCATTAGTTTTATGTTGTATTTTATATTGTATTTTTGTCTCTCTACAATAGGTGCTGCAAGAAGGTCAGACACAGATGGTGAAACTGTGGTGTTTAGTCGGAGTAACCCCCCTTACCTGCAGCGACAAGGGGCAGACAAAGATGCAAAAGGTAGGCCAAGCAACATTTACTGTCTAGGCTAAAATTCCAACTAGTATTGTCTTAAACTGTCTAGGGTAAATATAGAAATTCCTTTTTGAAATGAGTTTACCTGTGTGGAAGTGTTGTCATTAACTGTCTAGGATTAATCTAGTATGACCTGTGTGGAAGTGTTGTCATTGACAGTCTAGTCTGAGGCTAGTTTACCTGTGTTGAAGTGTTGTCATTGACTGTCTTGGCTGAAACTAGTATGACCTGTGTGGAAGTGTTGTCGTTGACTGTCTTGGCTGAATCTAGTATGACCTGTGTGGAGGTGCTGTCATTTACTGTCTAGGTTGAATCTAGTATGACCTGTGTGGAAGTGCTGTCATTTACTGTCTTGGCTGAATCTAGTATTACCTGTGTTGAAGTGTTGTCATTTACTGTCTAGGTTGAACCTAGTATGACCTGTGTGGAAGTGCTATCATTTACTGTATAGGTTGAATCTAGTATGACCTGTATGGAAGTGTGGTCATTGACTGTCTTGGCTGAATCTAGTATGACCTGTGTGAAAGTGCTGTCATTGACTGTCTAGGTTGAATCTAGTATGACCTGTGTGGAAGTGTTGTCATTGACTGTCTTGGCTGAGTCTAGTTTACCTGTGTGGAAGTGTTGTCATTGACTGTCTTGGCTGAGTCTAGTATGACCTGTGTGAAAGTGCTGTCATTGACTGTCTAGGTTGAATCTAGTATGACCTGTGTGGAAGTGTTGTCATTGACTGTCTTGGCTGAGTCTAGTTTACCTGTATGGAAGTGTGGTCATTGACTGTCTTGGCTGAGTCTAGTTTACCTGTATGGAAGTGTGGTCATTGACTGTCTTGGCTGAGTCTAGTTTACCTGTATGGAAGTGTTGTCATTGACTGTCTTGGCTGAGTCTAGTTTACCTGTATGGAAGTGTGGTCATTGACTGTCTAGGTTGAATCTAGTATGACCTGTGTGGAAGTGCTGTCATTGACTGTCTTGGCTGAATCTAGTATGACCTGTGTGGAAGTGTTGTCATTGACTGTCTTGGCTGAGTCTAGTTTACCTGTGTGGAAGTGTTGTCATTGACTGTCTTGGCTGAGTCTAGTTTACCTGTGTGGAAGTGTTGTCATTGACTGTCTTGGCTGAGTCTAGTTTACCTGTGTGGAAGTGTTGTCATTTACTGTCTAGGCTGAGTCTAGTTTACCTGTGTGGAAGTGTTGTCATTGACTGTCTTGGCTGAGTCTAGTTTACCTGTGTGGAAGTGTTGTCATTGACTGTCTTGGCTGAGTCTAGTTTACCTGTGTGGAAGTGTTGTCATTGACTGTCTTGGCTGAGTCTAGTTAACCTGTGTGGACGTGTTGTCATTGACTGTCTTGGCTGAGTCTAGTTTACCTGTGTGGAAGTGTTGTCATTGACTGTCTAGGTTGAATCTAGTATGACCTGTGTGGAAGTGTTGTCATTTACTGTATAGGTTAAAATATACAACATTTATATTTCTCTTTACTGATGAATATAGGATGCATTTCTGTCTCTTTTCAAAGCTAATTGTTTTGTGATTTACTTTCTTTAAATTGCAAATCAAACAACTGGAGTCCAATTTACATTTAAAACCTCTCACTTTCTGACTGTCTTTAATCAAACAATGAACCAGATTTAAATTTATTCATACATGCCTTTATTCAAACAAATATACTTTTGCCAAGTTAGATTTGGGCATATAAAGGCCTGCATATCAGGACTTTACAATGCTTAGGCAAAAAATGTAGCTCCAGATCATAAATTTCCCATCAGGAAGCTGTCTTATCAGGATCTGCACTATTTCGAACAAATTCCCTAGTGGTATGTCTTGTTACCTGTTCATGTGATGGTTATCAAATATCGTAGATTTGTATTTGCAGTTCATAAATAAAAGTAGCATGATACGGGTTAACAGAGTATATACCAGTTTATTGTAACGATATTGATTTGTTGTGTCTAGCTTAGTGCTACACACCTGTATTTGTTTAATAGGTCTAAACCCATTAGTGTGGTAAGACATTCATCTATGCCTTTTTTTTGGCTTTGTTTTAGCTCAGCTTTAAAATATGTTGAGTTGGTATTTCACTCATGCTTTATAAAGGTGTGCTTGCAATTCAAGAAGATTGTAATAACAACAAATAGTTATATGAAAAAATGCAGATATTAACAGGAGTTTTTCAATTAATAAGGTATTGTGTCTTTATCATTTAATAGGTCTTGTGTTGTTTTTTTGAAGTTATGTAGCTGGCACAATTAAATATAATTTTTAATAGATAATTTTGTTTTGACAGATGTTTTTAGAAGCATGTAACTAAATTTTGGAACTAGATTTATATAATTGTACTTTTTCAGATGATGCAAATTCTCCTTATAATTAAGACAAAATATTTTGTTTCGATTTTAAGAAAGCTCTCATAATTTATATATAAGAAAAACTTAAGAAAATAATATTATTTGATTTTTTAGTTCGAATACAGTTGTTAAAGTGACCTACTACAGATTCAGCTGGATTCCTATTAGGGAAATGAATTTGTTTAAAAAAAAATAGATTCACTTTGTAGGGGTTTATGTTTAGATTGAGTCTGAATCTTTTTATTTATAGATCTTATTTTATGTACCAGCATGTGCTCCAGCTTAAATTAAGGCAGATTTTATTTCATAAAATAATGCATAAGTAAGATAACTGAAAATGCTTTGAAGTGACAGCATATGCTTAATGACTTTCTTGGCAAAATCTTTTGTTAATGATTATTTCCCTTGTGGCTGGCTATGACCATGTGTTCTTGGCATGCAATCACATTGAAGGCAGAATGATTGTCTTCTTTCTTTTAAGTAAAGATCATTATGCAGGTCCCTAAACTTATTGGACTTACAAAACAAAAAAAAAGGGGTTGTTATTTCCAGACATTTCATGTGGTCATCAAGACCAGTTACCTTCTTAACAAACAGGTCCTGCAGAATGTAAATATGTCCTATAATTATGTTTGCTTGTTTATTGGGTTTTATTGTCCCACCAAGAGTATTTCAGTTATCTTGAGCCGGTGTCCACTTGAAGCAGATATAGTGCTGCTTTCACTGTGTACCTGGCATGATACCACACCCAGTCACATTATCCTGACACCTGGCCAACCAGTCTTGGAACTACCCTTGTATTTGCCCAAGTGTTACATGTAGAAAGAGAGCTATACCACTACCATTTTTAACAACTTTGGTATGTATAATACCAGGGATCGAACCCAGGTCCTCCTGTACCTGGAGCCGGTGCTCTACCGATTGCGCTACCAGGTCCAGTGGTCCTATAATTAAATAATGGTAGGAAGCAAAATAAACATAGAGTAGTGTAAAGTTCCTAAATTTCTGGAAAGCTAATGATAAAAGCCAGTCTGCTGCTAAAAATGACAGAAAATCATGAGCAAATGTCAACAATTGTATACAAAAACAGAATCCATTTTCTAGTTCCAGCTTCAATGAATGGTTGCCTGTTGCAGGTTATGATCCACCCCGCTCCAGCACCCAGTACCATGATGATGGCGAAATGAGTGACACTGCCACCGACATACTGGTCAGTGCAACGCCCATGGAGAATCTGCGGATGGCATCATCATGGGGACCAGGGAGGCCCCGACGGGGATCCATGGGCTCTGATGCCTCCCATGATTCTTTCAGTGACATAGATGAACAGATATCAGCCTCTGTGAGGCGACGCTCAAAGTCAGCAGATAATAGAGGTATGTGGAGGTTTGTGAATAGATGAAACATATATTTGTGTTTAAAGAGACTATTGCAGACTTTTTATTTTTATATTTTTTCAGGTTGGGTGTTTGGGATTAACTTTAAAGATTAATTTTTATATATAAATTGGTCTCTTCTCTTAGCGAAATAGTTGTCCATTGATCTTCATGAATGTTTGTGGAATTGTTGGTGTCTATAATATCTCTCTGTCAAACCTTTCAACCATTTACCAAAATCTTTGACGGGCATATTCTGTGGCACTTTGGCACTCTTATTATTTATCAATTCCCTTGCGTCAAAGAACTTGAACTTAAAAAAACAAATGATGACACATTTTACATCATAAAAGCTAAATACTAATGCATGGTAACTGTAAACGAATTTTATATATACAACTTCATTTTTTTTTTTTCTGCATTAAACATTTTTTTTCTTTATAAAACACATTATTCTTTGTTCATATGTTTACACTGTTATTCTTTGAACATAAAACATTTTGTTTAATAACATAACATAAATTCTGTGTAAGAAGTATCAGGAGCAATATTACTGTGCATTCAATGAAAATTGAGGGAAAAAATGGGTGACAGCAGGATGACAACTATGTTAAATCCTTTTGTAAATTTAAAGGAGGTAAATATTGTCAATATTGTTTACAGAGATACTGAAGAGATTTGGTGCCACTGGAGGTCTCGTACCTGCGGCTAGCCTTGGCCGGCTGGGCTCAGCTACAAACCTGCAAGGGGAGAAGACTCAAACACATATAGCCTCACCAACGCCCCCACCATCAGGCATGCGGACTGTCACTGTACGACCTCTCATCACACAGCACAACAAGGGCATGTCACACTCTGTCAGGTAACTATGGTAACTGTTTAACCATTAGTCTGCCATATTAGTAAGTAGCCTACACAAACTATTACTAGAAATATTGGCAATGATTTAGTAACAGATAGTATTGATTCAGATAAGCTCTGATTAGCTGGCTGATCTGGATCTACACTATTGATTCATTCTTCTTTAGCAGGTTAAGAGTTTCTTTAACTTTTGTTCATTTATTTATTTAATGATGTGCAGAAAGAAGATATAGGAAAAACAAGGCAGATAATCCTACCCGTGATAACAAGTTAGAGTTATAATTTAAAAGTTGAACATATTTATTTATAGTAAAATGGAAAACAGTTGTCTTATTGATATATCCATTTTGACTGCCCATTGCTTAAGTAGAACCAGTATGCAGTTAGTGAATTACTGGACAACTAAGCCCAAAGACAATTATCTTGTTGTCAGTGAGAGGTTCAGTCATGGGCCCTTTTAATCCAAAATCCAATGTCTGAACCATACGACCTCATTCTCTCTATATTCATAACAAGGTATTGATCTGACTGCTTAGCTGCTCACTGTATGGGGTTGTGTTCTGTTCGAGCTGAAGGACTTTAAGTGGGACGGTATTCCAGCTGACCAGAGGTGGGCCTGTGGTTCTACACAGACATTTGTCTGGGGTCTTCCTCCACCGAAAAAGCTGGATGTTGCTATAATGATCATAATTGGTTGTTGCAATGTATTAAAAACAATAAGAAAACTTGTCTTAATTTTATGTTGATTTTATGCTGATGTTTATTTCTTTCATGTTATTAACAAATTTTGAATAGTATTATTTTGTGCATTTTAACTTTACATTTAATTGTTTCATTAAATATAAGTATTGATAAATACTTAAATGCTTAAATGCTAAATATGCAAACTGTATAGTAATGATAACTTTGTGAAATATATATTATGTTTTACAAAACACTTTATTATGTTCATTTTAACATATAATTAAAAAAATATGCAAAATGTTTTTTCTTCTCCAGCCAATCACTCACCTTTGGTTTGAGGCCATTTGCACCCCGCAGTGCAGGAGATTTGAACATTGAAGATGTGATAAAGTTTTCGAGACAAGGAGGAAAATTAAGCCAGGGAACAATCAAGTTTATCGGGCACCTGCCGGGACGGGGAGATATATATCTCGGAGTAGAGCTTGACAAGGAAGGCAAGTAGTTTGTTAAGTTTAACACACAACTGGCCACGTTCATTTTAAACCAATATTGGCCAAACCAAACATGTGCCTGTTGTGTGCTGATAAGTTTATGCCAAAGTTGAAGCAGATACAATGCATACATGTGAACTCTCCCGATTTTGGAGGGAGATTCCCTCGTTTTAAGTTCAAAATTATTTGAAAATGAGGGTTTTTTACACATTTTAAAAAATCTCTCTACTCGGAAACAGATTACTTCCTTCTTTGTTAATATGAAATATCTCCCACTTTGGCCTCAGAAAAAGTTCACATGCATGACAATGTTGTCTTTGTTGTAAAATGCATGCCTCAAACACCTTGCATTATACCATACTCTGTCACATTAACCTGACACCAGACCAGTTATAAAGTATATCTGCCCTTATAAAGGCTTGAGCAATACTAAATGTTTATCAGAATTTTTATTGTCTAATTATGTTAACTGTTTTCTGTTTGATTAATTTAATGGATTTTTTTAAATGTGTCCATAATATTTTGTTTGTCAAGGTTTCTCATTTTTATTTTATTTTATTGCAGATGGAAAACATGATGGTACATTTGAAGACATTAGATATTTCAAATGGTATGTATATCAATGAATCTGTATATCTTTTTTAACTTCCTGGCACACAAATGTCATGTTTTCCATAGAATTTACCAGTAAATTAATCTACAGATGAAATCTTATGATTTGATATTGACTAAAAGTTGGTCAATCAGAATAGAACTTCTTTCAAAAATGATTTAGATATTTTTCAACTTAAAGTATTAGGTGTGTAATCAATCTCATGAATATTTGTGTAATGTCGTGTAATGTCAGCATTTAGCGTTTTGCAATGTTACATGTTCAATCATTTACATCAACAATTAGCCTTTTGAGAATAAAATCACCCGATTTTAGTTTTCCAATTTTATCCAATGAAATCGCATCAATTTCTTCACTCCAAAATGGCGACAAGGAATCACAGTAGGAGAGGAAGATCCATAAAAAAAAAGCAAATTTAAAGAAAACATGAATTGTGTTTTTTACATGTTTTTGGAGAAGTTTTATTTAGAAGTATACAAATAATAGTACTGTGTTTTCTTTATTTTTTATTCGTCAAATGTTGACAAGTATGACATTATTTAGACTTAAGGCCAGATTTGAGGACGTTGACCTAGTACACAAAAATTCGCAAAACTCAAGTTAGCTGTGGTGAAAAGTTGTTAAAATTTGGAAAATTATCCAGACTACAATGCTGAATAATGTGATACATCTTTTGTCAGGATTCAATTTAGTCACTATTACACATCTAATACCCTAATGTATTTTAGTTTAGGTCACTATCACTGTTGTGTTATAGTCTACTTATTTAGGGAGGTCTCCGACAGTTTGCCTATATCTAATGTATGTAAAAATATCTGACCTCTGTTTGGGGTATTTGTGCATAATTTCTGCAGAAAAAATTCATACTTTAGTCTTAGCTTAGACCATTTTTAACAGTATCTCAAGTTTAGAAGGGCAGTAAAACTTGTTAATCAACACTTAAAAGTTCATTCATTTCAAATCTGTAAATAAGAACGATTGTGATTCCTGCTAAAAATAGTGAGATGGGTGAGCCAAAAGTGTTCACAGGGTTTTCTTAGTTTAAAATAGCTGACTGTGCCGCGTGGCTCAAATAGAAAATTCATGTTTGAAATGACGATTGTGATGTTAGGATTCTCTTTTTAGGCAGGTGTAGGTCACCAGTAAACAGCATTTTGTTACTGTTAGTTATTTTCAGGCAACAATGGTTTTTCTGATGTTTAATGAAAATGTTTTTGGGCCAAACTGTCAGATACCACCTTTAATGCAAAAAACATCCAATGAACTCATTTTTATATTTGAGTTTTATGCCAATTTTTAACTTTTCTAAATACATTTATCACATATCAATGTAAAGCTTAAACTGAAATATTCTTTTCATTCTTCTTCCCACTGTACAGCAAGCCAAATAAAGGTGTATTTGTGGCCTATAACAAGGTTGTGATGGCATGGACCAACTATAACTGAAGCTGGGAGTCAGTCACCATATGTTGACATTACTGGATGGTTCCCAGTGGGATGATTATCATAACTTGCAGATGACAATAGTTCATTAGAGGATTTAAAGATAATTATTTATGGGTTGTTAGTTTTGACCTTTAGAAGAAGTATATATTTTATATTGCCATCATAAAATATGTAATGAAATATATAACATGTACTATTTATTTATTGGTTTAGTCATCTATTTATATTTAAATTGATGGGCATCGGTAAATGTGATATTTGTATTACGTGTTAATACTTACATGTAATTAGTTTTTCTCACCAAACCATTTTTTAAAGGTTATTCTTTATTGTTTTTGTTGTGAATGTTATGTCATAGAACAATTCTTTAATGATAGGCTACTGTTTTGTTACATATAAAACTGAATTAAGTTTAGATTTTTTTTCCTCATTCTTTTAATCCTGTGTTTGATAATACAGTAAACATACAAAATCTTCTGTTTTTAATTTTTAAGCTGTATTTTATTGTGCATAGTGTTATTTCTAGAGCAGGAGTGACCCTACAAAAGTTTTTGATTGTTAAGTTGTGCTATACAGATGTTAAAACAAACAAATGATGTTTTTTTTTATAATTTTATTGTAAATGATCTTATATCATCTCAAAGTTGATAAACACATTTTATATGGTTTGTGATAATATTTATTAAATTAATTATATTTCTATACTATTTATTTTTATTAAAAGCAGTGGTATCTTAAAGATACAAATTTACTGTTGTTACATACTGTATAAGCTTTTAAGGTTTAATAACCATATTGCTCATGCTGTTGATGCTGTTTTGAAAGTTTATTTCATCCATGAAAATCATTGTAAACTTTTATTGGGGAGGGCGCCCATGGCATAGTGATAGAGTCGCCAACTTGTAACTCCTCCGACTGCTAAGCCTCCCACGGCATGGGTTCGAGTCCCATTCACGGTGAAGGACTTAATGTGGTAAGGTTTTCCAGCTGACCTGCGGTGTGCTGTTGGTTCTATCCAGACATGTGTCTGGGGTCTTCCTCCACCAAAACAGCTGGACATCGCTATAATGGATCAAAATTGGTCGCTGTGATGTAAACATAACAAACTTTTATTGCTTGGTATGATCAGGTGTCTTGAAATGTTCTTTATTTGTCAAAATATTTAAAATATATGTAGATTTCTTTTGTTTTAATTTAGGCATTTTATATAAGTTACTAGTGTTATTTGATATTTTGTTGAATTTTATTTACAAATTATGTGAACAAAATCAATTAATTTGGTGCAGTTCTTGAACATTTTGACATCATTTACTCCTTCAAACATGTTTAAATTTTTTGTAAATCTGGAGGGCTTTAGTTTGATGTAACTTAAGATGTAGTTGAGATAAATTGACAATTTAAACTGTTTTGAGTTTGATTAAACATGTTACATCTAGTTTTGTCAAAATACAAATAATCGAAAAAATGTTTAAAAATGGTCTCGGGATAGGTGTGTCAGTTAGTCATGTGATCAGATCTTATGTTGTTTTTGTTGAAAGACTCTTTATTTTGCTTGTGGATCGGGAGGTCACGGGTTCAGATCCCAGCTTGGTCACACCAAAGACTTAAAAGTTGGTAGTAGTGGCTTCCCTCCCGCTCGTGTCTAAGGGGACAGCATTACGCCTGATTCTTCGGTGTCAATATAATTCACCAGCTGGGTTCAGTCCCTGGGCACCTCATAAGTGCCCCTGTGCTGTAATAATAGAAATGTCACTGCACACTATCAGCAAAAAAGCAGGCAAATCTCATCCACTCTTTATCTTCCAGTGTCTGCTTTAAAATTGTTTTAGCATTACCTTTAACTAAAACTGTACCTGTCTGCTTGAGAATAGTTTTGGGTTTAATGTTGACACAAGTCATACATGTATAGGAGTTGTAGATGGGAAATGAGGAATATATTACAATTTGTGAAATTAAGTTTGCATGTGTTGAAATAAGAAAAATATTTGTAAAACAAAGAATTTGTTAGATTTTTAGCATGTTGCTGTTAAATAATTAAAATGATAAACTTTTTATAATATTTTTACAAATAATATTATGTTAAATAGTACTTTTTTTAAATACATTTTTGCATTTATTTATATTTTTTATAGTAAATGTTGTTAGAAGTTAGATACCTTCAACATTTGGCATATCAGAGTTGGATTGTAATGCTCATAGATGGTGGAGAATCCGGATATGGGAAACTGTATCAGTCTGGGCACAAATCTGTTAGATGGCTTAAAAATGTATTGACAGTGCTTACACATAATATTTAGATCTGGATCAGTCAACCCCTTACGGAAGCTGTCGGATCAGGCTCTTCACTTTTTTTGTTGCTAGGTCTTAAGTGATATCTTGTTAACTTTGCATGCAGTTGTGATTGAGAACCCAGGAGTGTAAGGGGCATCGGTATCAGTACTAACTCTAAGACTGCTGAAACAAATTAATCAAGCCAAAGACATTCATACAAATCTAGATCTGGCTAACATGGATCTGCACCATTTTTTGCTAAATCAGTGGGTGGGGAGAATCTGTCTCAGTTTTATGTCCTTCATGAGAAGGGTGGCTTTTTTTGTAGTTGACATGGTTTTGATGTAGGCATAGTTATTTTGTCATTTGATTTTAATTGTCTTGTTTTGTAGTGCTCATTTTCATTTTACAAATAAACACAATATGTGTGTTTAATGTAGGGATAGTGACACTTGTTTACAAGTTTGATCTTTTACAGTTTAGTAAATAATAATTTTTTTCTGTAAAAATAAATAAAAGCACCAATATTTTTACCAATATTTTTATCCTATTATCTTTGATAGTTACACTTTTCTTAAGTTAATTTAAATTTTGAAACATCTTATTGGTCAATATTTGAATCAATTTAAAGTTCTTACCAATCAGATGCCTGATAAGAAACAAGCTTCAGAACCTGCATTCATATATATTATAATTTATACTAAACACCTCCGTCCATAATGCTTTCTGTGTAACAATCAGTGTTTTGTTAATTGTGTTGAGTCACGATAGTCATTCCATCTAAACATTTTATGTACTTATATTTTATTACAATCTATATTATATTTAGATATCTGTGATAATAAACGATTTATGAACACTTTCAAATCCTCTTCTTTCTTTTCTTTTGTTTTTAGCTAGTTTATTGTTTTAATTGTTTGTTTGATTTATAAGTGATAAAAACAATTCTGACCCAAGTGATTTAATACTGCTATAATCCAGTGGTCACATTCTTTAAGAATCTTAGTTATTTTTGATGACTTAAACTGAGAAATGTTCTTAAATTTGGAAATGTTTTCTTAGATATAAGGAATTTAATTCAATTTCATTTATAAAACCATTCATTAGATACTGTTTCCAAATTTAAGGAAATTTTAGTTTATTTTTTTTTTTAAAATACCGGTAACCATGATTCTTTATGAAAACGATTAATTTGAACATGTAAAATTAGCAGCTCATCTAAAAACACATCAACCATCAGTTTATTGGACACACATGTTTTACTTTATGTTTAGTGTGTAATTTTGCAGTAAATACTTAAGAAAATTACATACACATAAATTTGTCGAGCATAAATTGGGATAAACACCGGCACGTAGTTAACAGACTTCTAGCGTTTAAAAACAACTGCATGATTCCCGGCTTTTTATGGTAACTTTTAAATAATTATGAGGACGATGTTATTGTAACATGATCATTATTATTATTTAAGATAACATACATTTATTTTTAGTGTTGTTTGTTGTTATCATGTTGTAGTTGATACTCTTTTGTTGAATGAAGCGTACTGAACGCAATATTGAGTTACACAAATATAAATTCAAACACAAAAACACAGATAACAGTATCATAATAAAACCAAAGAATATACAAGTACAGAACTGCAATTTACATATCATCGATTGACATTAAAATGTGCATGGTGTGTAAGTAATTACCATGTTGAAATATGAATCCTTTGTCCTAACCAGAATTCAAACCCATATGGTGAGAGGCCAAGAAATAGGGAGTAATGGACCTCAACCATGCGCAACCCCATTTTTGCAATTGGTTTTGATTTAAAGATTTGGTTGGGAAATCTTATCCAGTTATTTTGATGTCTGCGTGTTATTGGGGAAGGAATATCTAACACAAATACTTGAGTAATTCATATCGCTTTATTTTATGAATGTATTCATACCTACTCCTGTTAAGGGAAATGAATTTATTGTCATTAAGTGTCTGATCTTTAACAGGAAAATTTGTTGTTTTTGTAGCCAACTTAAAAGGTTACTCCACAGCCCTTGACCATGTCAGTAAAAGTCCTAATTAAGGCAAACGAAGGTTGAGGAAAATCTTGCAACTGACCTTACCTGAATACTGGCTGTTAATAAAGCAATTTATTTATTTAGACGGATATATGTACATAATCATCATGTATTCTTGTACAGATGGAAATGGCAGCAACAGACTTTTTTGCATCTAGCATTTATCAAAATGTTGTTTATTTATATTAATACATCTGATTTATAATATTAGTGCATGAACAGAGACAAATATGTATGCCGAAGGAGACTAGAGGTGCCAATAATGTGCAGGCATGCTTTAAATGTTAACCTTAATATTGTTATCCGTTTTGATAGTAATGCAGATATACATGAAATGAAAATTTATGAATGAACAACGTGACGCAAGAATAAACTGTGAAAGACCCATATATTAAGCATTGGATGTTAAATAGTCGACTTATTTGTATACTTATATTCTCTATAAAATATGTAAAATGCATAGTAAATTAGTTTTTTGGCAGTCATGTCCAATAAGTAATGATATTTAGAATTCAGAATTAACTGTCCCATGTTGATCTGCTATGATGATCTGCTTCAGAATTAACTGTCCCATGATGATCTGCTTCGGAATTATCTGTCCCATGATGATCGTCTTTGGAATTATCTGTCCCATGATGGTCTGCTTCGGAATTATCTGTCCCATGATGATCGTCTTCGGAATTATCTGTCCAATGATCATCTGCTTAAGAATTTACTGTCCCATGATGATCTGCTTAAGAATTAACTGTCCCATGATGATCTGCTTAAGAATAAACTGTCCCATAATGATCTGCTTCAAAATTAACAGTCCCTTGATGATCTGCTTTGGAATTAACTGTCCCTTGATGATCTGCTTCTGAATTAACAGTCCCATCATGATCTGCTTTGGAATTAACTGTCCCATAATGATCTGCTTTGGAATTAACAGTCCCACGATGATCTGATTCAGAATTAACAGTCCCCTGATGATCTGATTCAGAATTAACTGTCCCATGATGATCTGCTTCGGAATAAGAGTCCCATCATGATCTGCTTCGGAATTAACTGTCCCACGATGATCTGCTTTAGAATTAACAGTCCCATGACGATCTGATTCAGAATTAACTGTCCCATGATGATCTGCTTTGGAATTAACAGTCCCATCATGATCTGCTTCGGAATTAACTGTCCCATGATGATCTGCTTTGGAATTAACAGTCCCATGACGATCTGATTCAGAATTAACTGTCCCATGATGATTTGCTTCGGAATTAACAGTCCCATCATGATCTGCTTCGGAATTAACAATCCCATAATGATCTGCTTTGGAATTAACAGTCCCATGACGATCTGATTCAGAATTACCAGTCCCATAATGATCTTCTTCGGAATTAACTGTCCCATAATGATCTGCTTTGGAATTAACAGTCCCATGATGATCTGATTCAGAATTAACAATCCCATGATGATCTGCTTCGGTATTAACAGTCCCTTGATGATCTGCTTTGGAATTAACTGTCCCATGATGATCTGCTTCAGAATTAACAGTCCCATGATGATCTGCTTCAGAATTAACTGTCCCATGATGATCTGCTTCAGAATTAACTGTCCCATGATGATCTGCTTCAGAATTAACTGTCCCATGATGATCTGCTTCGGAATTAAGAGTCCCATCATGATCTGCTTCGGAATTAACTGTCCCACGATGATCTGCTTTAGAATTAACAGTCCCATGACGATCTGATTCAGAATTAACTGTCCCATAATGATCTGCTTCGGAATTAACAGTCCCTTGATGATCTGCTTTGGAATTAACTGTCCCTTGATGATCTGCTTCTGAATTAACAGTCCCATCATGATCTGCTTTGGAATTAACTGTCCCATAATGATCTGCTTTGGAATTAACAGTCCCATGATGATCTGATTCAGAATTAACAGTCCCCTGATGATCTGATTCAGAATTAACTGTCCCATGATGATCTGCTTCGGAATAAGAGTCCCATCATGATCTGCTTCGGAATTAACTGTCCCACGATGATCTGCTTTAGAATTAACAGTCCCATGACGATCTGATTCAGAATTAACTGTCCCATGATGATCTGCTTTGGAATTAACAGTCCCATCATGATCTGCTTCGGAATTAACTGTCCCATGATGATCTGCTTTGGAATTAACAGTCCCATGACGATCTGATTCAGAATTAACTGTCCCATGATGATCTGCTTCGGAATTAACAGTCCCATTATGATCTGCTTCGGAATTAACTGTCCCATGATGATCTGCTTTGGAATTAACAGTCCCATGACGATCTGATTCAGAATTACCAGTCCCATAATGATCTGCTTCGGAATTAACTGTCCCATAATGATCTGCTTTGGAATTAACAGTCCCATGACGATCTGATTCAGAATTAACAGTCCCATGATGATCTGCTTCGGTATTAACAGTCCCTTGATGATCTGCTTTGGAATTAACTGTCCCATGATGATCTGCGTCGGTATTAACAGTCCCTTGATGATCTGCTTTGGAATTAACTGTCCCATGATGATCTGCTTCAGAATTAACAGTCCCATGATGATCTGCTTCAGAATTAACTGTCCCATGATGATCTGCTTCAGAATTAACTGTCCCATGATGATCTGCTTCAGAATTAACAGTCCCATGATGATCTGCTTCAGAATTAACTGTCCCATGATGATCTGCTTCAGAATTAACTGTCCCACGATGATCTGCTTTAGAATTAATAGTCCCATGATGATCTCCTTCGAAATTTACTGTCCCACGATGATCTGCTTTAGAATTAATAGTCCCATGATGGTCTGCTACAGAATTACCAGTTCCATGATGATCTGCTTTGGAATTAACTGTCCCATGATGATCTGCTTCAGAATTAACTGTCCCATGATGATCTGCTTCAGAATTAACTGTCCCATGATGATCTGCTTTGGAATGAACTGTCCCATAATGATCTGCTTCGGAATTAACTGTCCCATGATGATCTGCTTCGGAATTATCTGTCCCATGATGATCGTCTTCGGAATGATCTTGCTCAGGATGATAGTTACACTGCAAATGTGTGAGCTTGAAATGTAAAATGATGAGAGAAGTCAACAAACAAGGGGTATTGTTCTGCTCTTGCACAGAATAAAACTTAATTCTTCCAGGTTCAAGATAACTACAATCTGACTAAAGCACACGATCCGCTTTGCTAAGATATGATGCCAAAGCATTAAGGACCATCTTCTGGTGGCCTTTCATTTAGTTAATCAGAGCCTTGCTGCGTTACGTGAATTTGATACAGGCAAACTGTCAAATGCCACCTTTTAGGACAGAGCCATTGGTAGTGAATGCTACACCTAGATAATTTTATTGATCAAAATGTTCTAACGATTGATTTCAAAGTTTGACGTCAAGCTTTAAAGCTGTAAGTTGTTCCGAAACCAAGCCTGATTTTCTCCTAAGATATAAGTAGTTTATATGTTGGTGGAGGGTCTGATATTGTGAATGTAATCATTTTATATACAACTGAGAGTATCTTTTTGCCTTTAGTAATGTAATTGATTTCTTGACCATTGCTCTTATTAACAGGAATTACAGTTCACTCTAGCCAAATGATGGGTACATGACCTGTAGATAGGACAGCGTAAAAAGGTTGTTTGTATAATTGCAGAAAGAAATATTTGATAGATAGGATATATTAATTTAAAATGTTGTCAAAGTGGCTCTGGGATTTACCATTATGTAAATTTTTCATTTTGCGTGGGGGTTTGACCAATATACTGTTTCTGGAGAATGCTCTTTAAAATGTCCAATACCGTTTCAGTTTCTTATTGTATAATTTTTCTCATTAGATTCTTCTAGCTATACAGAGTGTTTCTGTAAAAAAAGAGCCATCGTTCTTTTGTATCTTAAATTGTAAGTCTAGTTTTGTTTCTGAATGCCTGTTTCTATTTTTTTTTCTCCTTGCATCATGGTAATGTTCTTTAGCTTTGTGACATTTGGGTCTGAATCATGGTTTGTACACCGGACCTGGAATAGAGCGTCGGCTCCAGGTACGGGAGGCCCCGGATTCGATCCCGGGCCGCGACATACCAAAGTCGTTAAAAATGGTAGTGGTATAGCTCCCTTGCTAACGCTCAAGCAAATATAAGGGTAGTTCCATGACTGGTTGGCCCGGTGTCAGGATAATGTGACTGGGTGTGGTATCATGCCAGGTGTTCACGGCATGCTATACACAGTGAAGGCAGCACTATATCTGCTTCAAGTGGACACCGTCTCCAGATAACTGAAATACTGTTGGTGGGACGATAAACCCAATAAACATGGTTTGTACATTTGGTTCTTTGGCTGGGTGTATGGTCCGACATGTTTTTAAAAGTCACTTCATTAGTGTTGTTAATTATAGATGAAATTTGTGACATTGTTTCCTCGATAATGATAGGTGAGTAGGAATTGTATTTTTGACGTACTTTATTAATGTCGTTAATAAATCCACAAGTCTCTTTTCTAATGTGGTAGGTAAGTTTAGTTAATACAATGCAAATTCGGGGTTTCGGCTGTGAATACTTCAGATTGTAGCTCGAAGATGGGTGCATTTTGACCATCACAGAAAAGAATGCTGTGATCACATTAAAAGATTTAACAAGCTGAAAGCAATCGGCAGATGTGAATGTGCAATCAATGACTGATTTGACTCTAAATGTGAATTTATATTTGTCACTTGGTAAGTGCCCGTTTGGGATGAACAAGTTATTACGATATATATTATAACTTTAACCGTTCAGATTGGCTGTCACTGAAAAAGTGTCATTTCTGTCATTGAACTGTTGTGGTTTGTGTATATTGTCGTGAGTTTTCACTCAAGTTTAAAGCTAAATATTTTTTGTTTTATTTTTTATGGATTTATTTTTTATGGAAGAGTGACATGTGGCATTTCGTTAAATGTTGAACTAAAATAGCTTCCTTTGTTTTTGTTAAGATTATATAATGTGGTAATGGTTGATACCTATATTAAATATTTAAATTTTTTTGTTGAGATATTAAAATTAATTTGGAATACGCAAACAAAATACATGTATCTCACAGGTTTATTGCATCGGTCCATTTCTGTAACCCTTCGTCTCGTGCAACATAACCTTGTAAGGTTCCTGAGAAAGAAAATAATTTTGTTATAGTTATTTATTACTGCCTCGACCAGAATGATTCCCTCAATGGTCGAGAAATTATATATTTTCTTCTTTCATCTTCGTAAGTGATTTAGATGGCATATCATCTGCTAAAATATCTAAACATCGAGATAGTTTTTTATTATTTATACACCCTGCTAAATGATTTAACTGTTAGAACATAAGGCATGCGAAATGTATACGTAATTAATTGTGTCTAGTTCAATGAACTTAGGAACTGTTACCTGTGTTTTTTCTTCAATAAGGGGTGAAACAATAGCAGTTTTGGGTTGAAGCACCGAGTCGGCTAGGTACACTCGGTGAGTCTTCTGCCCATGCTGGTTTGATGGTGAGGCAAGATGCTCTTGGCTGGCTGTTGCAGTTATATTCTTATTGACTTTATAAGTGTAAACAACGTATACTAGACAATATTTTATTTAAAGATATTTGATTTAATAATAATGATCTGAAATGATTTCTTATCATTTTAACCACTTTCTGCATTAATTGTTTGTAGCAGATTCTTTGTCTGTAGAATTTCTAATCAAATCTAGTAATTATTACGTTATGAAGAGAATAAATATAACAATAAAGAATAAGAATTTGTTAAATATTTTATGTCCTGTATACAATTCTTTTATAATATTTAGTGTTTGAAAATTTTTATTTACTTACTAATAAAATGCAAAGATTAAACGTACAAGTAGAAGTAATGGATATCTGTAGAAAAAACTGACCAGAAAGTTTAATTACACCATATCCACAGGTCTTTAAACCTGGTGTAATTTACAAGAATGCTGATATACTTACCTTCGGCGGCTTCTAAATTGTCTCGGCGGGCCTTTTTTTGTCCCCATGACGACGCCATCCCATAACAACCTGCAACGAGGAAGCGTCCACAATAGTTGCTATACATAAACATGCTGTCTGTTCAGTTATTACAGACCATTATAAGAAAAATCATTGATGCGAAGCATCAAAGGCGACGCAAACACTGGAATCGGTAAACACGTTAAAGCAACATGGGAGCAAGCAAGAAGACACATTCGGAAAGTTATGGATTTTACTGGATTTTCACTATACAAATCACAGAAAAGTGTTTATAATGTATAGGGATGTCAATGAATACCGTTTTTTTTCTATACGGATAGCTGTAATTTGTAAACACTATCCGGATAGTATCTGGTAACCGGGTGTTACGGCTACATAAACCTGTTTACGGCGATATAAAATACAATATAAAAATACTCGAAATTAAACATATTTGACTATCATTATCTGACGATATTTTTTAATGTGACAATCAAGAAAGTTTTTGATGTGACATTTAATTTTTAAGACAATTCTTTAGATTATTGCTTGATGATGATTCGTATTTCTGATTAACGCTTAGATCCCATCGGTAAACATCCTGGTAACAGGACTCTCCAGTGGCAGTCAGCTAATGTGATCACAGTAGACTCTGCGCTTCAGCACGTCGTCAATAAAAAAATCGAGATCAAACTGAAATATTTGTAGTCAGATGTTTTGCTTTCATTTTTATGTGGGCGATTCAGGTCAAATAAAAGTTACAGCTGTTACGAGGCCACTTTTTATATTAGTGTAGCTAGATGATTAACACTCACCTGCTAGGCCCCGAAATAAATATTCTCTGGGAGTCAACCAAACCGCATAAAGCACAAACTGCAGTATCATCTTAGGTTAATTCTTATTTATATGAAGAATTGATTGTGTTGGCAAGACATCGTGAGAAATGGTTCTTCCAGATGTCTGACCTTGTAAGTTTTCTTTCTTTTGCCTGTCGTCAGCTTAAACTCCATTTTTGCATAGCTTTCCATATCCGATACTTATCTTCCTTTGCTGGATCTCTGACTGCACAAGGTCTCGTCGCTCGCTGTCTTGTGCAAGCTGAGCTGCATGCTTGTCTAGTTGATATTTCGAGTTATTGTTTAGGCGACTCCGTTTATTCTACTGCTCGGCTTACAGACCAGTGTCTGCGAGTTCGAACTTCTATGCCACCTCTTCTAATGCACTCGTCCGCTGAGTCTCTAAGGACTAACCTGGCCTTGCTCACTCAGTGCACTTCCATGATGAATGAGAGTAGCAGCCGTAGCATCTCTGTCTTCGTGTAGAAATCAACACTGAGGCTCCTGTTTATCCTTCTGTCCATAATCTCCACTGTAAAGGACTGGTTTCCGTACAGCATTATGGGCCATAGGAGTTGAAGTAAGAGACTATATCTGGACCAAAAACATCACCACAGTTACCATCGCCATCACTTCCATAATCATCGTCATCACTAATACCGTCATCGCCATTACCAAAACCATTGTCACCCTATGCCGCCATCACCATTACCCCCAATATCATCATCACGACGTTTCTACCACTTAATCATCACTCACACCACCATTACCACCAACACTATCATTATCGTCAACACCAACACCATTGTGTGCGATCACGTGTGTGTTCTTACTGTGCTAATTTGCAAATTATTGGACTGTAGCGGCGGTCTACTCGTGTCATATCCCTTTGAAGGTTTGTGGACGATCGCATGTGCCATTGACTCTCAGCGGTTAAGAGGCTACTTTTTGTGAGAGCCTTCCCCTTCTGCGTGACGTCATGCAACCACCTCCCTGTAAATGGTGTCGCCGAAGTTTTAGAATCAGCTGGAGCACCGTCTGAGGACCCACTTCCGACAAATGTTGCACATGATACAATTGCTGCCTTCTCCAGCAATAACACTTTGCTCGGATAATTCGATAATTCGCTGTCCTGCGTCTTCTGATCTCCGCCGTGTCGTGCACTTAATCATATTCGACTTTGCGATGTAACTTGGCCCGTCATAGGTTAAGACTATTAAGTTTATTTGTTTTATAAAAAGAATAACTAATAGCAAAGAACTCAAACTTTGCAACTCAAAACTCAATTAAAGTTCTTCAAGCTTTAAGAAATCTTCTCGACGTGGGAAAAAATCTAATTATGTGCAATAATTATGCCTACATAAAATGCCGCTAAGGTAAACTAGTAAAATAGCAGCGACCCTTTTATCCGGTACCACTTGCTGTTGACTAAATGATGCTGATATTTACATACCCATGTCGGCTTCTGAAGCCACGAAGTCTTGGTGCGTCCTCTTTTTCGTCTGCGGTGGCGCTAAACCCAGACTATTCATTGGCCCTGTGCTGATCACTTTATCGACGGCTATATGACTCGTGTCCCCGTACCCATGATGTTTGCTGCTGGTGCGGGGCGGTTCACAGCCTGCAGCCGAGAACCAATGGCCGATATATTTGGTAAACATTATTATGCCTGGCTAATTTGTTACTAAGGTGAGAGCCAGAGAAATGGGAAGATAGAGAGATTGCGAGAGAAAAAATGAGGAGGACATAGAGGGAGAAAAAAGCGAGGGATAGAAGAGAGGGGTTGACAATGAACTTATTTTCTTTTTAACTTGAAATCAAGAGACAATTGTTATTAATTATAGCAGTACATGTTAAAAATATGGCCCTTTAATTAGTTCAGAATATTGACAAAAACGAAACAAACAAAGGCACAATCAAAACAACACCGCCTGTAATAACAACAGAAATAAACAATACATCAGGCTGTAGAATTGGGTCTACATTTAGGGAAATGGCTGAGTTATCCGACTACATGTACCTACATACATCCGAGAGATGATTCATGAATTATCTGAGGTGTTCCGATTGGTTTAAGTTTAAGTGACAAAATAGTGCCTAAGTCAAATAGCTGATGATTTTACAGCGACATACTGTACGATCCTATCGTTTTGTTTCCTTGTATATATATATAATATATATATATCTTTAAACGGTTTTCGGTAAAAAAAGTCAAATAAACGTTACACCAAACCAGACGTTTGGTTTAAGAAGTATATTGTAGCGCTTACTAGTTAGCAGAATAATGGACTGGATCGTCCCTAAGGATATTTCTAGTCGAATCATATAGCTTTTCAGGTTTGTGGACGATCCCATGAGCCATAGACTGGCAGCTGTCAAGAGGCTATTACTGGTGGGAGGCTTCCCCTTTTGCGCGACGCTCATCTAGTTACCTTCCTGTCGATGATGTCGCCAAAGTATTAGAATAAGCTGAAGCACCGTCTGAGGACCCACTTCCGACAAATGTTACACATGATACAATTGCTGCCGTCTACAGCAATACACACTCCGCACGGATATTTCGCTTTTCTGCGTCTTTTGATCTCCTCTGTGTTCGTGCATTCCATCACGTTCGACTTTGCGAAGTTACTTGGCCAGTCGTAAGTTTAAATGGCAACTATTGTTATGGCTTTTGACGAAGTGTTTTTTTTTATAAAAACGAGAATAACTAAAAGCAAAAAACTCAAAATTTGTTTTGAAAACAAAACGCAATCAATAATGCTCAAGCATTCAGCAAATCTTCTCGACTTGAGAACAAATCTAATTATGTGTAGTAATTATGCCAACCTAAGTTGCTCCTAGGGTAAACTGGAACTAGTAAAATAGCAACGAACCTTTTACCCGTAAAAATTTGCCGTTGACTAAATGATGCTGATGTATACATACCCATGTCGGCTTCTGAAGCCACTGAGTCTCGGTGCGTACTCTTTTTCCTCCGTGATGGCGCTATTCCCTGACTATCATTTGGCCCTGTGCTGACCACTTTATCAACAGCTATATCACTCGTGTCCCCGTACCCAGGATGTTTGCTGCTGAAGCGGAGCGATTCAAAACCTGCAGCCGAGAACCAATGGTCGATGTAGTTGGTAAACATAATTATGCCTGGCTAATTTGCTAGTAAGGTGACAGCCAGAGAGATGGGAAGATAGAGAGATTGAGAGAGAAACAATGAGGGGGGACAGGGAGGGAAAAAGCGAGGGATAGAAAAAAAGGGGGGTGACAATGAATTCACTTGCTTTCAACTTGAACTTAATTGTTAACAGTTTTAGCAGTACAGTATATGTTAAGAAAGATAACTATGATTAGTTTAGAAAAAAATAAATGAAAACCACAAGACCGCCTGAAAACCAACAACAAATATAAACAAATAATCTGGCTATAAAATTGGGTCGACATACCTGGATGTTTTGTATTTGAGACAGCGTTTTCATTGCATTGTACGACTCTCCAGGTGCCCCCGATTCTAAAAAAGGTTTAGATTTCAGAGAAACAGTCGCACTTGTTCTAGAAAGAATATAGCTTCAGTGATATCTACTGCCTTTGTTGTAGTAACCATATAAAAGAGACAATAAATTTTTAACCTTATCTTTGTATTAAAATGTGACATGCTTGTTTTATGAAACGTATATACAATGATAATGATGTGTTGTCGAAGAACTTATTTACATTATCAGGAGATTAAAATGAAATTTAAATAAAAAACAAAATATAATATCTCACGCATTCACTGCATCTGTCATTTTCTGCAATTCGTCATCTCGGACAACGGTACTTGCCTCAGTTCCTAGGAGGGAATTGGATATTCTTATTAGATTCATCTTTTACTTCCTCGAACGTCTGCGTTCATATTATTTCATCCTTTGATAACTGACAGCAGGTCATCTGCCAAGATGTCTGAACAACGAGAACACCGTTGTGGAAATACGCAAACCATTGTAAATTTTACGTATTGTAGTACAGACACTGAATAAACAAAATAAAAGCCACGCAATGATTACTGCATCAACAAATGAAAACTGGCAACAAAACTTCTAAAATATTACATAAATCTCTGCGTCCGTACGCTATACATATGAATATTTACCAGTGTTATCCTTTTTAATGACGGGTGAAACAATGGCAATCTGCTGGTCGTAGGTTTGAAGCACTGGAGGGACTAGGTGTACTTTAGTATTCTCCCTTGGCTGGGCTGTGAATAAGAAAAAGTCCTAACAAGTGGTAGTTGACATTTAGTTACTCAAGTCCATTTTAACGTTACTCGCATATTTGATTTGTATTTAAACTTTTGGTATTCAAAATTATCTTTACATAAACTTACCAATAACTGGCAGGTTAGTTTAAGAAAGTCTCAGTCGCGCCAGTTGCCATAAGGATATGGTAAACTTACCTACGTCTGCTGCATCCGAAACAACATTGTCTATGCGGTTTCTTGTTTGTCCACTCGTAAACGCCATTCCCAGATTGTCCTTGGGCGCCGCCCTTACCGCATTATGCATGGCTATATCACTCGCGTCTCCATAGTCATGGCACTTGCAACTTGAATAACGCGGATCACAGCCTGCAACAAGGAACCATCCACTGTAGTTAGTTTACAAATGAATGTCGACATGTTATGTTATTACTCAGCAATCAAACCAATTTAGATTCATGTTGAACCTTGACAGTCAGACGGTTTTCTTCTCTACCCCGTCGTGTAAAGCTTGGCTTATATAAAATGGGCGTCCAAAATCGATTTTAAATGTGTAGTACAAACTCAAATTAAGACCTGCAGTTTTGTGTTCCATAACGACACATGAGTGGGTAAATATAGTCGATATAGCCTTAAGAAAAATTGCAAATAATACTCATGGAAATTTGCCAAGCCATGACAAAAATCAAGAAGTTGACACCACATTTTGGTTATTTAAAAAAGTTAAGGATGATCAGCGAAGTTCCGATGATAAAAATGCAAACATCTATAATATAACATCTTTTATTACTATTCCTTTCTAGTCAATGTGAGCGATAAACAGTTACCATTTTCAAGTGGCTTAATATGTGGTCGATCGATGCAAGTGCTCAGATCAATAGGTTCGGGTGTCTGTGAGACTGTATGTACTTGTCTATCTATGACTGTATCACTTGTGTCTCCGTCGTGATGGCACTGGCTGCTTGAATAAGGCGGATCACAGCCTGCAACATGGAACCATCCACTGTAGTTAGTTTACAAACGAATGCTGCTATCTTCTGTTATTACTCAGTTATCATATAAATTTCGGATCACATTAAATCTTCATAGTCAGACTGTTGACTCATTAACAGTTGCATTTACAGCTATAAATTTAGCATCCAAAATTTATTTAAAATGTGTAGGACAAACACAACAATAAATGAAGTAATTCGTCTTTTGTGTCCTATCTCATTGTTATAGAAAGTACATATAGTGAAGCGCATAAGCACAGTCTGGGAAATTTCAAATAGAAAGATTTATACAGTTAGGTAAAAGATGTATACATATCGGTAAGTTTCGGTAAGCTAAAAATTCGACCGATGTGGTAAGTTATACTGATGTTGTTTGCAACGGATTTTCTTCCGAGTATATGTAGGAAAATTGCAAATAATTCTCATGTTAATTGGCAAGCCTATGACCAAAAGAAAAATCGAGATTGTGACGTCACATCCAGGTTATTTAAAGGAGTTAATTATGATCAGCAAACTTCTGATGAAACCAAATGCAAACATCTCTGAAATCATTTTTTTAATTATTTTTACTGTCTATGCCATATAACCAATGAACAATTACCATTTTCAAGTGGCTTAATATGGGGTCGAACGATGCAAGGTCTTAGATTAATAGGTTTGAGCGTCGGTGAGACTGTATGTACTCGTGTCTTATCCATTTGCAGGCCTGCAGACAAGGCCACGCTAATTGGAGTGGCAGCTGTAAACAGAAAATCGGTTTCTCTATCAGTTTTAACACTTTTTATAATCGTTTTACTTAAAAGTACTTAAACTAATACAGGAAATAATGCCGTCACAATTATCTGTCTTAATATTTGTGACATTTTTTGCTCTTTGTTGTAAATGTTAGATTGTGTAATAATAATTTACAGCCTTTCATTTTAAATTGTAAACAATGAGTAGTAATATAAAAAGATTGTGAGAATAAGAATGAATATTAATACACCAAGTAATTAAATAACTATTGACATTTTCAAAAGTATTGGCATAATTTATCATTCACATTACCTATTATATTATGAGGACATTGTCGATACAGATAAAATATTCATACACTGAACTACTCCTTTTCATGCATTGATGCGCTTACACAACTCAAGGGGATGTTTTTATACAAAATATCCACACTTCTTTTACACGTTGTCGCTTTCCGCAGCCTCAAGAATTAAGAAATACTTACCTACGTAGGCATCTGAAGCTACAGTGTCTAGATGGTTTCTTGTTTGTCCAGTCGTAAACACCATTCTTATACTGTCCTTGGGCGCTGCGCTTACCGCATTATCCATGGCTTTATCACTCGTGTCTCCATAGTCATGGTACTGGCAACCTGAATAAAGCGGATCACAGCCTGCAACTAGGAATCTTTCAGTGTAGTTACAAATGAATGCCGACATGTTATGTTATTACTCATCAATTAATTCAATTCAGTTTCTCGTTAAACCTTGACTGGCAGACGGTTTTCTTATTTACACCGTCGTCTAAAGCTTGGCTTATATGAAATGAGCGTCCATAATCAATTTTAAATGTGTAGTACAAAATCAAATTAAGGCCTGCCGTTTTGTGTTCCATAACAATATATGAGTGCGTAAATATAGTCGACATAGCCTTAAGAAAAAAAGCAAATACAACTTATGGAAATTTGCCAAGCTATGACAAAAAATCAAGAAGTTGACACCACATTTTGGTTATTTAAAAAGTTAAGGATGTTCAGCAAAGTTCCGATGATAAAAATGCAAACATCTATAATATAATATCTTTCATTACTATCCATTTCTAGTCAATTTGAACGATAAACAATTACCATTTTCAAGTGGCTTAATATGGGGTCGAACGATGCAAGTGCACAGATCAATAGGTTCGAGTGTCTGTGAGACTGTATGTACTTGTCTATCTATGACTGTATCACTTGTGTCTCCATAGTGATGGCACTGGCTGCTTGAATGAAGCGGATCACAGCCTGCAACATGGAACTATCCACTATAGTAAGTTTACAAACGAATTCTGCCATGGTTTTCTATTACTCACTTATCATATAAATTTCAGATCACATTTAATCTTCATAGTCAGACTGTTGTCTCATTAACAGCTGACATTTACAGTTTGGCAACTGTAAAATAACCTTCCAAAATTTATTAAAAATGTGTAGGACAAACACAACCATAAATGAAGTCATTCGTCTCATGTGTCTCATTTTTATAATAAGTACATATAATGAAGTGCATACGCATAGTCTGGAGAATTTCAAAAAGAAAGATTTATACAGTTAGGTAAAAGATGTATACATATCAGTTAGTTTCTTATTCTAAAAATACGACCGATGTGGTTAAAATAATGTTGTTTGTAACGGATTTTCTTCTGAGTATATGTAGGGAAATTGCAAATAATACTCATGTTAATTAACAAGCCTATGACAAAAAAAATCGAGATTGTGACGTCGCATCCAGGTTATTTAAGGGAGTAAATTATGATCAGCAAATCTCTGATGAAACAAAGTTCGAACATCTCTGATTTCATATTTTTCATTATTTTCACTATCTATGCAATAAAACCATTGAACAATTACCATTTTCAAGTGGTTTAATATGGGGTCGAACGATGCAAGGTCTCAGATCAATAGGTTCGAGTGTCGGTGAGACTGTATGTACTTGTGTCTTATCCATTTGCAGGCCTGTGGACAAGGCCACGTCCACTTGAGTGGCAGCTGCAATGAGAAAATCAGTTTTTTTCTACCAGTTTTAACACTTTTTATAATGATATTACCTAAACGTACTCAAAGTAATGCAGAAAATATTGCTGTTACAATTATCTGTGTAACCAAAGAGAAGTAATGTAAAAAGATAGTGAGAATAAGAATGAATATTAATACACCAAGTAATTTAATAACTATTTACATTTTTAAAAGTATGGGCATAATTTATTATTCACATTACCTATTATATTATGAGGACATTCTAAATACAGAAAAAATATTCATTCACTGAAGTACTCTTTTTCATGCATTGATGCGCTTACACAACTCAAGAGGATGCTTTTATACAAAATATCCACACTTCTTTTCCCCGCTGTCTCTTGCCGCGGCATCAAGAATTAGGAAATACTTACCTACGTAGGCATCTGAAGCTACAGTGTTTGGACGGTTTCTTGTTTGTCCATCTGTAAACGCCATATTGAGCTTGGCCGCTGCGCTAACCGCATTATTCATGGCTTTATCACTCGCGACTCCATAGTCATGGTACTGGCAACTTGAATAACGTGCATCACAGCCTGCAACAAGGAACCATCCACTGTTGTTAGTTTACAAATGAATGCTGACATGTTCTGTTATTAATAAGAAATCAAACCAATTTAGATCACATGATAGTAATAGTCAGACAGTTAGCATATTTACACCGTCGTGTAAAGCTTGGCTTATGTAAAATGAGCGTCCAAAATCGATTTTAAATGTGTAAGACAAAATCAAATTAAGACCTGCAGTTTTGTGTTCCATAACAATATATGAGTGCATATATATAATCAATATGTTGTGTAATGAAAATATTTATAAAGTTAGTAAAAGGTGTATAGTCATAACGCAAACAGAAAAATAATACTGTTTTAAAATAACTGAAATACTGTTGGTGGGACGATAAACCGAATAAACAGTCAAAATAAATTTTATTTTGCCAAATAAAAAAGGCCGATGTGGTGTGGTGTTATACTAACGCGATTTTCAAAGTTGTTTCTTTTTTTCCGGGGGCCATTAGAAAAATTGCAAATAATACTTATTGAAATTTCCCAAGCTATGACAAAAAATCAAGAAGGTGACACCACGTTTAGGTTCTTTAAAAAAAGTTAAGGATAATCAGCAAAGTTCCGATGATAAAAATGCGAACATATATAATATAGTATAATATGTTTCATTACTATTTCTTTCTAGTCAATGTGAACCATGAATAATTACCATTTGCATGTGGATTAATATGGGGTCGAACAATGCAAGTCTTCAGATCAGTAGGCTCGAGCGTCGGTGAGACTGTATGTACTTGTGTCTTCTCCATTTGCAGGCCTGTGGACAAGGCCACGCCCATTGGAGTGGCAGCTGTAACGGAAAAAATCAGTTTCCTTATCAGTTTTAACACTTTTTATAATGATATTTCCTAAACGTACTTAAAATAATACACGAAATAATCAATGATTACAATTATCACAATATATGTGACATTTTTGCTCTTTGTTGTAAAAATCACATTGTGTAAAAATAATTTGCAGGCTTTCTATTTAAATTGTAACCAAAGAATCGTAATGTAAAAAAGATTGTGAGTATAAGAATGAATATAAATACCCCAACTAATTCAATAACTATTAGCACTTTCAAAAGTATGTGCACAAATTATTATTCGCATTGCTGTATTATATTATGAGGACATTGTAAATACAGATAAAATAATTATTAACTAAACTTTTCCTTTTCAGGCATTGATTGGCTTACATAAAATATTATGAGGATGTTTTCATACAAAATATCCACTCCTTTTACCCGCTGTCGCATGCCGCTGCCTCAAGAATTATGAAATACCTACCTCCGTCGGCATCTGAAGCCACAGTGTTTAAACGATTCATTGTTTGTCCACCCAACAAAGCCATTCCCAGACTGTTTATGGGCGCTGAACTGACTGCATTATTCATGGCTTCATCACTCGCGTCTCTGTCGCCATGGCAATGGCTGATTGGATAAGGTGGATCACTGTCTGCAACAGAGAATCACCACCCACTATTGAGTTAATTTTGAAATGTAAATACAGATAAAATATTCATCCTCACCAGTCACTTGAAATTATTTCTATACTACATGCATATGAATGTTTTGTTTAAATTGCGTGTTTATACGACGGTGTACTTTACACTAGTGAAAATAAGAATATGTTCTGTGCTGCTGATGGAATTAGGACCTCAACCCTCCGTTCAAAGACAATTGGTCACTTCTTAATGTTTGTTGCCATTTTTGTTATTTTTAATTGTATTCTAATAATTCTATTGTCTTTGATAATTTATCAAATTTATCAATTATTTATTATTTATTTTTATGTTTGATTGTATCGTTACACATAAAGTCGCTGGACTGCAAACCTCTTTCATAGTCAGGATAACCCATCCCTTGTTACTCTTATGGAAGCTGGAAATCATCTCATTTGTTTCGTAAATAGGCATTTCTTCCTGTTCATGGTACTGTTTTTAATTAATAATTATATGCCGTCAATCTAGTTTACTTACTTGATCTACCATGATATTCAAAATATGAAGTAAAATGTTTGTATTACCGTTTTCTGCATTGCTGTATATCATCTTATTACATCAGACGTGTTGCAGACATAAAGATCGAATATAAAGTGTGGAATTGATTTTAGTTTCTTAACGATTCATTTTTTTCTTTTGACTCGTTTGAATTTTTTTCGTGTTTCAGATATGAATAAAAGCAGGCTGGAAAAAGAGCAATAGCTGACTTCCCTATTAAGACATATTATACTCAATGAGTAAGGAGAACGAGTATGTTTTTCCGCGAAGATACTCTCGTTGTCGTGGTTGGGGGATGTTACATCTCTTGTCACTCAGACTGGTGCTGACGCATTGATGAATTGAGCTATTATGATTAAGCATTTAGCAGTGCAAACAAACTAAAACTGGTTTATGATAGTAAAATCAGGCCTTTCATACTAAGTTTAAGGGCAGTTTTAATTTTTTTAAAAGTAGCTTTTTGTGTATCAATATGCATGCCTTAATTGTTACTAAATAAATATTGCAAAATACACTTCTAACAGCAAGCTAAGTGACACATTTAAGGTAAATGCAGCGACAGACTAGTGCCTACATCAAATAACTGACAATCTTACAACATGCTGTATATGCTTGTTGTTTCGTTTTTTACGTCACACCCTGGCGCATTTTGGTAAGTTTTTTTATTGATATACAGCAACGAGTGACTTTTATATTCTCTAAAACACGTTTATTGACCTGCTTTAGCACATGTGGTGCCTAAATCCAAATGGATCTTGCTTTGATAAAACAACAAATGCTTTGCAATGTCTAATGGAATTTTTCACGCTTAAATTTTATCATAGTGTATGTATGCTATTATTGGCTGTGTTATTTACCATTAATAGACATTAAAACTTCAAACGCACCCGTTACTATGCATGATATACTTTAACCACTACACTTTCAGATGGCTAAAAACGGTAGTTTTTGTACTTTAATCTGAACTATTAACTAGAATGTAGAGTAAACTCGTACCAAACCGTACCTAAATAATACAGTGTTATGTGTGACTATATATATATATATATATATATATATATATATATATATATATATATATATATATATATATATATATATATATATATATTATTTTCGCTTTGACGTTTTTTTAATATCATCTTATGGACATAAAGGCGTTGAACAAATCCTTTTTAGAGAAACTCAACAAGATAAAACCATGCTGAGATCACAGTGGGATGGGTCGTAAACCCATCAGTTCCTTTACTGCGTGCAAGGCAGTGGAGAAGGCCGTATTACATTAAGTCACAATTAAAGAACAATGGCTTACTGCACAGTAAAAATCTGCTTTGATGTGTATCACAGACAAACAAACTTCAAAGTTAAATGTGGTTTTAATACTGCTGTATATTTTACTAAAACGATATTTTATTGTAATTTTACCTATGCGAAAATTTTAAATATTACGCCTTAAATTCGACATGGCTGTAGCAAAATAAGCAAGATTCTGATGTCATAGCAATGCAATCACTTAAAACAGTTAATGTCCCTTCTGTTGAAAACAAATGCGAACACAAGCTGAACATTATTATTGTACATGACTGTCTTTCTACTTATACAATATCTTACCCCTGGTTTGGGGAATTGGGGCATACTTACACGTAGTTAAGACTACAAAAGACGATTTTAAACACTACCTTAATTGTTATATTGTACACATCGTAAAATATATTGTTCTAAGCATTCATTCTTTCAAAAATCTGTAAAAAGGTACAAAAGTGAATTACAAGGATGATGATTTAATGTAAATCTAAAAAAAGGCGGTCATATGTTGATTTTGTTTTAAAAAGGTTTACCGTGCAAAGGAGCTCCAATAGGAAATACATGTTTGTAATGACAAATATAGTGTCATGCTTCAGTTTTCTAATAAATGTATGACATAAATCAACAGCATTTTGCGAGATCTTTTCGGGTTACACATTTTGGGAAACAATACGTCCAAGACCCCACCTATAATTTAATTTATGAATATTTACCATTGTTGTGCTTTGTAAAGATGTGCCGAACTGTGTCAGTCTTCATGTCAATGAGTAGGAAATCTGGTGAATCTGCTTTTACTTTAGTCGTCTTCCCTTGCAGGTTTGTGGACGAGTCCAAGCGCTCCGGGCTTGCCGCTGTTATGGGATTTACTTTATATTGTTTATATACAAATTATGATGTAAATCAACTGCTTGACAAGAAAAAAAGATGTGATAAACAGAAACCATTTTTCTGACATTGTATATTTTAATTACATGTATCTATATTAAAAGTGACGTTGTCATTTTAATACATAAAGCTAACATTAAGCTTTTGTTGCTAGTGCGTTTAATCTTTTCAATTGAGAAATCATTTTATTGCAAGTTAATGATGTTGAGAATGTCTCTTGCAAACTGCAAAGCTTGTTGATAAAGTAGAAAAGAACTCTAAACAGATTACTTTTTGGCTAAAGCCATCTATGTCCTGCAAGTTTGAAGATACAGAAGATAGTGTTCGCTCAAGATAAGTATTTTATATACTCATTAATAATGCCCGCATAATTTGTAATTACGGCAAACTAGAACTACAACCAAATCCATTATCATGCATGAGAACTTGGACCAAGTACTTCTTTTGCTGAGTGGCGATTACTTTGTTTTGTTTTGTATAAAAAACCAGTAAAAAAGAGACAATACAGTTCCTGAGTCGTATAACTTATACCAGACATACTAGCTCAATCGTTAGAGCGTCGGCTCCAGGTACGAGAGCCCCAGGTTCGATTCCGGGCCGCTACATAACAAAATTGTTCAAAATGGTAGTGAAACAGCTTGCATAAGGCATCGCGGGACAACCTTGCATGAAACCACTCCTGGTCACATTATCCTGTCACCAACCTGGTCATATTCCACTTCCATTTTTAACGACTTTGGTATGTCGCAGCCATGGATCGAACCTGGTGCCTCCTGTGCCTGGCACTTAAGCGAACATAGTTGTTACATTGAGTTATAAAAATAATGACAATATCGCAAAGAACGTATGTTTTGTGATGACATAATCAGAAAATCTCCTTTTCAACACAAGAATATTTTACCTGGCATTTTAATTGTAGCACAAATATATAAAACATAACAAAACCAATATTTTCTTTTAATTTATTATGTATTTCCGCTTTAATTTCTTTGCAAAGATTACTTGTAAGAGTATGTTATTTCGTCTTTAAATGTTACAATGTAGAAAAGAAATGTAGAAAGTATTTGCGTCATGTATTCATTTAAATCTTGTATATATAACTTTATATAAATCAAAGAATATAGTTGCTTAATGACGACGTTTTCTTTATTTACATGTATAGAAACTGGATAAAACACCGATTACCTTTGAAACATGACTCAAATGTACGGAAAGTGCACATAAAATGGCACGTGAAATATATATTTGTGACGTTACATGTAGGCTATTGCATATAATTAAGATCAGTAAGAATGCTTGCGAAAGGTCTGATATAAATAAATGGAAGCACAAGCTTTGAGCTTGCAGTTTACATGATTAAGTCCGTCCAGTTGACGGAGCGTAGAAGAACATACCGTAGCTGTCCTTTCTGGAATGGGGTCGAACGGTAGCAACTTGTTGGCTTCGGGGTTGGAACTTCAGCGAGGCTGTACGTCCCGGCGTTGTCTCCCCTTGCAGGTTTGTGGACGAGCCAATGCTCCCTAGACGGACACCTGTTTCGAGACTCAGTATTGGTGTTTCTGTAAAGTTATTACTGGCAATATTTACTTTACGTAAGATGACTGTTAAATATATGTTTTTAAGTGGCATTATTTTGCAACATTTTCACATTTTTAACAAACTGATATGATTTAGTTAAAAAAATATACTTCATTTTCATGCATAAAATTGTTGTATTAATTATTTAAAATCACCCCTTCGTAGCTCTACGTTTCTTAAAGCTGGAAAGCGCACTTACTCCATTATAACGTGTTATAATAAGAAAGTTAAGGACCGAGGAATGAATGATTGTATGAGCAAACAGAAAGGAGAAATCGATTATTAACATTACTAATCCATCTTGAGACACACCTTCAAACACATGATCTACTTCTAGAACAAAAATAGAGTTGCAAAAACACAAATGGTTATTCTTATAGGCGACGCGCTGGAGCGGAATAGCCCAGTGGTAGGACGCACGACTCCGGATCACGGGGTCCGTGGTTCGAACCCCGGCCAGATCGCCGCTCATTTCCTTGAGCAAGAAATTTATCTCGAACTGTTCCACTTCAACCAGGTGTATAAATGGGTACCTGCGAGGGTTATTCGGGTCAGTAATATGACTTCCCAGCGCCATGTGTCGGCTGCTATAGTACAGGATTGACGAATATACCCAATGACCAGGGGATAAATTGTAAAGTCGGCTGAACGAGCAGTAGCTTGAATGTAGACTATAACTTAATATTACTAATTACCTATATATAGAATGTTCACTGCACATAAGGAAAGTTTGTTTTGCGGACTTTCTTAACCTGATAAAATACGGGTCCTAATTCGGTGAACGGCGTTCTATTTTATTTATTTATTTTTATCTTTTTTGTGTGTGTCTGTGACTTTCAAAATAACTTTGAAGATAAACAATACGATAACGAGAAAGAAAAACGTTCTATGATCAAGAAAAATACTATCTGAACAATAACCATCCGTAAATTATGAGGCTACTACACATGTGCAATATCTGCTTGTACACTTTAGATTTAAAGTTTATATAATAATTTTGCAACTTTTTTATCTTGGAAAACCTATTATATTATGGTGTCGATTTTGCTTTTTATTTTGTTTTAAACCAATCTATGGTCTCAGGAAAATACGTTATACATATTTTTCTCAAGATTTAAAGTATACTGAAAACTTTCAAATAAAAAAACATTACTTTTCAAATATGTCTGTTTACGTCTTCCACTTTTTGCGTCGCTTTTGGTGCTTCGCATCAACGACTTTTCTCATTCACTTTTTATTAAACCACTACTGTAGTGTCAAGACAACTGGTGTATGGTTAAAATGTGACCATAAGGGAGACAACTCATTTTTTGGAGATCTAAAACGGAATAAGTGTTGATAAGGCTTATTGCAACAAACATAATCAGACAGTCGCAGCTGTTGGAAGTGACGTTTTTTAAGGAAAATAAAAGACCAGATGTAGCAGGCAACAAAGAAGGACGAAAAGAAGCACGGATAACTATCAGTAAATTGGCATCACCTATGACAGATGTTGTGGGCATACCATTATGGAATTATGAAACACTCATCTGAAAAGTATTTACTAAACAATATTAAAACACGTCGTAGTTAATGTTCTGGTATAATTATTTCTAATTTCATCATAAAATCACTTACCTGCTCTGTCAGAATATGATTTAATTCTTGAAGACTTCCATTTTAGCAAAGCAATCTCGTCCTGTGTTTCTTTGATGGCATTCAGAACCTCCTCAATACAGTATGTACTATCCTTGAATATAATTTCAGTAAGGAAATAATAGTTTCCTACAGCGATAAGGCCTTTACACTCGAATTTCAGCAGCAAATCAGACATATTTTTACATTCCAGTGCATTAGCTCTTCCTATATGGTCTATTGCTATATACTGAATCTCAGGAAAACGACATTCCTGTTGATTTCCTATCTCATCATTAAGACGAACCATCAAGTCATTATGAAGCTGCTTGATTCTGCGCTGAAAAGTAAAACATATTGGGTACAGTATGACATTTTTTTCACCTAGAATGTATCAATGACTTCGCCGAGTATAATCTAACTAATGTACCGGCGACCCCACTGAATACACTATCATCACATCACTGTACCAACAACACCACTGAGTATAAATAGTCCCTGGGCACCTCATAAGTCAATCTCCAACGCAGTGATCTCCCCCTTTCAGTAAGGAGAGTCTCTGCTACCACACAGAAATCCTTCCAGATCTGGAAGGATTTTATTTTTTTACTTTTAATTTTTGTTCAGTAAAATGACATTCGGAATGAATGTGTATGTTAGAAAAACGACTAATAATGGATGAAAAAACAAATTCTAACGATGAAGAAGAAAAAGAATGTATTTATCACTACAATCGTAAAATCACGCCAACAACACAGCCGCCATATTGCTTCTGTCACATGATCTGACCATCGTCACGTGATTTTGTATGATGGCAGTGGTTTTAAGCGAGCGTAGCGATGTCGTAAACCCTGTGCGGAGTTTGCTCATAAGTGCCCCTGTGCTATAATGATAGAAATGTCGCTGCGCAGTATCGGCAAAAATGCCGGCTAATCCCAATCCCAATGATACCTCCCCCACCCCACCCCGCCTATTATAATTAAGACTGAAATGGTTCAAATTACCCCACCCACCTTGTGTAAATAATTACAAAACTCCAGTTTGGTAACTTTTCACCTAGCTCTTTTAACTTTATGAAGCCATTATAGTGTGTATAAAGCATAAAGCTATATAGTATAACGTACCTCTAACATATCGTATTCTGCGTCAGCTTCTCCAATATTTCCAGACCTCATTTCTTTACACCGAAAAAATGAAAGGTAAACACGTATTATCAGAAACTTTTAAGAACTCGTTCTCACTGGATAAAACGTATGCCCTATTCTTAAAATTTCCAATCGGAACTCCTCGAGAAATTCCGTTCTTAGGGACAATCATCCCTCGGATGTATCTGGTGCAGTAATACTTGATGAAATCACGATCGTTTTGTTCGCCGGAAGTCGGAAGAAGAATATGCCTTAGTAGTTCGCACAAAACATAAACACTGCCATCGTTTGACAGCTGCGTGTCTGCTGCGCGGGGTAAATTCAAATTGGATTATTTAAATTTGGAGCCGCCACAAATAAAAGTTTTACTGGAATCGTCCTGTAGTGAGCTGTCACCCGAGCTGCCATCTTTGTTTTGACGTCTTTCTCAAAAGAAGTCCCATTTAGATAAGTGACCGAGGTGATCCGACTACCTACATACATCCGAGAGATGATTCGTGAATTATCCGAGGTGTTCAGATTGCTAAAATTTCGTGCCTCTTACATTCGAAAATCGCCGTGCGCACAACAGGGCGCGCACAACAGGGCTGGTTTCTATACGTTTTGGGGTTCTATTTTTAGTAACACATAATTTCCAGGTCACTTATTTATACTGAACAACACAAATAAGAGTACATTCTTTATGGCAATAATTGTTATTTCCAATTCTTGTGATTTTTTAAAATGAAAAAAACGTGTGTTATGTCATCTCTGTTATTTTGTTTAAACATGAATTTCCAGAAAATAACTAGATCTATATAACGAATATAAAACTATGCAACTTTCAGAATTTGTGTGTAGTTTATCGTGGGCACAAAATCGATGATTTACCGGTCACATGACAAACAATATGGCTGCTGGAAGTTGCCAGGGTGAAAATAATTAGCAATATGCAGGGGCGTAGCTAGGCATGATATGATGTGTACGTATGGTCGCTAGAGGAGTCCGGGGGCATGCTCCCCCGGAAAACTTTGTTGTTGTTTTTTTGATCGTGCATGGTGTCTTCTCTGGAGGTTCCGGTATCGAGATAGAACAAGAGTTGGAGTAAAATATCATATCATTTTATATTAAATAATTGAATAACTAAGTCACGAAAATATAAAACAAAGACTTGAAATAACATCATTGAAAACAAAAATAATGAAAACCCAATACATATTGTACCAACTATTATCAGCAAGCATACATTACCCAAACTGGCTTAATTAATCATGTAACATATTAAAACATTTCGATTGGTTAACGAATACCACGTGACATGTAGAGACGTTTTGTTACGTCGACGTCGTCAAGGCTTCTATTATAACAATAGATAGTTTCCATGCGATGTCATCGACACTGATAACACAGTTTCAGGCAGCCATCTTTGTGGGCAGAAGCTAATGCAGGCCGAAATCGGGAAATATGTGCTGTATTTAACTCACCACTGTGTTTTTATTTTTCAGTCTATTTTACTGAATTTTATATAAAATTTAACAGCTTTTATAAAGCATTTGAAATATCAAAACTATATTTGGATAGTTTAAAAGGTTAAAGAAATACAACCAAAATGATACACTGTTCAATTTGTTTTAAGTATGAGCCAATAGTTTTATTTATGTCTGTGTATTTATTCTGTGTGCATTTATCAATTGTAAAAATATTGCATTCTAAAAATATGAATTTCAAGAGCTTTCCAATGGTGTATAGCTTTTAATTTTCGTACCACAAATGAAGAAATTACAAGAAAATAAAATGTATCCTTCTATACAATTCATATGAAAATCCCTTGAAGTCACTCTCACAGATGGCTGCCAAGATAATGGATTTTCTCTGATGTGGAAACTATCTATAGACGCTCACAGACTCGGGCGTCTTTGAAGAAGGGTTGTTTCAACCACATCACGTCCTGGTGGACGTACAGGAAGCGCAGAAAGAAAAAAAACAATGAAAAGAAGGAAAAGAAGAAAATAAGACAAAAGAAAAGAGAAGGAATATAAAAAGAGGTCGCCCAGGAGAGAAGAGATCGTGGAATCAACGTGTAAGTGTTAAAAATAATAATAATAAGGATGATGATGATGATGTTGATGATGATGATGATAATAATAATAATAATAATAATAATAATAATAATAATAATAATAATAATAATAATATTTTTTTCGGAACATGTTATATTTGTTCACTTGGGCATCTCTCTGTGGAACCAGCTTCATGCTCTGAGGCCTTTAATAGTGGAAAAGTCATGGAGTCAAATTGTCAGAGTCAATGTGCTTTATCGTTTTAATCAGCATGTATGCAAAAAATCTCTTTGTATTTTTACCTTGTACGAACATGCCTCAATAAGGGTTATGTACACTTATCGAAGAAGAAAAATGATTCTACCTAATAATAAATAACTGTCAAAAACAAATTACGCATTGTGAATAGATGTGTTTGAAGAATTAAGACAATTAAACTATGTCCATGTAGGGGTCATACATGTCCTCCAAAGTCATGCCGCTTAATAAGATTTTAGTTTATCCTAACATTTCAGTTCTAGTTTGAGTTTTAATACTTCATTTTAGCCATCTTGTCAATCTGCAAATGTCCCTCACAAAATATTCAATTCGTGATAAGCATTATTTATTGCATCATTTACCGGTTTATGTGTTGCAGACAAGTTCACATCCGGTGGAGTTGCACTCCATTTTGATTTCGCCCCGCCCAGGACACCACACCCACCCAAACGGCTGACCCCGCTCCCAAGCCACGAGGAGGTCAGACTTAGTGATGTTAAAAGATTCATTTATACTTGTCATTTTTTATGATTTGAACATTCTATATATTTAATAATAGAACGTTTACGACTTTTATTTACTAAATATAATATGGCTATAATACTGCTAAGATGTATGTGTTTTGAAGTTTTCTCGAAATAAATTATCTCTAAAAACTTATAAATGACATTTTAGCTTATTCATTTAGTGCTCTAACACTGTCGTGTAGGTTTTACTGTTTATATTTTCATTAACATAATTGTGCACTGCATATTTTTCTTACTAATTCAAAAAGAAAGAAACATAAGGATCAAATCATGTAAAAGATGAACATTTATTAAAAAGAAATTTCCGTACATGTCTAATTCACAGCTTGTGAGGAAGCAGAAAGTGAAGGATCAGCGCAGCAACCTGAGGTACGTTTTTGTTGCTTTGTTGGTGTTTCGTGTTGTTGTTGTGTACAAGTAACACGAATCTGCACGTAAGAGGTGTGTGTTTGTGGGTTTTGGTTTTTTCCTGGAAGCATCAGCAACATTTACAGCCCCCACCACCACCTCATCCCTATCGATCAACAGTGTCATCACGTGGTACATTATCACCATCATTTTATCACAATAATATAATAGCTAGCAAATACAAACTTAAATTTACATAACTTTTCAAGTTAAGCATGCTGATAACAAAAACTATGTTATTCTTTATCTGTCTGTTAAAACCTCGTTTTTGTCTATTTGTCGACTCCTACTGCACTACTTTGATATGCAGAAAACCAATATTAAACATATTAAAACCAAATACATGTTTTATCAGATTGATTTGTCCATCCATTCAGGTTCAGCAACATTGATGACAATCTGAAGGCTCTGGAGGCCAAATACCACAAGCATAGAAGGATTAAAAGGATCAAGAAGTTTCTGACTCCAAGAACTTTCCTGATTCCTTCACCACCTGTAACACCAGCAGCCGCAGTCGCACCAACAGCAGCAGATGCTGAAGAGGACGGCGGCGATGCAGGGGTTGGGGCCCACCTTGGTGGGTCTCCAGCCCAGTAAACCCCCCTTTGCCATTATTCCCATCCACCTTTTTTTTTTCTTTTTCGGCCCTTTGGCATTTCCAACCATTTAGACCCTTTAGATATTTATTTAAGCCTGTGCATTGTACCAAAGGAGTCTAGAGCCCGGCCCCGGCAGATGGCCCACTCTCGTGTCAAGCAGTATTGACACTAGTGTCCACATTGAGAGCCATCTGTCTGGAGAAAGCAGTCTATGTGACAGTCTTTCAGGGGAGCTTACTTTGGGATATAGACGGGCTACAAAATTTCGAAATTCCAGTCGGTTCGGTACTTTGACGGTGTATGGTCAGGTCCCCCGCAGAATGTTTGTATCATTGAAGCATAGAAAAACTATCTAAAAAAAAAAAATTGTGAAAAAAAAAATCGTGTAAAGAAACTAAAATACTAAAAAAAATCGTGCAATATGTATTGTAAGTAGATAAATTTAGGAGACGCGTCAAAAGCCAGCACTGTTCATTGTACAGTCCGACTCCGCATAAATTTCAATGTTGACCCTTTCTTAAAGATTTTTGTTCACCTCTTTTTTCGATAAAATTTCTCAGGTATCAAAAATTTCAAAATTCAACACACAGCCCAACCATTTGCTTGCAGTTTCATTCGCATTCTTTTGGAACATTGTCCTGGCTTTGCAATCTTACTTCAGAAACACTTAGATCTGAAAATTAATTGACATGGTGACACATTTTAGATCTGTACACTCTGACAATGCTACAGTTAGGTACTAGTGACTATCATTTAGACTTGAAACAACCAATGTAAAACCTGCTCGATTCCCATGACACTCACAATTCCCAATATAAATAAAATATTTAATCTAATCGTGTCTTTGTCGTTTTTTCAGCTTTATTTTTAAACAAATGTTAATGATATACTAAATGTGATTTTTATTGAAATGTTAAGGTTACGGTCCGAATATAGTCAAAGTGCTGAAGGCACTGAAGTTGGTCGGTGTTGTACGCGTTGATCATAAGATCATAGTGTAAATAACTGAGCTATAATAAAGGTGGTTATTTAAGTTTAAAGCGACATATTTCACGGTTTCTACTGTCTGACAATTGACGGAATGTTATAAAACAGCCTTTATTTAAACTAAAGTATAAGTTGCGGGAAATGTACACAATCGACAGAACAAGTTTATTAGGTTGTTACATGTATTAGATAAAGGCAAACTGTCGAACATCCATCTTAAAGTATAACAAGTAGTCAGGTTATATGCATCACAATGTGTTGCAAGGACCTAAACTAAGCATACAGCGAGAGTGTAAACAAGTAAAACCTTTACTAAGCATACAACCAACCTTGCCAAAGCAGTTGTGTATACATGTAACTGTTTCATTGGTTCTGTTGTCAACTAAATGTTCGCATTAAACTAATTCCGGAAAGAGTTCACGATGTCCGAAGGAATCATTTTACTTTTTGGATACAGGAATATCAATAAGCTTTCTTAATATCTGAAATTAATATTATAGCAAGTCGATAACAACAAACCATGTTAATCTTAAATGATCGTAAATTATCTCAAAGATAGCTATGTTAACACACTTGATACAGACCGCAAATTAATACTCTAACCTAAAAGATAGCTGAAGCTTATGAATGTCTTGTTGAGCCCTATATGTCACAGATCGAATATGTAACGAGTGTGTGCTGTATTCGACCTTACAATGACACCTGCCGTATGCTCCTCCTCCTCATCTCCATCATCATCATCACCATCATCAATAACATAATTAGTACAGTGATCATGACGGCCATTTTCATGATGAACAGCAGTATGACCTCTACTACCATCACGACCATTATAACTATCATCATCAAGATCATCATCAGCAGCGTCTACATAATCATTCAATTGTTTACACTCTCGCTGTATGCTTAGTATAGCTTTCAATTGTTTACACTCTCGTTTTATAGGTTTTAATTGCTTACACTCTAGCTGTATGCTTAGTATAGGTTTCAATTGTTTACACTCTCGTTTTATAGGCTTCAATTGTTTACACTCTAGCTGTATGCTTAGTATAGGTTTCAATTGTTTACACTCTCGTTTTATAGGCTTCAATTGTTTACACTCTCGCTGTATGCTTAGTATAGGTTTCAATTGTTTACACTCTCGATGTATGCTTAGCATAGGTTTCAATTGTTTACACTCTTGCAAGTATTTGTAAACAGGATTCTACGGGCACTAGTTTAGTTTCCGGCGATGCTTCCTTTTACACTTGGGTGCTTTCAATGTATCACGCGAAGCTTGCGAAATCCGCTGCAAGCTTATAACGTTAAAGTCTTGTTAAATGTATACGAGACTTTATAGCGTATGGCAGATGCTAGGGAGCTCTGATACTAAATATATGACTTCGAGTCTCGCAATGGGTTTTTTTTTAACTTTATTAACATTTTACTAAAGCATTGATAGTTTTAAAAATTGTATTCTATTTCGTGGCATTTTATATTAATATATTCGTCTGAATTATTTTTACTTAATGGATTTTTGCAAGGATAGATACACGTTTATTTCTATTCTTCGTTACAGTTCAACATTTTGCACAAAAAGGGTATATAATTTTAGTATGTATACTGTATTTTAAGTCTAAATAAGAGCAGGGAAAACTCTCTAAAGTCATGATGGAGGTACACGAGTACATTGTTGGAATATATGTAAGCAAAATAATTACACAAACAGTACCTTCACAAGGCCTCGAACTTACACCACAGCAGTTCATAACAAGCAGTCCTAACCACTGAGCAAGCGGGGACAGTGATATGAATTGGCCCTGTTTAGTATTTACCGTTGCGTCAACACACGGTCAAAATGACCTGTGTGAATGCACTCGGTGTATTGTGGGTAAAGTAGTTATTCAACATGGCTGTTATGAATACGGAAGTGATTGCTAAAATAAACGAAACAAGTACGAAGAGGTATACAACAGATTATTTTGGCATTTTTTATACATTCTAATAGTTAAAATATGTTTCATGCAATTATTTTGAACTAAATTTTGTAAACGGTCCAGACTTTAACGTAGTGACGTCACACGCTATGTATAGAATGGACATATTACTGTTTAACGAAAGCGAAAATAGCAAAACTTGCTCATCGTATTTTTTCCCATTTATCTATAAATATCAAGACTTTAAAAGTTTCTGGACATAGAATAAGGCCTTAGAATATGGTTGTTTAGTCATTTATCTTAATTCAATGAATATTATAATCGAACGTATTTCCTTAGCGGAACTATTTTTATGTAGGCACAAATCTCAAATTTTGGGTGAGTTATGAGTCGTAGTATAGAGATGACTTTAACGTAGTGACGTCACACGCTATGTATAGAATGAGTATTTACAGCATAGGGTCAGTGTATTTCTCAGATAACGACTATTAACAGGCTTATACGAGAATTTGTGAGTACCAGGTGAACCCTGTTTACCAATAGCGCTATGTCACAAAAATATCGTCATTCGTCATTCGGTGAGTCATAATCAAAGAGCAATCAAAGCACCATTACAATAGTAATTTATATAGTTTACAGTCGAAACACTTCTGACAAGTGAGTGTTGTCATGTGACAAGCCATTATCAAAATGCATAAGAAGTACTGAATAAGTGAGCAAAATTTGTACACAAAGTTCTTAGTATTATGCATCAGGGAAATTTAGTTAAAGCTCATCGCAAAATAAAGCGTATGTAACGTTGTCACATTTCAGGCTTGTATTTTTATACAAATGTGATGGGTCGTGGTGGGAGTCGAATTCATTTAAAAAAAAACCCAGTCCGTGCAAGGTTTAGAGACTTTTAATTTTTTTATAATCTACGTAGAAAACCATACAGAACTGGTCATTTAACAATAATGTAGATACAGCTATAGTATAAGTAAAAACTTACGTGATTCTGTAAAGCAAGTTCTAAATTATTTTACTAAATTCTCTTTCGAAATTATCTAAACGTTAAAGTGAACGTAAGAGTCAATGAGCTGTTGTCGGTACGTGAGCGGCGGGTGCAATGTTTTACAGTAAGGATTGTGGATAGAAAGGAAAACTTCCTACTCTCGTACAAAATCTCTCTCTCACGAGAACATATACCTTGACAGACATGACAAAACAGGTTTGACAAGTCCTGTGCATCACGGACAAGACGCAAACAACCACGCCCACATGCACGGCCTTAGAGAAAGACACACAGACGATAAGCACAAGCTGCCCGACACTAACAAAACGGACAATAACAATAGGTAAATAAAAAAAGGTCCTATCAAAATTTCCACAGATATTTAAATTTAATTTACTTCTAGACAAAGGCAAACATGATAAATCTAAATGTGACAAAAACAGAGAGACGAGACATAACATACAAAAAGAAAACCATCAATTACCACCTTGGAACGGTCAGTCGTCAAAAGGACCGACTGGAGTGCACAGCGTAAATAAAATATCCCTTCAAAGTGAAACAACTAACAATAAGCACCTACATCGGGAGTTAAAACAGATACAATGAACTTATATCTCACTGTGTGCTTAATATAGTACAAACATAATATCCAGCAATATAATAAACTATCAACATATGTACAGTATGTACAGTAGATAAAAGACTCGGCAACCTAAAATTTGTTTAGTCCATATCTATCAGTTGGCTATCTTATCCTGTTAGATTAGTGACCCTTGTGACAGATTAGTATCAAAACTGACAATAGCACAAGGTATATTTAAACAAAACATGAAGCACTGGTGACACATTCCCCCACTTTGAGGAAAAGTCTCCTGACATCAAATAAACACATCATTGTTTCAAATCAGGAAAAAATGAAAAACAATGATATTAAAAATGATAAATATCCTATACTGATAATATTTATCACAAATATGTGATAAACTAGACAACAGAGCCACATGTTTTAGACACAACAAAACTGGTTCTACTCCAGAAGACTATAATCAGTACTGAATGTAATGGATGATGGAACCAGAACATTACTTATATAATTCTCACTCTAGCTGAAAATTTAAAAGTTGGTGAAACAAATTCTGAAATATGTAAAAATAAACAATTAGACATGTCTCAATAACTTAAAATAACTGCAACTATATGAAAATAAGCTATAAAATTATGCAATAGGTAACTTAACCTGAAGTATAAAAACAATTTGACATGATTTACAAAGTATTCAACATTTTGAGAATGTATCCGCTGTCCATATCTATCAGGTGGCTTTCTTATCCTAGTAGATTGGCTAACCACAGGACTTTGTAGTGACCCCAGGGACAGATTAGTACAAGTGAACACAGTAGAAGGGTTGGGTTGAGCAGAAGTTCTCTGATCTTTGATTGTAGAGGGAACAGAGTTGTCAACAGAAAGAATTTCAGTCTGAGAAATACTAGGAATGAGTGTGCCTGTTGAACTACTAGTGTTCTGTATAAAGTCAGTACTATCGCCTTAAGAAGGCACAGACTTCGCCTGGACCCTTTGGTTTCATGTAGCCGGTATTATATACACACGCCTACATTCAGACTCACTCTCTGAACTAGAAGATTCAGATGACTGCCTGTGGTAGACTGGCGATTGTGGTCTTTAAGGCTGCTTGGGAGGTGATTTACTAGACTCTGGATGCATTGGCGGGACAAAAGAGATAAGCAGGAGCATATTTCTGTGCAGGGTTCGAATCCCCGACTTGCCATCTTTTCTTTTCACATCATAAACTGGCATCTCTTGGTCGTGGACAGACACTACCAAGTATTGGGTACTACTCCATCTATCAGCCAGCTCAGCCGTGCCCTTAATGCCAACATTTAGAGTAAGAACTCGATCTCCAACCTCCAGCTTAGCCTCTCTCACATTTCTGTCGTATAGGGACTTGCTCTTTGCAGAGCTTTTCTGAGCTTGAGAAGAAGCCTGATTACAAGCAAATGATAGTCTTTCTCTTAGCTTGCTGACATAAGAATGAGGCTCTGCAGATGCCTCACAGTCAGGGGTTGTCCCTAAATACGCATCAACATGAAGACAATGATGCCACCCAAACATCAGAAAATGAGGTGAGAAACCTGTTGATTCAGACTTAGTACAGTTGTTGGCCTGCATAAGAGGTGCAATGTACGTCTTTCAGTCTAATTTCTGATTTTCTTCAAGAGTACCGAGCATCTTAAACAGCGCCCATTGAAGCGCTCAAATGACCTATTGCCCTGGGGGTGATAAGGGGTCGTCCTCGACTTCTTAATGTCTGCTATTTTGCATAGCTCCTTGATGATTTTCACTCAAAGTTTCGTCCTTGGTCGCTATGTAGCCTTTCAGGAAAAGAGTAGTAGCGGAAGAAGTTGTCATAGAGAGCTTTTGCAGTAGTGGAAGCCGTTTGATCTTTGCATGAGACTTCTTGGGCGTATCTGGTGAAATGATCAGTTATCACCAGGATATTCTCGATACCACCTTTGCAGGGTTCCAATGACATAAAAGTCAATACAAACAAGCTCCATTGGTCAAGTTGTCTGGATGGGTTAGAGTTCTGCTGCTGTCCTTAAAGGTGTTTTCCTACATACACATCTAGGACAGTTAGCAAGTTTGGATCTAATATCATGTTCTAAACCTGGCCAATAAAATCGTTGCCTGGCCAACCACAGAGATTTCTCTGCATCTTGATGTCCCAAATGATCATGGATCCCTTGTTAGGCCAAATTTCTGTACGACTCTGGGATGACCAGCTGCTTGACCGATTGACCATTGAAAATGGAGTTTCTGTAAAGAATACCATCCTCTGTTTTGAGATGTTTCCACTCACGGAGATATCTCTGAACCTGCTTTGGTTCTCTCTGGGGTTTATGACTTCTCACTCTAAACCCATCAAACTTGAGGTGTACTATCCTAGCGATAGCATTGTCTGACTGTTGTTCTGCACTGTTTCTCTTGTTGAACATCTCAGGAGGTGGACTGCACTCAGTGGCCAGTTGAGGTGCTACTTCCTCTGAGATACAAAAAAACAAGCGGGACTGAAGCTTAAACTGAAATGCACATAGTATGCACAGAGTTAGGCTGCATGTCGTTTAACTGAGACAGACCGTCGGCTTCAGCATTTTTATTGCCTATTCTGTATCGAATAGAAAAGTTGTAATTTCCTAATGCAGCTACCCATCTGTGCCCTGCAGCATCTAGCTTTGCTAAGGTAAGCACGCAGGTAAGTGGGTTATTATCGGTTACCACTTCGAAGGTAGAGCCAAAGAGGTAATCGTGGAACTTTTCCGTAACAGCCCACTTGAGAGCCAAAAACTCTAACTTATGAGCAGGATACCGGCGTTCGGCTGGTCTCAGATCGCAACTAGCATAAGCTATTACTTTCAGTAAATTATCTTGTTCTTGATAAAGCACAGCTCCAAGACCTAAACAACTGGCATCAATGTTGCAACTCAAAACCCTTGCTGTAGTCAACATAAGCTAAGATTGTGGCAGTAGTAAGCCTTTCCTTGAGAAAGTTAAAAGCTTCTACTTGAGAAGTACCCCATAACCAAGGTGACTGCTTTAAGGTTTTGCCTTTATTTGAGTTTTTGCGCTTGGCTTTTGTATTTGTTTCGTGCTCCTGTAACAGAGAGTGCAATGGACTTGCTATCCGAAAAGAATTGTTGACGAAACGTCTATAGTAACCAGAGAATCCTAAAAATCTTCTAAGTTCACTGATGTTTGTAGGGGGCTTCCGTTGTTTGACCACACTTATTTTCTCAGGATCAGTATGAACGCCTGTCTCTATGATGACATTTCCTAAGTAACTGACAGAGGAGAAACTCGCACTTGCTTGCCTTTAATTCGAGACATATTCCTTAAGACGTTTGAATGTTGAGTCTAACCTAGTAGAGTGCTGAGAGAAAGTTTGACTAAATATCAAGATGTCATCGATAAAAACTAAACATTCATCGAGATGCATTTCCCCCAAACATTTTTCCATTCATCTCTAAAAAGTGGCACCTGCATTGCACAAGCCAAAACTCATCCGATTGCACTCGTAGAAACAAAGAGGTCCTACTGAAAAAAAGCAGTTAAAGGTTTACTGTCTTCTTCCATTTCTACCTGCCAGTAGCCAGATCTAAGATCAAGCTTCGAGAAATACTTAGCACCACTAAGCACCTCAACTGTGTCATCAAATCTTGGCAGCATGTATGCATCCTTGTGCGTTTTGCATTCAGCATGCGATAATCAAAGCAGAAGCGTAGGTTGCCATCACGTTTGCGTACCAAAACGACATTTGAAGGATAGGGGCTATCTGATTCTCTAAGTGCACCAGCCTGCAGCATCTCTCTAACATGCTGGCGTACTTCCTCATACAGACTGAGAGGTATTTCCCTATAGGGCTGCTTAAAAGGCTTATCTTCATTAAGCACAATCTTATCCTTAATTAGATCCGGTTTACCTAAGTCAGAAGGCCTTGTAGAGAAAACATCTTCCTACTTTAGAAGTAGCTGGTGACTTGATCTGAGATGAGATTCTCAAGATCTACCTTTACACCAAGTTTCTCAATTGGGTTGTAGAAAACCCCATTGCAGGAAGAAACACCGGAATCTGTTTGTGCATCTACTCTGACAACTTGGGGACAAACCATAAACTTGTCATTATTGCTAAGATTTTCAATAATAACATCAGAAACAGATGGTGGCATATTTCTAACAACACTTTTGACAATAACCGTTTCATATGGTTTTACTTCAACAACATGCTTATTTGTAGATCTGACAAAAAATGAGTTGCATTTGACACTGTCAAAAGCCGTTCAAGTAACAGGAACACTGTGTACTGGTTATTGTGTCAAGTGTTTTCTACACAACCTGATAATGTGTGTGCCAATGATTACTGGACAAAACTTGTTAAAATCTGTATCAGGTACAACAGGTAAGGGTACACAACATGTGAACTGACCAAGATAAGGGTTCCCTATGTCACATTCCACTACACCTTCATATTGTAATGTAGACCCATTTGCAATATTAACTTGCAAAACAAAGGTAGTCTATAGTATAGAATAGAGAGAAGGCTGGTATCTGAGAGACAGATAAGAGGATTGAGAAATAGTTGAGATCATTGAACCACTATCAATAAGAGCAGGTACTTGTGTTTTGTTGACAAACACTGTTGTTTCATTTGATGGTCCAATCAAGTTGGTTGGTATAGAGGGGTGGTCTTTGAGGAGAGGAGGCACCTCTGGTCGACCTATGTCAGAGGTGGAAGTTTGTTTAAAGGACCGTCTCTACCTCGTCCTCAAAAGTTCTGACCTGAAGACTTATTTGGGGGTCTAAAGTTGATGTTGCCATTGTTCCTGGATGTCGTCTATTCCCTTCTTCCAGACAGTCTAACTTGCTGACAATTATAGCTAGTTGCTCTCCCAGTCTCGACTCAAGAGCAGTAATCTTAGCATCACAGATCCTTTCTACCTGGTCTAGAGTGACAGAACCTCTAGAATCAACATGGGAAGGGTTGTGAGTGACTTTTCTACCATTAGAAGTAGAGGAAGTTACTAGTCTGACTTGGACTGATGCTAATCTCTGCATAGCTGCTTTTCAACACGCCGCACTTCGAGAAGGATGCCTTGTTTGACTTTAAAGTTTTTCGCTCCGCACAGATGTCCAGAATTTCTCACGAAGGTGATCATTCCTCTGTGTCTCATCAATGTGTCCAGCTTCTATGACTGTCTGAAGCAATGTTTCCAGACGACTGCTGAAAGCTGTGATGGACTCATTTTTCTTCTGGTCAAATTGAAAAATTGTTGCATCAGCACCCCTTTCGTACTAGTGTCCCCGTACTTAACATACTTTTTTCTGAGTATGGAACCGACTGTAGCAGACTTTCCTAAAGCCATGAGAGTTTGCATAGACTTACCTCTCAAAGAGCGTCTAATAGCCTGTACCATAACAAACTGAGAGTAATCAGCCTCAAGGCACTGAACCTCAAACCGCCACTCATCTTAACTGACACCCCCCTTCTGTGGTAATCTCCACCTGAAAAAGGAGGGATTTTTGGGAGTTGAGTGGACTGTGTTTGGGTTAAGGACATATATTCATCCTTCACATAGGCAGGACCTGGGATATTTTTGTTGAATAGGGCTGAGGTGGGTGGACGGGCTATGGGCATACCACGACCTAGACCAAGAGGAATCGTCAGTGGGGAACTAATAATGTTAGTGGGTGTACTATGGTCAACAGGCAACTTAACAGGGGTAACTAAATACTTGCCTGTGGAAGCTAATGCCTTTACCATCTCATCCTCTGTCTTGGTCACGCCACCAGTTGCCATGCTGTCTTTTTTAAACAAACTATCTAATTACCAAATCAGCTGAAAAACATGAACAATGCAAGGCTGTAATCAATATATAATTAAATTTCAGCTCTACTCCACACTAGGGATGGATCTGAAACTTATTTACCTGTATATATTGAAATTTTACATGTAAGAAAAAAATCAATGACAATTATTTAACAGTTATTGCATTGAGCAAATATGTTAACAATGAACAAATATATACATGACACACAGCTATGTAGATATATAGGAAACATAAAACAATGACTCTCATCACTCTTTCAGCCAAAAATAGAAGAAATTTAGAAAAAATAAGGTGTGTGTATGTGATGGGTGGTTCAGATAGTAAATATATTTTAAAGTATAAAACACTATATTCTACAGAATAAGATGGCTACTACATTACAACTACTAGCCAGGCTAATGGAAGTAAAAACTACATATTATACTATGATCACTATAGTCACCGTCATCCTGATAAATACTACACACTACCAAAAATCTACTGCTTATAGTTTGCAATTCTCAATATGAGTGTGAGTGAGAAAATATATACTAATGTATATTAAATACTTTTTAACAGAATATTTGACCAATTGTAATAATGCTCTGTTTGCACAATGATAAAACAACAGAAAAATCAGAACAATTATAAACCACCAAAATATAAAAAGGCTTTCACTGTTAAAATCACAGTAAAATATCAGTATAACAATGACAAAGTTAATTTGAGACACTTGTTAATAATTAAGCAGACACAGATATAGGATGCTTTTAACTGATGGAGTCCTGCATTAACAATATGATTTACAATTAATAGCCTAACCTTTATTTAAAATAAGATTTTGCCATGTGAAACAGGTAATGAATGCAGATTCTGTCACTGTTTATATTCTTTCTAACACGATAAGCTGAATAAGACCTAGATAGCGTGGGAATCAATTTCTAAAAATATGATCAAAACATGGACTGCAGGGTGGATGTAGCCAATTTAAAAGAAGGAATTTGTTACTTACAGGACTATACTGGGACAAAACGTGTATTACTTGGCAAAATTGTAATAGTATGAAGTAGAAACATCAGAAAAAATAGTTGTCAGTACTCACATAGCATCCAAACACTAATTGCCCGATCGTAGTTTAATTTGCCAGGTACACGGATAGGGAACAGATAGAAAGCTTGGGGGAACGCATGGTCGAAGCGAGAAACAGGGCTGTGCGCTGCAATTCGTCACATGCTTATTATGGATGGCAACGTATACCAATATTCGGAAGAGAGCGACGCAATCGTGCGTGTCGGGGCTACACACCTGAGAATGTCGCCGGAGCAGACCGTCTTCAACTTTACCCTGTGAAAGACAATCACACAGGCGAGATGACCGTAACATCCCGGACAGTCAGCCGTGTACGCAGGAGGTGATACCTAACCTTGACATTGGTCGGTTCGATAATGACAGCCATACCGATGCAGGGGACTAGGATTCAGACCGGAGCTCTTACATGTATGTGTCAGAAACTGTTAACATTATTTCATGGAATGTTTGTGGTTTAAAGAAGTTGAGCTTGCAAGAAGATTTCTTAAACTTGTTGTCAGAATTCGACATTATCGGATTGCTAGAAACACGGTCGGATAACAAAGGAGAATTTGATACCGTTTTAAATAACTTCACATATTATGATCATGTAAGGGTAAAACTATGTATTTACTGAGAAAAATTGGTGGTATAGCGCTCTATGTACGAAATGCTTTAAAGGCATCTCGAAAGGAATGTGGTATCCCACTGAGCCAGGCCCCACATGCTATGACCAGACCTGCTAATTGCTGGTCATCACTGCAGGGAGTCTTTAGCCAACATAGTACTAATCTGTCACAGTAATACCTCTGATGGGTTAATGCAAAACTAAATTACCTGCTAGTATGGATGTGAGACAGTAGGCTAGTTTTACACAAAGCCACAAACATTATTGTTAGTGATAATGTGGGTTGTTTACTATATGATCCCTTACAAATTCTTTATTGCATTAATTACTAGGTGTCAATTTTGTAACTGCAAGATTATGTATTTATTTCATAGCTAAATATTTAATTTTGAAAATACATGAGAGATACAAGTTTAAATATTCAAAATGACTCTGAAGGACATTATTCTGACAATGAATGACTTTTTAAATTGCTTTTGTTAGAAACGTTTCGTTACATTTTACAAATCAAATTAAATATAACTTTAAATATATATGAGAACTAAAAGAATGAAAGAAATAACAAAATGTATAAGAAATAACAAAATCAACCAACAAAGTAAGAAAGAAAACAAATAAATTTATATATATATATATATATATATATATATATATATATATATATATATATATATATATATATATATATATATATATATATATATATATATATTGGATTGCGTAATTGGTATATTCACAACTGTTTCCTTTACAAACTGTGAATGACTATGTTCAACCCCCAGATATAGCATACATACACTTGGATCTTGAACAATACCTGTGTGACAGACACATCGTTACAGACTGTGGCAGCCTGGCTTATCAGAAAACAGATGCCCTCACATGCTGGGTGGGGCAATAAATGGGAGGGGTCACTTATATAAGGCTTTTGAGATGCCTTTAAAGACAAACTTTAATATATCTCAGATATTCTATTCATTTAGCGACTGTATTATTCTGCATGTTACAAGTAGATTTAGTTCTTGTACTGCAGATATAATTATTTATGTGGCGTATGTGTCACCTGAAGGGTCCCCAGTTTATGAAAACATTGAAAACAAAAATGGTATAGCTATTATAGAGAATACTCTGTCCTTAATACGGGAGGCATATCCGGACAGTTGTTTATATATAGCGGGGAATTTTAATGTTAGAACGAGTCAACTGTTAGATTATATACCAGATGATTCGATAGAATATATATTTAATATTAATGTTAACTATGAGAACGACAATTTTGATAAGCCAAGGCAAAGTAAGGTTTTAAGCCACAATCTGTTTGGCAGGGATCTTTGTGAATTATTCTGTTCATACGATGTTCATTTTTAAAATGGTCGTTTTCCAGGCAATACACCTGGAAACTTTACATGTACAACTGCTAATGGTGCTAGTGTGGTAGATTACCATGTCATTTCAACCATGCTGTTTAGTCAAATCATAGATTTTAAGGTGGAACTACGAGTAGAGTCATATCATTTACCACTTTGTGCTGCATTGTTGTTTACATTACTAAAACTACAAGCTTCAGACAAGACTAATATGGAAACACACTCTAGCCCTATTTACAACGATATTTTTTAATGGAAAGAGAGTGAAGCAATAGGGCTTTTAGCCATGTTTAAACAAATGTTTGATAACAATTAAACTGAAATAATAGAGATGACTTATTATGATATCAATACCGTAATTAAGAATTTGTTGTCAATTTATAAAACAGCAGCTGCATCGAAAATGAAAGTGCATATGAAAACGAGACATAGCTGCTCTACAGACAAACCTTGGTGGGTCAAAGAATATGACCAAGCTAAATACTCAAAATACACTGCGCTCCGGCGATTCAGATGGACCAGTAGTGAAACAGACCGACTTATCTATATTTCAGAAAAGTCAAGTTTTAAAAAGTTATGCAATATTAAGAAACTCGTTTATTGTGCTGAAATGAAATCCAAATTAATTAGTGCTCGCGCTGACCCCAACAGGTTTTGGAGCATTCTGAAGTATACATCGCGGCTGCGTTAAGTTGAGTTGCCTATTGGTATTACAATTAAAGATTGGATGACGCATTTTAAAATTCTTTTATGTAAATCAAACATGCATGCGATAGAATTATAGAAGTATATTACACGGCCCGGTGGAAGACTCTATGTTCTATATGTAGATTTTGAACGTGCCTTTGATGAGCTCGTACACTGGAAATTATTTAAAGTATTAGACTCGTTTGGAATACGAGGCAAAATGTATTTTATGTTTAAAAGTACGTATGAAAAGTTATAAAGCATTGTGCGCGTGTATAATAACATGGAAACTAATGATCAATATAAACCAACTTATATTTTTACAGATCCATTTAGATGTACTGTCAAGACTAGACATGGGATTTGAGTAGCACAATTATCTTTAATTTATATATAAACGAGTTACCGAATTTTCTCAAATCTAAAGGCCACCAGGGAATATTTATTACAGATAAAATCCCCGAAATGCTATGTTTGATGTATGCAGATGATGTAGTAATATGTGCAGAAACTGCAGTTGAGTTACAAAGGCAGTTAAACAGTATTTCTGATTTCTGAGAAAGTTACGGAATGTTTTTTTAATCGAAAACAGAAATCACAGTATTTAGAAACAGTGGAGGATTACATAGCTATGAGAAGTGGTATTATTGAGGGTGTCCAGTAAATGTCACCATTGAATACAAATATATGGGATTATTATTCAGTTCGAATTTAAAATGGACAAAAGCCCAAACAAAACTTTCATTAAAAGCAAAAAAAAAAAAACTATTCTAGCCATAAAAAGATTTCCAAAAAACATTTGGTTATTTGAATGTTTAAGAGAACTTCAAACTATTTGACTCTATGGTTAAACCGATTTTAGTTTACGGATCTGAAATTTGGGGAAATATGCTGTCATAACTTTATATCGAAAAGACTCATTTTTGTAAATCAATATTGGTATTTAAGTATTAAATCAACGGATAATATTGCTCTATGTGAATGTGGTCGTTTTCCTTTTGATACCAAGTATCTTGTAAAATGTATCAAATATTGGTGCAAACTATTATATATGTCAGATGATAGAACTCTAAAAAAGTGTTAAATAATGTTAAAAAAGCTAGATGATTTAGGAAGCCGTAATTGGGCAAATAATGTAAAGGAATTACTTTTCAAATATGAATTTGGACATGCATGGATATATCATTATTTAGGGGACATGAATTTGTTGATTTCTATTTTTAAACAACGTTTACATGATATTTCTTGGCAGAACTGGTTGTCAGAAATAAACCAATCACCAAAATGTTGTACGTATAAAGAGTTTAAAACATTTCATAATCCAGAGCGGTATTTATCTCTTTCCATTCCATTCAAGTTCAAAAAGATGTATGCAAAATTTAGATGCTCCAATCACAAATATGCAAATGAAATTGGACGTTACAATAATAAATCACGTAGCGAAAAAGTGTGCAACCGTTGTTTAGAAAGATTAAACGCTCATGTTGTTAAAGATGAATTCCATGTAATGTTTCTCTGTCTAAGATACGATGAACCTTGAAATCAGTTATTACTTAGTTGATATAAAGGGAGTAGAAATAGAATAAATTTTATAAACCTGGTGACATCAAATAATGATTTAGTATTAAAACAACTGTGTTATTATGTGTATAAAATTATGAAGGGATGGAGATAAATGTAACGATAATAACATAACTCTTGTTTTGCATAGTTGTATAATTATGTAAATTGTATTATGGGCCTAAGACCTTTAGGTACAAATAAAATTTATATATATAAACACACATTTTATAAACTAAGCACTTCCTTACATAGATTCCTCCGCTGCCAATGTCAAATGGCGAATTTGTTCAGCAACTGAGCTCACCGTATCTGACGAGGTGACTTCTTAAACACAAGGAACGTTAGGCGCCATTTGTGACGGGTCGTGGTGGGAGTCAAATTTACTAGAAAACCCAGTCCGTGCAAGGTTTAGAGACTTTTATTTTTTTTTATACTCTACGTAGAAAACAAAACAGAACTGGTCATTTAACAAAAGTGTATATGCAGCTATAGTATAAGTTAAAACTAAAGTTATGCTGTAAAACAAGTTCTACGTTATTTTACTAAATTCTCTTTCAAGAATAATCTAAACGTTAGAGTAAATGATCTGTTTTCGGTACGTGAGTGGCGGGTATAATGTTTTATAATAAGGATTGTGGATAATTGTGGAAACTTCCAACTCTCGTACAAGATCTCTCTCTCTCTCTCTCTCTCTCTCTCACGGGAACATATACCTGGACAGACATGACAAAACAGGTTTGACAAGTCTGGTGCATCACGCAAACAACCACGCCCACATGCATGGACCTAAAAGAAAGACACACAGACTATAAGTCAGAAGCTGACCGACACTAACAAAACGGACAATAACAAAACTGACTATAGCACAAGGTACCTTTAAACTAAACATGAAGCACTGGTGACACAAATAAGTAAATTCAAATGGGCATTGGTTGAAATTTGACTATAGCAGTAACATGATCAATCGTGTTTTTCACTATCAGAATAAGACTAACAACTGTATCATAAATTTCTGACATTCACTTTAAAATTTGTTACATTAGAGAGAAATGACATCCCCAGGTTTAGACACTAGGAACAGTCTGGACTATAATAAATATAATTGAATAAAAGAGTTCACCAAAGTAGAAAGATGCAGCAAAGTTTCATGTAATTTTCACATCCACGCTCATCTACTTGCAATTGTTTAAAGAGTTCATAGGAATATTTGCCATGTTTAATTATAAGGGATAGACTTGCATTCATAACGTGTCTGAATTTGTAGTCAAATTTTGCATTTACTGTATTTTTCGTCAATCATTTTCAACAATTGTAGCTTTTAACTGTAACTAGGACTACGTTTATTCTCATGATTGCGATGTAAAATAAAATTAACAAAACAAACATTTCTAGTTCTATCTATGAAAGGTGTGCACTGTGTACGTGTATTAAAAAACATAGATGTGGAAAATGTGCGGTTAGAGCTTGACTGCACAAATATATGTGAAACTGCAAAGATGTGATTATGTGTATAATATTTCTAAATTCATATTCTAATACTAGTACATCACTGCATCCTTTTTAAGAAAACATATACATACATTAAATAAATAAACATAAATTTTCCAATAAGCAATATATCATTTATTTATGATTATCGTACACAGTATCATGATACTAAATAAATAATTCGGCGCTGAACGCTTGATTTAAAGTCGTGTTGGATTATAACTATTATGGTTAAAATATACCATATCTATCGATTCTAACTGATGCTTAAAACATAAAACAATAAATTTAGAGAAACAATATTAGACGAGCTGTACGCTTGATTTAACAAGGCCGTGTTCCACGCGCGAACACCGCAATGCATATAGTTTGATAAAAAAGATAATAAATAAAATATGTCATATCTGTCAATTCTAATTGGTGCTAAAAATAAAATGAATTGAACGAAACAATATTTGACAGAATCAAAGGTGTACGAATAATAATAGCATTATTCCCAAATCCGAAAAAAGGAAAGAGGTGGAGTTAAGCTTCTACTAATAATGGATACTTACACATTATCATATAAGTAGATTTTACTCTTTAATTATAAAAGCGAGATTGTAATCGAGTAGTACCTGGTTACAAGATTATACGTGTGTGTGCTATTTATCAAAAGATATCCGCTTTCGCGACTCTTTTCAACTGCTTTCAAACGTGGCTCATGAGATGTAATTTTATATAATCCCACCTCACAAAGAGTGGGAAATAAAACATATTAAACTTAGTAATTCCCTATATAATTGCTGTTATGGTAGCATTAGAAATCTTCGACAGCATGTTCTAATAAAGATCGTACGCAAATATGCTGTAAAACATGACAAAAAAAAACAGATATCTATGCTGACTGTCAGAATTGTATGTACATAAAAAAGGCACTGTATAGATAACATATGTCTTTTTATTAAAGAACAACCTTTTTCAAAATCCTCCTATTTATTTCTGGAATGGCCTGTACTTTACTGCAATCTACTTAAACTTTCTTTTTTTACTAAAAGTATACAAATGAAACGGTTCGCATAAGTTAATAAATTACTAAAATACCGCTTAAGTAGCAAAGTATAAAGAGACAGAGTGATAAGACAAAATATAACTAAAATAAAATTATCATTATCCTCTGATCCATGTATCCATATAACCTTTAGCTTGATCAAGTATGATCGGAAATCTTAAGTTTTAAAAAGACCATTAAACCATTTCATTGTTCTTTAAAAACATGAAAAAAATGCCATGACAGACAGCCAACCACAGACCCCAGACAAATGTCTGGGTAGAACAACTGGCGCACCGCAAGTCAGCTGGAAGACTTTTACTACATTAAGTCCTTTGCGAACCCACGCGGTAAAAGACAGAGAAATGGTGTTTGAAACTAAATTTAGCAAAGGCGTACATTTGATTATATTTCTTTTCAAAGTTACGTGCATTGCATACGGTTAACCGGATAGCAAATTGATATCTGTATGAAAAAGCGATAACGGTTATCTGGTTAACCGTTGGCATCCATATTTTAAACAGTAATACAGTATTTCTAAACATATCAACTTCCGCTATTACTTTTACTGTATCTATAGTACTTCAGTGCTTGATCAGTAGATCACTAGTTCTACTAAGATTCTTCTTGTGTGTGTGATTGTTTAAAATATAACGTATAAACGGGTCCATATGTGTGTATGAACATTATTTTAAAACACTACGCATACACGGGGACGTGGTGGTAATAGTGTGTATGTCTTTTAGAATAAACTCAAATTAAACGGGGCGCGTTTGTATGTAAAATACCATGTCAAAACGTTACAATACATACATGCATGCATGGTACAAACTCTACACATTCTCAAAATTAAAATGCAGTGGCTTTACATATCTTACACAAAATGAAGAACATTAAGTTTTAGGGGCAATTGTTACATACTGAAAGATGTTTGCTAATTCTTTCCCACCCATCATTATGCTCCAAATAGAGTACTTCTGTTTTAGCCGTCCTATCCGAAGTGAACTTAAATTAAGATTAAGGTGAACTGTGGAGAAACCCCAGCTAGTTGCTTTGCAAAGTGACATAGATTCCATTAAAAACATCAGTGATGATTTGCCAATGTCACTAAAATTTCGAAATGAGATAAGATATTATATGAAAAGTCTCAAAGTACAATATTAGTAAAAGGCTTTGGATAGTTCTGAGGCTGAGTCATTATTCAGCATATTTGATCTACTGACTATTGCACATGTTAAAAGAGTATGGGAACATGGAAACTGAGCCAGGCATTTCCGTCGCGGATCCATACCAGTTCACAAACGGTCCAAATTCCTGAAGCTATTTTTTCAAAGGCCTCAAATAGTTGGTTTCACGCCTTGGCCCTAACCACTGCTAAGGCATATTTGCTAGGCACATATTTGTTATGTAGTTTCATCAAATGTAGTTGTGTTTATGTTTTTGTTACATTTGGAAACAAACTATGTCATTTGAACAGTAGTTGTGTTCTTTTTACAATGAAACATTTTACTTAAATGGGACCTTGGACTGGCTAGATGATTCCACTCTGTAACTATGAATAGGTCAAATTTAGGGTCTGGATGAAGAAGTTAATGAGTAATTCAAAACTGAATGGTAAGGAATGAAGCATCCTCTCAAAGTCTGTTCAAGATGCATCAAGAATACGACTAGCACGGAATGGTCTTTAATTAAACTGTGTCAGTTCCAGGATACATACAGTCTGTTCAAGATGCATCAAGAATACGACTAGCACAGAATGGTCTTTAAGTAAACTGTGTCAGTTCCAGGATACATACAGTTTGTTCAAGATGCATCAAGAATACGACTAGCACGGAATGGTCTTTAAGTAAACTGTGTCAGTTCCAGGATACATACAGTCTGTTCAAGATGCATCAATAATACGACTAGCACGGAATGGTCTTTAATCAAACTGTGTCAGTTCCAGGATACATACAGTCTGTTCAAGATGCATCAAGAATACGACTAGCACGGAATGGTCTTTAAGTAAACTGTGTCAGTTTCAGGATACATACAGTCTGTTCAAGATGCATCAAGAATACGACTAGCACGGAATGGTCTTTAATTAAACTGTGTCAGTTTCAGGATACATACAGTTTGTTCAAGATGCATCAAGAATACGACTAGCACGGAATGGTCTTTAATTAAACTGTGTCAGTTCCAGGATACATAGAGTCTATTCAAGATGCATCAAGAATACGACTAGCACGGAATGGTCTTTAATTAAACTGTGTCAGTTCCAGGATACATACAATCTGTTCAAGATGCATCAAGAATACGACTAGCACGGAATGGTCTTTAATTAAACTGTGTCAGTTCCAGGATACATAGAGTCTATTCAAGATGCATCAAGAATACGACTAGCACGGAATGGTCTTTAAGTAAACTGTGTCAGTTCCAGGATACATACAGTCTGTTTCAGATGCACCAAGAATACGATTAACACGGAATGGTCTTTAAGTAAACTGTGTCAGTTCCAGGATACATACAGTCTGTTCAAGATGCATCAAGAATACGACTAGCACGGAATGGTCTTTAATTAAACTGTGTCAGTTCCAGGATACATACAGTCTGTTCAAGATGCATCAATAATACGACTAGCACGGAATGGTCTTTAATTAAACTGTGTCAGTTCCAGGATACATACAGTCTGTTCAAGATGCACCAAGAATACGACTAGCACGGAATGGTCTTTAATTAAACTGTGTCAGTTCCAGGGTACATGCATTTTTTCCACAGGTAACTTTTATAACAGAATTAGAAATCTCACTCATTATCAAAAATGCATGAGCAGAAAGGGGTACTAGACTGCTAGTGCAATCATAAATAGGTTAATAAGAAAAGGTCCTATCAAAATTACCACAGATATTTAAATCTAAACTACATCTAGACAAAGGCAAACGAGGTAAATGTAAATATGACAAAAACACAGAGACATGACATAACACTCAATAAAGAAAAATCATCAGTTACATCCTTGGAACGGTTAGTCGGCAAAAGGTACCATAGGGGTGCTTAAACCTGGTTTGTGGAGTGCTCCAACATCGCATTTCCTGAAAGTTTTTTCTATCTAAGAAAGATTGTACATAAAAATATCCCGTCAAAGTGAGATAACAAACAGTAAGCAATAGCATCGAGGCTGAAATAGATACTATGAACGTATATACAGACATAATAGCTAGTAATAAACTATCAACATAAGTACAAAATGTACAGTAGATAAAAGCCTCGCCAACCTAAAAATTCCAAATGAGAGAGTGGTTTGTAATAAAACATAAATCAAAACAAAGAAGCAGACTTCAAATCTATTAAGTGTTGTTTATTGTGATTATTTTGATGTTTTGAAACAATCTGTGTTAATTATTAATAGAAAACTATAGAAAGGTCTCATTAGAATTACCACAGGCATTTTAATCTGAACTGCCTCCAGACAATGGCATGATGAGTAAATGCAAATGTCACAAAAACACATTGACGAGACATTACACGCAAAAAACCCCAACAACAACAAAAATCAGTTTACTCATTGGAACGGTCAAACTGCAAAAGGACCGACTGGAGTGCTTTAACATGGTTTGTGGAGTGCTCCAATCTTGCACTTCAGTAAGGTTTTTCACATGCAAACAGTGTAAATTAAAAATATCCCATACAAGTGAGAACGCTAACTGCAAGTACATGCATCGGGAGTTAAAACTGATATAAAGATATTATATACAAATAAAATAACTGTTATTATAGCCAATTACAAACATATGTACAATATGTACATAAAACATACAGTGTGTATAACAAATAACATAAAACCTCCAAAAACGGTGTAGCATTGGTGAACTTATGATAATTTGAATATATCATACTTTAAGAAGTCTTATATTCGACGTAATACCAAAAGAAAATAAAGGACATTGGATAAACTGTAATACGTATTTTCGTTCAGGACAAACATAATTTCTGTTGCCATAAGTTGTATCTCTAGCCTAAATATTTCAATAAATATTTTGTAATAAATCATTCTGATTTCTGCTACAAGCAGAAATTAGAAAATGTCATAACAATGATAATATATAGTTTTTCATTATATCTCAAGTACCGTTTAATAAATGATGTAAAATATAACTTGTTATAACGTATTTTAATGCAAAAAGAAAACAATAAACAACAAGAGGTCTCGTTACAGCATCCAGTCTATGGCGCCCAGGTGTGTCCACAAGTTGGCAGGAGAATACTCCAGCACATTCTGCCTCGGCGCTGAACCAACCCATGGACCTGAGGATAAACATGTTTCGACCCATTATCACAGTACTTAGCAATAATAAATGTTCCTAATGTATATTTACCAGAAAATCACGTAAAAATAATTCAGACTTTTGTTTGTATTTGTTTCGAGCAGAAGCTTTCTGTGCATGTGATTGGTCTTAAGTTGATGTGACGTCATGTGGTTGCTAGTTTTGCTTACTTAAATGGGAATCCTATGAACAATGCAACATATACCAAACTTTGAAAAGGCACAGGACAAAGGTTTTCACATGAAAGCCAAATGTAAAAGTAAGAACAAATCTGTGATGAGTCATTTAACAAAAAGAGCAAACCCAACAGTTACCGCCTTGGAACGGTCAATGTTCATACATTTGACAAACATATAAATGAAGATTGAATGGTGTTGATAAGTTGAAATAAAACTTGATTGTTTGTTTACTGGGTGTATCATCCCACCAACAGTATTTCAGTTATCTGGAGACGGTGTCCGCCTGAAGCAGATATAGTATTGCCTTCACTGTTTATGGCATGCCGTGAACATCTGATACACATTATTCTGACACTGGGCCAACACTTATATTGGCTTCAGAGTTACCATCTTTTACGACCTTGGTATGTCGAGGCACCGGGTTCGAGCCCGGGGCCTGTCATACCTGGAGCCGAGGCTCTTCAAAGTGCGCTAGTGCCTGCGTTGCTTGTGAGTATCTGCATGAAAAGGAAAATTCGGTGTCTTTTTTAACATCCACTTTTCCTATTTTGAAATAAATGCATCTCAATTTTATATTGAGTTCTGTATGCATGAAAGTTTGTACTGCAATATCAGTAATAAAATAGTTCTAATTATTCTTCATTTTATATTCAAACACCTAATTTAAATACGATACCGTTTAAATTGATACACCGCGGGGAAGATCACACCTGAGCACAGCATACAGGGGCATATCACCGCGGGGATGATCACACCTATATAGAACATCAAGGGGCATATCACCGCGGGGAAGATCACACCTGAGCACAGCATACAGGGGCATATCACTGCGGGGAAGATCACACCTGAGTAGAACATCAAGGGGCATATCATCGCGGGGATGATCACACCTATATAGAACATCAAGGGGCATATCACCGCGGGGATGATCACACCTATATAGAACATCAAGGGGCATATCACCGCGGGGAAGATCACACCTGAGCACAGCATACAGGGGCATATCACTGCGGGGAAGATCACACCTGAGTAGAACATCAAGGGGCATATCATCGCGGGGATGATCACACCTATATAGAACATCAAGGGGCATATCACCGCGGGGATGATCACACCTATATAGAACATCAAGGGGCATATCACCGCGGGGAAGATCACACCTGAGTAGAACATCAAGGGGCATATCACTGCGGGGATGATCACACCTGAGTAGAACATCAAGGGGCATATCACCGCGGGGAAGATCACACCTGAGTAGAACATCAAGGGGCATATCACCGCGGGGATGATCACACCTATATAGAACATCAAGGGGCATATCACCGCGGGGAAGATCACACCTGAGTAGAACATCAAGGGGCATATCACTGCGGGGATGATCACACCTGAGTAGAACATCCTGGGGCATATCACCGCGGGGAAGATCACACCTGAGTAGAACATCCAGGGGCATATCATCGCGGGGAAGATCACACCTGAGTAGAACATCAAGGGCCATATCACTGCGGGGAAGATCACACTTGAGTAGAACATCCAGGGGCATATCAAAGCGGGAAAGATCACACCTGAGTAGAACATCAAAGGGCATATCACCGCGGGGAAGATCACACCTGAGTAGAACATCAAGGGGCATTTCACCGCGGGGAAGATCACACCTGAGTAGAACATCCAGGGGCATATCACCGCGGGGAAGATCACACCTGAGTTGAACATCCAGGGGCATATCACCGCAGGGAATATCATACCTGTGTCGAACATCGAGGGACATATCACCGCGGGGAAGATCACACCTGAGTAAAACATCAAGGGGCATATCACCGCAGGGAAGATCACAACTGAGTAGAACATCAAGGGGCATATCACCGCGGGGAAGATCACACCTGAGTAAAACATCAAGGGGCATATCACCGCAGGGAAGATCACAACTGAGTAGAACATCCAGGGGCATATCACCGCGGGGAAGATCACACCTGAGTAGAACATCCTGGGGCATATCACCGCGGGGAAGATCAGACCTGAGTAGAACATCAACGGGCATATCACCGCGGGGAAGATCCCACCTGAGTAGAACATCCTGGGGCATATCACCGCGGGGAAGATCACACCTGAGTAGAACATCCTGGGGCATATCACCGCGGGGTAGATCACACCTGACTAGAACATCCTGGGGCATATCACCGCGGGGAAGATCATACCTGAGTAGAACATCAAGGGGCATTTCACCGCGGGGAAGATCACACCTGAGTAGAACATCCAGGGGCATATCACTGTGGGGAAGTCACACCTGAGTAGAACATCAAGGGGCATATCACCGCGGGGAAGATCACACCTGAGTAGGACATCAAGGGGCATATCATCGCTAGGAAGATCCCACCTGAGAAGAACATCAAGGGGCATATCATCGCGGGGAAGATCACACCTGAGTAGAACATCAAGGGGCATATCACCGCGGGGAAGATCACACCTGAGTAGAACATCCAGGGGCATATCACCGCGGGGAAGATCACACCTGAGCAGAACACCCAGGGGCATATCACCGCGGGGAAGATCATACCTGAGCAGAACATCCAGGGGCATATCATCGCGGGTAAGATCACACCTGAGCAGAACACCCAGGGGCATATCACCGCGGGGAAGATCACACCTGAGCAGAACACCCAGGGGCATATCACCGCGGGGAAGATCATACCTGAGTAGAACATCCAGAGGCATATCATCGCTAGGAAGATCACAACTGAGCAGAACATCAAGGGGCATATCACCGCGGGGAAGATCATACCTGAGCAGAACATCCAGGGGCATATCACCGCGGGAAAGATCATACCTGAGTAGAACATCCAGGGGCATATCATCGCTAGGAAGATCACAACTGAGCAGAACATCAAGGGGCATATCACCGCTAGGAAGATCACAACTGAGCAGAACATCCAGGGGCATATCACCGCGGGGAAGATCATACCTGAGTAGAACATCCAGGGGCATATCATCGCTAGGAAGATCACAACTGAGCAGAACATCCAGGGGCATATCACCGCGGGGAAGATCATACCTGAGTAGAACATCCAGGGGCATATCATCGCTAGGAAGATCACAACTGAGCAGAACATTCATAGGCATATCATCGCTAGAAAGATCACAACTGAGCAGAACATCAAGGGGCATATCACCGCGGGGAAGATCACACCTAAGTAGAACATCAAGGGGCATATCACCGCGGGGAAGATCATACCTGAGTAGAACATCCAGGGGCATATCATCGCTAGGAAGATCACAACTGAGCAGAACATCCAGGGGCATATCACCGCTAGGAAGATCACAACTGAGCAGAACATTCAAAGGCATATCATCGCTAGGAAGATCACAACTGAGCAGAACATCAAGGGGCATATCACCGCGGGGAAGATCACACCTAAGTAGAACATCAAGGGGCATATCACCGCGGGGAAGATCATACCTGCGTAGAACATCCAGGGGCATATCATCGCTAGGAAGATCACAACTGAGCAGAACATCAAGGGGCATATCACCGCGGGGAAGATCATACCTGAGCAGAACATCCAGGGGCATATCATCGCTAGGAAGATCACAACTGAGCAGAACATCAAGGGGCATATCACCGCGGGGAAGATCACACCTAAGTAGAACATCAAGGGGCAAATCACCGCGGGGAAGATCACACCTGAGTAGAACATCAAGGGGCATATCATCGCGGGGAAGATCACACCTGAGTAGAACATCAAGGGGCATATCACCGCGGGGAAGATCAGACCTGAGTAGAACATCAAGGGGCATTTCACCGCGGGGAAGATCACACCTGAGTAGAACATCCAGGGGCATATCACCGCGGGGAAGATCACACCTGAGTAGAACATCAAGGGGCATATCATCGCGGGGAAGATCACATCTGAGTAGAACATCCTGGGGCATTTCACCGCGGGGAAGATCACACCTGAGTAGAACATCCAGGGGCATATCACCGCGGGGAAGATCACACCTGAGTAGAACATCAAGGGGCATATCATCGCGGGGAAGATCACATCTGAGTAGAACATCCTGGGGCATATCACCGCAGGGAAGATCACACCTGAGCAGAACATCAAGGGGCATATCACCGCGGGGAAGATCACACCTGAGTAGGACATCAAGGGGCATATCACCGCGGGGAAGATCACACCTGAGTAGAACATCAAGGGGCATATCACTGCGGGGAAGATCACACCTGAGCAGAACATCAAGGGGCATATCACCGCGGGGAAGTTCACACCAGAGTAGAACATCCAGGGGCATATCACCGCGGGGAAGATCACACCTAAGCAGAACATCCAGGGGCATATCACCGCGGGGAAGATCACACCTGAGTAGAACGTCAAGGGGCATATCACTGCGAGAAAGATTACACCTGAGTAGAACATCAAAGGGCATATCACCGCGGGGAAGATCACACCTGAGTAGAACATCAAGGGGCATTTCACCGCGGGGAAGATCACACCTGAGTAGAACATCAAGGGGCATTTCACCGCGGGGAAGATCACACCTGAGTAGAACATCAAGGGGCATTTCACCGCGGGGAAGATCACACCTGAGTAGAACATCCAGGGGCATATCACCGCGGGGAAGATCACACCTGAGTAGAACATCAAGGGGCATATCATCGCGGGGAAGATCACATCTGAGTAGAACATCCTGGGGCATATCACTGCAGGGAAGATCACACCTGAGCAGAACATCAAGGGGCCTATCACCGCGGGGAAGATCACACCTGAGTAGGACATCAAGGGGCATATCACCGCGGGGAAGATCACACCTGAGTAGAACATCAAGGGGCATATCACTGCGGGGAAGATCACACCTGAGCAGAACATCAAGGGGCATATCACCGCGGGGAAGTTCACACCAGAGTAGAACATCCAGGGGCATATCACCGCGGGGAAGATCACACCTAAGCAGAACATCCAGGGGCATATCACCGCGGGGAAGATCACACCTGACTAGAACGTCAAGGGGCATATCACTGCGAGAAAGATTACACCTGAGCGGAACATCCTGGGGCAGATCACCGCGGGAAAGATCACACCTTAGCGGAACGTCTAGGGGCATATCACCGCGGGGAAGATCACACCCGAGCGGAACATCCTGGGGCAGATCACTGCGAGAAAGATCACACCTGAGCGGAACATCCTTGGGCAGATCACCGCGGGAAAGATTACACCTGAGTAGAACATCAAGGGGCATATCATCGCTAGGAAGATCACCCCTGAGCGGAACATCCTGGGGCAGATCACTGCGAGAAAGATCACACCTGAGCGGAACATCCTGGGGCAGATCACCGCGGGAAAGACCATACCTGAGCAGAACGTCTAGGCGTATATCATTGCGGGGAAAATCATACCTGAGCAGAACATCCAGGGGCATATCATCGCGAGGCAGATCATACCTGAGCAGAACATCCTGGGGCATATCACCGCGGGGAAGATCACACCTGAGCAGAACATCAAGGGGCACATCACCGCGGGGAAGATCACACCTGAGTAGAACATCAAGGGGCATATCACCGCGGGGAAGATCACACCTGAGTAGAACATCAAGGGGCATATCACTGCGGGGAAGATCACACCTGAGCAGAACATCAAGGGGCATATCACCGCGGGGAAGATCACACCTGAGCAGAACATCAAGGGGCATATCACCGCGGGGAAGATCACACCTGAGTAGAACATCAAGGGGCATATCACCGCGGGGAAGATCACACCTGAGTAGAACATCAAGGGGCATATCACTGCGGGGAAGATCACACCTGAGCAGAACAGCAAGGGGCATTTCACCGCGGGGAAGTTCACACCTGAGTAGAACATCCAGGGGCATATCACCGCGTGGAAGATCACACCTGAGCAGAACATCCAGCGGCATATCACCGCGGGGAAGATCACACCTGAGTAGAACGTCAAGGGGCATATCACTGCGAGAAAGATTACACCTGAGCGGTACATCCTGGGCCAGATCACCGCGGGAAAGATCACGCCTTAGCGGAACGTCTAGGGGCATATCACCGCGGGGAAGATCACACTTGAGCGGAACATCCTGGGGCAGATCACTGCGAGAAAGATCAAACCTGAGCGGAACATCCTGGGGCAGATCACCGCGGGAAAGATTACACCTGAGTAGAACATCAAGGGGCATGACATCCCTAGGAAGATCACACCTGAGTAGAACATCAAGTGGCATATCACCGCGGGGAAGATCACACCTGAGTAGAACATCAAGGGACATATCACTGCGGGGAAGATCACACCTGAGTAGAATATCAAGGGGCATATCACCGCGGGGAAGTTCACACCTGAGCAGAACATCCAGGGGCATATCACCGCGGGGAAGATCACACCTGAGCAGAACATCAAGGGGCATATCACTGCGGGGAAGATCACACCCGAGCAGAACATCAAGGGGCATATCACCGCGGGGAAGTTCACACCTGAGTAGAACATCCAGGGGCATATCACCGCGGGGAAGATCACACCTAAGCAGAACATCCAGGGGCATATCACCGCGGGGAAGATCACACCTGAGTAGAACGTCAAGGGGCATATCACTGCGAGAAAGATTACACCTGAGCGGAACATCCTGGGGCAGATCACCGCGGGAAAGATCACACCTTAGCGGAACGTCTAGGGGCATATCACCGCGGGGAAGATCACACCTGAGCGGAACATCCTGGGGCAGATCACTGCGAGAAAGATCACACCTGAGCGGAACATCCTTGGGCAGATCACCGCGGGAAAGATTACACCTGAGTAGAACATCAAGGGGCATATCATCGCTAGGAAGATCACCCCTGAGCGGAACATCCTGGGGCAGATCACTGCGAGAAAGATCACACCTGAGCGGAACATCCTGGGGCAGATCACCGCGGGAAAGACCATACCTGAGCAGAACGTCTAGGGGTATATCATTGCGGGGAAAATCATACCTGAGCAGAACATCCAGGGGCATATCATCGCGAGGCAGATCACACATGAGTAGAACATGAAGGGGCACATCACCGCGGGGAAGATCACACCTGAGCAGAACATCCAGGGGCATATCATCGCTAGGAAGATCACACCTGAGTAGAACATCCTGGGGCATATCACCGCGGGGAAGATCAGACCTGAGTAGAACATCAACGGGCATATCACCGCGGGGAAGATCCCACCTGAGTAGAACATCCTGGGGCATATCACCGCGGGGAAGATCACACCTGAGTAGAACATCCTGGGGCATATCACCGCGGGGTAGATCACACCTGACTAGAACATCCATGCAAATATATATATACATGCAAAAGTCTGTTTAAATGTCATAATTATTCTGCTTCTACACCTCGACTACTAATACCGTTTCTGATATATCTGCTGCTTCTTCAACTGCTACTTCAGTTGAATTCCTGCTTCTCCTTCTATTGCCACGATTGCTTTTGTTACTGCTACCGCAACTACAGCTACTACAACTATTATTGTGACACTTCTTCCATGCAGTTATTTGAACAGCATCAGCAACAATAGCTACACTAATACTACCTCTACTACTACTGCTACTACTACTACTACTACTACTACTACTACTACTACTACAACTACTACTACTACTACTACTACTACTTCTACAATTACTACTACTGCTACTACTACTACTACTACTACTACTACTACTACTACTACTACTACTGCTACTACTACTACTACTACCACTGCTACTACTACTTCTACTACTACTTCTACTACTACTACTACTACTACTACTACTTCTTCTTCTACTACTACTACTACTACTACTACTACTACTACTACTACTACTGCTACAACTACTGAGGCAAAAAGGAAATACTTAATGTGTAAATACCTTTTCCAAACATGCGGTATACAATCCTGTTGTAAACTCAACACAATTTTCTTCAGGTCTGTAATATGATGTATTTTCTTGAGTAATTCAAGTTCAAACGGCATTTTGTTCCTTTCTTAACCAGTATATCATTTTCAATCTGATTCCTTTCACAGAAAGTTCTCTTGCATGCTTTCCTCCAGCTTCGAAATGATCTGCTACTAGATGATCCGTGCCGGGATGATCTACACCTGTATGATCTGCTTCAGGGTGATCGGCTCCGGAATGATCGACCACGGCATGATCTGCCCAGGTGTGATCTTTCTCGCCATGATCTGACTCTGAATGTTCTGCTTAAGTGTGATCTACCTCGCCGTAATCTGTAATGGAATGTTCTACTCAGGTGTGATCTTCCCCGCGGTGAAATGCCCCTTGATGTTCTGCTCAGGTATGATCTGCCCCGCGATGAAATGCCCCTTGATTTTCTACTCAGGTATGATCTTCCCAGCGGTGATATGCCCCTAGATGTTCTGCTCAGGTGGGATCTTCCTAGCGATCATATGCCTCTGGATGTTCTGCTCAGGTGGGATCTTACTAGCGATGATATGCCCCTGGATGTTCTGCTCAGGTATGATCTGCCCCGCGATGATATGCCTCTGGATGTTCTACTCAGGTGTGATCTTCCCTGCGGTGATATGCCCCAGGATGTTCTACTCAGGTGTGATCTTCCTAGCGATGATATGCCCCTGGATGTTCTGCTCAGGTATGATCTGCCCCGCGATGATATGCCCCTGGATGTTCTGCTCAGGTGGGATCTTCCTAGCGATGATATGCCCCTGGATGTTCTGCTCAGGTATGATCTGCCCCGCGATGATATGCCTCTGGATGTTCTACTCAGGTGTGATCTTCCCTGCGGTGATATGCCCCTTGATGTTCTACTCAGGTGTGATCTTCCCCGCGGTGATATGCCCCTTGATGTTCTACTTAGGTGTGATCTTCCCCGCGGTGATATGCCCCTTGATGTTCTGCTCAGTTGTGATCTTCCTAGCGATGATATGACCCTGGATGTTCTGCTCAGGTATGATCTTCCCCGCGGTGATATGCCCCTTGATGTTCTACTCATGTGTGATCTTCCCCGCGGTGATATGCCCCTGGATGTTCTACTCAGGTGTGATCTTCCCCGCGGTGATATGCCCCTTGATGTTCTGCTCAGTTGTGATCTTCCTAGCGATGATATGACCCTGGATGTTCTGCTCAGGTATGATCTTCCCCGCGGTGATATGCCCCTTGATGTTCTACTCATGTGTGATCTTCCCCGCGGTGATATGCCCCTGGATGTTCTACTCAGGTGTGATCTTCCCCGCGGTGATATGCCCCTTGATGTTCTACTTAGGTGTGATCTTCCCCGCGGTGATATGCCTTTGAATGTTCTGCTCAGTTGTGATCTTCCTAGCGGTGATATGCCCCTGGATGTTCTGCTCAGTTGTGATCTTCCTAGCGATGATATGCCCCTGGATGTTCTACTCAGGTATGATCTTCCCCGCGGTGATATGCCCCTTGATGTTCTACTTAGGTGTGATCTTCCCCGCGGTGATATGCCCCTTGATGTTCTGCTCAGTTGTGATCTTCCTAGCGATGATATGCCTATGAATGTTCTGCTCAGTTGTGATCTTCCTAGCGATATGCCCCTGGATGTTCTACTCAGGTATGATCTTCCCCGCGGTGATATGCCCCTGGATGTTCTGCTCAGTTGTGATCTTCCTAGCGATAATATGCCCCTGGATGTTCTACTCAGGTATGATCTTCCCCGCGGTGATATGCCCCTGGATGTTCTGCTCAGTTGTGATCTTCCTAGCGGTGATATGCCCCTTGATGTTCTGCTCAGTTGTGATCTTCCTAGCGATGATATGCCCCTGGATGTTCTACTCAGGTATGATCTTCCCCGCGGTGATATGCCCCTGGATGTTCTGCTCAGGTATGATCTTCCCCGCGGTGATATGCCCCTTGATGTTCTGCTCAGTTGTGATCTTCCTAGCGATGATATGCCTCTGGATGTTCTACTCAGGTATGATCTTCCCCGCGGTGATATGCCCCTGGGTGTTCTGCTCAGGTGTGATCTTCCCCGCGGTGATATGCCCCTGGGTGTTCTGCTCAGGTGTGATCTTACCCGCGATGATATGCCCCTGGATGTTCTGCTCAGGTATGATCTTCCCCGCGGTGATATGCCCCTGGGTGTTCTGCTCAGGTGTGATCTTCCCCGCGGTGATATGCCCCTGGATGTTCTACTCAGGTGTGATCTTCCCCGCGGTGATATGCCCCTTGATGTTCTACTCAATGTGATTTTTCCCGCCAATGATAATTTTAGGCATATGGGATAACCCTGCAGATGTAAACTCACAACCTCCAAGCAGAGTTGTCGCTCGTAGCTCACTACTTTCTGAGCTAATCACAGAGCAATCGGAAAAAACCTCGGATAATTCACGATTCATTGTCCCGAGGACGGAATTACCCGAGGAGATCCGAATGATCACCGAGGTGAATGTAATGGAAGCCGATGAGAAAGTGGGAGGACTTTTTCATGAATATACACGTATAGACTCCGCGGATGAGCAAAAAAACAACCAGACCAAAGCTCACGTAGACAACGAACCAGGAAAATATGGTAATCTTTCTCTAAATAATATTTTGGGAGAAGAAAATATTTTTAATATGAAGGTGTGCGTGCGACAATGTCTAAACAACTGGTTTTAGATTCGCAAAAGGTCTTATTTACCGATCCTTCCGTGTGTCTTCCTGTGTTTCAAGACACAATGCAGGAAAAATGTATGTGGTTGGTAAGAGTACTAAGACATGAGTTGTTATTTTCCTGACATTATATTTGATTAACAAGCAAATTTCGTGCACAAATATCGAGATTAGTTTCCATAATTTTCATCAACAGGTAATTAAAAGGACTTTATAACATCTGAGTAGAACATCAAGGGGCATATCATCGCGGGGAAGATCACACCTGAGTAGAACATCCTGGGGCATATCACCGCGGGGAAGATCACACCTGAGCAGAACATCAAGGGGCACATCACCGCGGGGAAGATCACACCTGAGTAGAACATCAAGGGGCATATCACCGCGGGGAAGATCACACCTGAGTAGAACATCAAGGGGCATATCACTGCGGGGAAGATCACACCTGAGCAGAACATCAAGGGGCATATCACCGCGGGGAAGATCACACCTGAGCAGAACATCAAGGGGCATATCACCGCGGGGAAGATCACACCTGAGTAGAACATCAAGGGGCATATCACCGCGGGGAAGATCACACCTGAGTAGAACATCAAGGGGCATATCACTGCGGGGAAGATCACACCTGAGCAGAACAGCAAGGGGCATTTCACCGCGGGGAAGTTCACACCTGAGTAGAACATCCAGGGGCATATCACCGCGTGGAAGATCACACCTGAGCAGAACATCCAGGGGCATATCACCGCGGGGAAGATCACACCTGAGTAGAACGTCAAGGGGCATATCACTGCGAGAAAGATTACACCTGAGCGGTACATCCTGGGCCAGATCACCGCGGGAAAGATCACGCCTTAGCGGAACGTCTAGGGGCATATCACCGCGGGGAAGATCACACTTGAGCGGAACATCCTGGGGCAGATCACTGCGAGAAAGATCAAACCTGAGCGGAACATCCTGGGGCAGATCACCGCGGGAAAGATTACACCTGAGTAGAACATCAAGGGGCATGACATCCCTAGGAAGATCACACCTGAGTAGAACATCAAGGGGCATATCACCGCGGGGAAGATCACACCTGAGTAGAACATCAAGGGACATATCACTGCGGGGAAGATCACACCTGAGTAGAATATCAAGGGGCATATCACCGCGGGGAAGTTCACACCTGAGCAGAACATCCAGGGGCATATCACCGCGGGGAAGATCACAATTGAGTAGAACATCAAGGGGCATATCACCGCGGGGAAGATCACACCTTAGTAGAACATCAAGGGGCATATCATCGCGGGGAAGATCACACCTGAGTAGAACATCCTGGGGCATATCACCGCGGGGAAGATCACACCTGAGCAGAACATCAAGGGGCATATCACTGCGGGGAAGATCACACCTGAGCAGAACATCAAGGGGCATATCACCGCGGGGAAGTTCACACCTGAGTAGAACATCCAGGGGCATATCACCGCGGGGAAGATCACACCTAAGCAGAACATCCAGGGGCATATCACCGCGGGGAAGATCACACCTGAGTAGAACGTCAAGGGGCATATCACTGCGAGAAAGATTACACCTGAGCGGAACATCCTGGGGCAGATCACCGCGGGAAAGATCACACCTTAGCGGAACGTCTAGGGGCATATCACCGCGGGGAAGATCACACCTGAGCGGAACATCCTGGGGCAGATCACTGCGAGAAAGATCACACCTGAGCGGAACATCCTTGGGCAGATCACCGCGGGAAAGATTACACCTGAGTAGAACATCAAGGGGCATATCATCGCTAGGAAGATCACCCCTGAGCGGAACATCCTGGGGCAGATCACTGCGAGAAAGATCACACCTGAGCGGAACATCCTGGGGCAGATCACCGCGGGAAAGACCATACCTGAGCGGAACATCCTTGGGCAGATCACCGCGGGAAAGATTACACCTGAGTAGAACATCAAGGGGCATATCATCGCTAGGAAGATCACCCCTGAGCGGAACATCCTGGGGCAGATCACTGCGAGAAAGATCACACCTGAGCGGAACATCCTGGGGCAGATCACCGCGGGAAAGACCATACCTGAGCAGAACGTCTAGGGGTATATCATTGCGGGGAAAATCATACCTGAGCAGAACATCCAGGGGCATATCATCGCGAGGCAGATCATACCTGAGCAGAACATCCTGGGGCATATCATCGCGGGGCAGATCATACCTGGGCAGAACATCCAGGGGCATATCATCGCGGGGAAGATCACACCTGAGTAGAACATCCAGGGGCATATCACCGCGGGGAAGATCACACATGAGTAGAACATGAAGGGGCACATCACCGCGGGGAAGATCACACCTGAGCAGAACATCCAGGGGCATATCATCGCTAGGAAGATCCCACCTGAGTAGAAAATCCAGGGGCATATCACCGCGGGGAAGATCACACATGAGTAGAACATGAAGGGGCATATCACCGCGGGGAAGATCAAACCTGAGCAGAACATCCAGGGGCATATCATCGCTAGGAAGATCACACCTGAGTAGAACATCAAGGGGCATATCATCGCGGGGAAGATCACACCTGAGTAGAACATCAAGGGGCATATCACCGCGGGGAAGATCACACCTGAGTAGAACATCAAGGGACATATCACTGCGGGGATGATCACACCTGAGTATAACATCAAGGGGCATATCACCGCGGGGAAGTTCACACCTGAGGAGAACATCCAGGGGCATATCACCGCGGGGAAGATCACAATTGAGTAGAACATCAAGGGGCATATCACCGCGGGGAAGATAACATCTGAGTAGAACATCAAGGGGCATATCATCGCGGGGAAGATCACACCTGAGTAGAACATCCTGGGGCATATCACCGCGGGGAAGATCACACCTGAGCAGAACATCAAGGGGCACATCACCGCGGGGAAGATCACACCTGAGTAGAACATCAAGGGGCATATCACCGCGGGGAAGATCACACCTGAGTAGAACATCAAGGGGCATATCACTGCGGGGAAGATCACACCTGAGCAGAACATCAAGGGGCATATCACCGCGGGGAAGATCACACCTGAGCAGAACATCAAGGGGCATATCACCGCGGGGAAGATCACACCTGAGTAGAACATCAAGGGGCATATCACCGCGGGGAAGATCACACCTGAGTAGAACATCAAGGGGCATATCACTGCGGGGAAGATCACACCTGAGCAGAACAGCAAGGGGCATTTCACCGCGGGGAAGTTCACACCTGAGTAGAACATCCAGGGGCATATCACCGCGTGGAAGATCACACCTGAGCAGAACATCCAGGGGCATATCACCGCGGGGAAGATCACACCTGAGTAGAACGTCAAGGGGCATATCACTGCGAGAAAGATTACACCTGAGCGGTACATCCTGGGCCAGATCACCGCGGGAAAGATCACGCCTTAGCGGAACGTCTAGGGGCATATCACCGCGGGGAAGATCACACTTGAGCGGAACATCCTGGGGCAGATCACTGCGAGAAAGATCAAACCTGAGCGGAACATCCTGGGGAAGATCACCGCGGGAAAGATTACACCTGAGTAGAACATCAAGGGGCATGACATCCCTAGGAAGATCACACCTGAGTAGAACATCAAGGGGCATATCACCGCGGGGAAGATCACACCTGAGTAGAACATCAAGGGACATATCACTGCGGGGAAGATCACACCTGAGTAGAATATCAAGGGGCATATCACCGCGGGGAAGTTCACACCTGAGCAGAACATCCAGGGGCATATCACCGCGGGGAAGATCACAATTGAGTAGAACATCAAGGGGCATATCACCGCGGGGAAGATCACACCTTAGTAGAACATCAAGGGGCATATCATCGCGGGGAAGATCACACCTGAGTAGAACATCCTGGGGCATATCACCGCGGGGAAGATCACACCTGAGCAGAACATCAAGGGGCATATCACCGCGGGGAAGATCACACCTGAGTAGAACATCAAGGGGCATATTACTGCGGGGAAGATCACACCTGAGCAGAACATCCAGGGGCATATCATCGCTAGGAAGATCACACCTGAGTAGAACATCCTGGGGCATATCACCGCAGGGAAGATCACACCTGAGTAGAACATCCAGAGGCATATCATCGCGGGGCAGATCATACCTGAGCAGAACATCCAGGGGCATATCATCGCTAGGAAGATCCCACCTGAGCAGAACATCCAGGGGCATATCATCGCGGGGCAGATCATACCTGAGCAGAACATCCAGGGGCATATCATCGCTAGGAAGATCACACCTGAGTAGAACATCCTGGGGCATATCACCGCAGGGAAGATCACACCTGAGTAGAACATCCAGAGGCATATCATCGCGGGGCAGATCATACCTGAGCAGAACATCCAGGGGCATATCATCGCTAGGAAGATCCCACCTGAGCAGAACATCCAGGGGCATATCATCGCGGGGCAGATCATACCTGAGCAGAACATCCAGGGGCATATCATCGCTAGTAAGATCCCACCTGAGCAGAACATCCAGAGGCATATGATCGCTAGGAAGATCCCACCTGAGCAGAACATCTAGGGGCATATCACCGCTGGGAAGATCATACCTGAGTAGAAAATCAAGGGGCATTTCATCGCGGGGCAGATCATACCTGAGCAGAACATCAAGGGGCATTTCACCGCGGGGAAGATCACACCTGAGTAGAACATTCCATTACAGATTACGGCGAGGTAGATCACACTTAAGCAGAACATTCAGAGTCAGATCATGGCGAGAAAGATCACACCTGGGCAGATCATGCCGTGGTCGATCATTCCGGAGCCGATCACCCTGAAGCAGATCATACAGGTGTAGATCATCCCGGCACGGATCATCTAGTAGCAGATCATTTCGAAGCTGGAGGAAAGCATGCAAGAGAACTTTCTGTGAAAGGAATCAGATTGAAAATGATATACTGGTTAAGAAAGGAACAAAATGCCGTTTGAACTTGAATTACTCAAGAAAATACATCATATTACAGACCTGAAGAAAATTGTGTTGAGTTTACAACAGGATTGTATACCGCATGTTTGGAAAAGGTATTTACACATTAAGTATTTCCTTTTTGCCTCAGTAGTTGTAGCAGTAGTAGTAGTAGTAGTAGTAGTAGTAGTAGTAGTAGTAGTAGTAGTAGTAGTAGTTATAGTAGTAGTAGTAATTATAGTAGTAGTAGTAGTTATAGTAGTAGTAGTAGTAGTAGTAGTAGTAGTAGTAGTAGTAGTAGTAGTAGTAGTAGTAGCCGTCGTAGTCGTCGTCGTCGTAGTCGTAGTCGTCGTCGTCGTCGTCGTACCTTCTCGTCGTCGTCGTCGTTATCTACCGTCGTCGTCGTCGCCGTCGTCGTCGTCGTCGTCTTCGTGGTCGTCCTTCTCGTCGTCGTCGTCGTTGTCGTTCGTCGTCTTCGTCGTCGTCGTCGTCGTCGTCGTCGTCTTCTTGTCGTTCCTCGTCGTCGTCTTCGTCGTCTCGTCGTCTCGTCGTCGTCTCGTCGTCGTCGTAGTAGTCCCGTTCGTCGCCCCTTGTCGCGTCGTAATACGTAGTAGTCGTCGTCGTAATTGGTAGTGGTAGTATTAGTGTAGCTATTGTTGCTGATGCTATTCAAATAACTGCATGGAAGCAGTGTCCAATAATAGTTGTAGTAGCTGTAGTTGCAGTAGCAGTAACAAAAAAATCGTGGCAATAGAAGGAGAAGCAGGAATTCAACTGAAGTAGCAGTTGAAGAAGCAGCAGATATATCAGAAACGGTATTAGTAGTCGAAGTGTAGAAGCAGAATAATTATGACATTTAAACAACTTTTGCATGTATATATATATATATATATATATATATATATATATATATATATATATATATATATATATATATATATATATATATATATACAGGCGCGTATCTGGGCCGTTTTTTCAGTTACGCACAATTATTATAATTGTGTGTGTGTGTGTATGTATGCGTGCGTGCGTGCGTGCGTGTGTGCGTGCGTGCGTGCGCGTGTGTGTCGTTGGGAGTCTGGGGACATACCTCCCGGATTTTTTTTACATTGGCTCAGTGGCATTTTAGTGCCTTTTTTGCCCCAAAATTTGAGAAGAAAAAAGAAAACGAAATACTTTTTAGTTTTTCCTGGTATTGACTGAAAAATACATCTTTAAAACGCGATATTCAACCTGATTGATGTTTATAAGATTTTATAAAATATAGACTTAGGAAATAAAATACACCACGTCTAACCCGTGTTAGGCATCGACTTTCTTAGTGTTTTTGTTACTTTTCGATTTTTCGAACGGAGGTTACGCACGTGCGTAAAGTGCGTAATGGCAGACACGCGCCTGTATATATATATATGTTAGGCATCGACTTTCTTAGTGTTTTTGTTACTTTTCGATTTTTCGAACGGAGGTTACGCACGTGCGTAAAGTGCGTAATGGCAGACACGCGCCTGTATATATATATGTTAGGCATCGACTTTCTTAGTGTTTTTGTTACTTTTCGATTTTTCGAACGGAGGTTACGCACGTGCGTAAAGTGCGTAATGGCAGACACGCGCCTGTATATATATATATTTTGTCGGACGATTTTCAAGACAGATAATTATCAACATGCCGTTCCATTTTAATTGTTATAGAAGAAACGGCAAAGTACAGGTTATAAAGTCCTTTTAATTACCTGTTGATGAAAATTATGGAAAATAATCTCGATATTTGTGCACGAAATTTGCTTGTTAATCAAATATAATGTCAGGAAAATAACAACTCATGTCTTAGTACTCTTACCAACCACATACATTTATATTTCCAGCATCGCGTCTTGAAACACAGGAAGACACACGGAAGGATCGGTAAATAAGACCTTTTGCGAAGCTAAAACCAGTTGTTTAGACATTGTCACACGCACACCTTCATATTAAAAATATTGTCTTCTCCCAAAATATTATTTAGAGAAAGATTCACAACATTCCTGGTTCGTTGTCTACGTGAGGTTTGGTCTGGTTGTTTTTTTTGCTCATCCGCGGAGTCTATACGTGTATGTTATCATTCATGAAAAAGTCGACCCACTTTCACAACGGCTTCCATTACATTCACCTCGGTGATCATTCGGAACTCCTCGGGTAATTCCGTCCTCGGGACAAAGATTCGTGAATTATCCGAGGTTTTTTTTTCCCGATTGCTCTGTGATTAGCTCAGAAAGGAGTGAGCTACGAGCGACAACTCTGCATGGAGGTTGTGAGTTTACATCTGCAGGGTTATCCCATCTGCGTTAAATTATCATTGGCGGGAAAAATCAATCATAACATTATCATAGGGCTGAAAAAATAAATAAATGTACCGGTCATTGTTCACCAGAAGCTCGAAGATGACCTTTGACGATTCACATCAATGCTTTCTTGTACCTAGCATTTATTTAGTTTAACTTCTGCTCGGCCTAGTGTCAGGGTCTAAAAGGGCACATTCTGCCATGTTTTTACCCAAATAAATTAAATTACATGTAAGTTGTTTTGTTTGCTTGTTGGGTTATCGTCCCAGCAACTTTCTTTCGGTTATCGGTGGACGGTATCCACTTGAAGCCGATATGCCTACAGTGCTGTGTATAGCATGCCGTGAACACCTGGAATTATGCATCACCCAGTCACAGTAGCCTACCATGAGACAGTCGTGAAACAAAGTTTATTTATACTTTAGCGTTAGCAAAGCAGCTTTAAAGCTCCCATATAAATGGCTGGTATATCGAGGACAGGGTGTGTACTTTGGGGCCTCCTGTACCAGCAACCAACGCTCAATCGATTGCGTTACCACGACGGCTATAAAAATTATTACACGTCACAAACACAAACATAAAAACTTACCATAATCAACCATAATCAACATATCACCATCAAAGCACATCCACAATCAGCACATCATCACTAAAACATAGTCCCAATGACGATATCATCACCAGAAAAGTGACACCGTTACCACATTACCAGTTAAACATCATCGTCGGAGCCCACGGCTACTGAAGATATCAGCCAATCAAAACAACGCTTACATTTCCGCTACTCCTATGTGTGTAGGTTGCGAAGTACCTGGAAAACTGATTTCTCTTTGCATTGATGACGTCATCTTGGAAGGAAAGCCGAAAGAGTGAAATAACGAGCTTTATCATTGGACTGAAATCTTCATCGGATTATGAAGCGACCAGGAACATTGAAAAGTGAACTCAGTATCACACGGGCGATGAATGGAGAGTGACGGAATGGATCGGCCGTAGATGTCCGACGATGGTAAAACATCGCCAGTCACTACAGGGCCACCAAGGCATCAACACAAGACCACCTAATCAACACAACAATGACCACATCACCACTAAAATGAACAGAATGCCTTACCATTTTTACTTAAAAAATATAATGTGGTGAAGAGACAAGGGGTTGTCTAAAGTATTTTTTCCTTCCTTATTTTTTATAAATCTTTATAAATCACTGCCCAAATGTAACAGAAACTATATATATCTAGTGCTATACTTGCTTTTACTAAATGGTTACAGAAGAGAATGCGGATTGAACTTTAAAGGTGGCTCAGACAGTTTGCACACATTATAATATCATACCAATGCCAAGGGGGAATATCGACAACATTTTTATTGTAATTGATACTTTAGTCTTGTAAGACACTTTTGGATACTACCACAATTGTTACACAGTCAAAAGTAAAAATCGTGAAATATATCGCTTGTCAGGTCCATTATTTCCGAAATCTTAAAGTTAAATGTTAATCTGAAGGTAATGTGTCATGTGTTTTTGTAGTTTAAAAATAGCTAACTGTGCAGCGTAACTCGGACAGGAAATGCATTTTTTGTAATGACAAATGGGATCGAATTTATTTATCACAAAGGGCACTAATCAACAGTATTCAATGGGATCTTTTCATACAATGATAATTTATTTGGTCACATAAGAGAAAATAACTTGGGCCAAACTGTCGCTTACCACTTTTAACTTTAAATGTGGTATCCGACAGTTTGGACCAAATGTCCTTTTCTTAATAAGTCATTATTACCTGAACAGGACCTACAAAATGCTGCGACCGGACCTTGTAGCGCAATCGGTAGAGCGTCGGCTCCAGGTACGGGAGGCCCCGGGTTCGATCCCGGGCCGCGACATACCAAAGTCGTTAAAAATGGTAGTGGTATAGCTCCCTTGCTAACGCTCAAGCAAATGTAAGGGTAGTTCCACGACTGGTTGGCCCGGTGTTAGGATAATATGACTGGGTGTGGTATCATGCCAGGTGTTCATAGCATGCTATACACATTGAAGGCAGCACTATATCTGCTTCAAGTGGACACCGTCTCCAGATAACTGAAATACTGTTGGTGGGACGATAACCCCAATAAACAAACAAAATGCTGCTCATTGATGACATAGATCTGTGTAAACATTTAAGCATAAATCCCCATTCATCATTGCAAACAGGTCATTCCTATCAGAACCACGCTGCAGAGATAGCTATTTTTAAACTAAGAAAACCACGTGACCATTTACTTTTTGATCAAGTTATATCGTCATCCGGGAAATCCGCTCTGGCGTCAATATCTATTTAGCAAAGACCACTATCGCGCTATTTATAAATTTAGAAAAAATGAACATTTAGAGTTTTTTTCTTAGGCGATTAGTACTGTCTAACAAAATAGTTACGTTCAAAATCATCATTATTTAGACTGAAGAGTGAGTTTATGCAGAAAGTATGCCCAAAATGTCCCAAGGCAGTGGTAAGATACTGATACATGTATTTGATTTAGACAAAGTTTCGGATACCACCTTTAATAAAGACGGTGAGTATCTTTCGAATAGTACCGTTTATGGTGCATGCTCTAAGCTCTGAGTGGACTGGGAACGTGTGCCACTTCGACCACACTGCCAAAGACAACTTCAGATGAGATTAAAGTTGACCACTCGAGCGCGGTATGTGAACAAAATCAATGCCCAAACGACTTTTCACCGCCTCTCTGCATTTGCAAGTACAACACAATAGACGTGCGAGAAAGATTACACCTGAGCGGAACATCCTGGGACAGATCACCGCGGGAAAGATCACACCTTAGCGGAACGTCTAGGGGCATATCACCGCGGGGAAGATCACACCTGAGCGGAACATCCTGGGGCAGATCACTGCGAGAAAGATCCCACCTGAGCGGAACATCCTTGGGCAGATCACCGCGGGAAAGATTACACCTGAGTAGAACATCAAGGGGCATATCATCGCTAGGAAGATCACCCCTGAGCGGAACATCCTGGGGCAGATCACTGCGAGAAAGATCACACCTGAGCGGAACATCCTGGGGCAGATCACCGCGGGAAAGATCATACCTGAGCAGAACGTCTAGGGGTATATCATTGCGGGGAAAATCATACCTGAGCAGAACATCCAGGGGCATATCATCGCGAGGCAGATCATACCTGAGCAGAACATCCTGGGGCATATCATCGCGGGGCAGATCATACCTGGGCAGAACATCCAGGGGCATATCATCGCGGGGAAGATCACACCTGAGTAGAACATCCAGGGGCATATCACCGCGGGGAAGATCACACATGAGGAGAACATGAAGGGGCATATCACCGCGGGGAAGATCACACCTGAGCAGAACATCCAGGGGCATATCATCGCTAGGAAGATCCCACCTGAGTAGAAAATCCAGGGGCATATCACCGCGGGGAAGATCACACATGAGTAGAACATGAAGGGGCATATCACCGCGGGGAAGATCAAACCTGAGCAGAACATCCAGGGGCATATCATCGCTAGGAAGATCACACCTGAGTAGAACATCAAGGGGCATATCATCGCGGGGAAGATCACACCTGAGTAGAACATCAAGGGGCATATCACCGCGGGGAAGATCACACCTGAGTAGAACATCAAGGGACATATCACTGCGGGGAAGATCACACCTGAGTAGAACATTAAGGGGCATATCACCGCGGGGAAGTTCACACCTGAGCAGAACATCCAGGGGCATATCACCGCGGGGAAGATCACAATTGAGTAGAACATCAAGGGGCATATCACTGCGGGGAAGATCACACCTGAGTAGAACATCAAGGGGCATATCATCGCGGGGAAGATCACACCTGAGTAGAACATCCTGGGGCATATCACCGCGGGGAAGATCACACCTGAGCAGAACATCAAGGGGCACATCACCGTGGGGAAGATCACACCTGAGTAGAACATCAAGGGGCATATCATCGCGGGGAAGATCACACCTGAGTAGAACATCAAGGGGCATATCACCGCGGGGAAGATCACACCTGAGTAGAACATCAAGGGACATATCACTGCGGGGAAGATCACACCTGAGTAGAACATCAAGGGGCATATCACCGCGGGGAAGTTCACACCTGAGCAGAACATCCAGGGGCATATCACCGCGGGGAAGATCACAATTGAGTAGAACATCAAGGGGCATATCACTGCGGGGAAGATCACACCTGAGTAGAACATCAAGGGGCATATCATCGCGGGGAAGATCACACCTGAGTAGAACATCCTGGGGCATATCACCGCGGGGAAGATCACACCTGAGCAGAACATCAAGGGGCACATCACCGCGGGGAAGATCACACCTGAGTAGAACATCAAGGGGCATATCACCGCGGGGAAGATCACACCTTTGTAGAACATCAAGGGGCATATCACCGCGGGGAAGATCACACCTGAGCAGAACATCAAGGGGCATATCACCGCGGGGAAGATCACACCTGAGCAGAACATCAAGGGGCATATCACCGCGGGGAAGATCACACCTGAGTAGAACATCAAGGGGCATATCACCGCGGGGAAGATCACACCTGAGTAGAACATCAAGGGGCATATCACTGCGGGGAAGATCACACCTGAGCAGAACAGCAAGGGGCATTTCACCGCGGGGAAGTTCACACCTGAGTAGAACATCCAGGGGCATATTACCGCGTGGAAGATCACACCTGAGCAGAACATCCAGGGGCATATCACCGCGGGGAAGATCACACCTGAGTAGAACGTCAAGGGGCATATCACTGCGAGAAAGATTACACCTGAGCGGTACATCCTGGGCCAGATCACCGCGGGAAAGATCACGCCTTAGCGGAACGTCTAGGGGCATATCACCGCGGGGAAGATCACTTTTGAGCGGAACATCCTGGGGCAGATCACTGCGAGAAAGATCACACCTGAGCGGAACATCCTGGGGCAGATCACCGCGGGAAAGATTACACCTGAGTAGAACATCAAGGGGCATGACATCCCTAGGAAGATCACACCTGAGTAGAACATCAAGGGGCATATCATCGCGGGGAAGATCACACCTGAGTAGAACATCCTGGGGCATATCACCGCGGGGAAGATCACACCTGAGCAGAACATCAAGGGGCACATCACCGCGGGGAAGATCACACCTGAGTAGAACATCAAGGGGCATATCACCGCGGGGAAGATCACACCTGAGTAGAACATCAAGGGGCATATCACTGCGGGGAAGATCACACCTGAGCAGAACATCAAGGGGCATATCACCGCGGGGAAGATCACACCTGAGCAGAACATCAAGGGGCATATCACCGCGGGGAAGATCACACCTGAGTAGAACATCAAGGGGCATATCACCGCGGGGAAGATCACACCTGAGTAGAACATCAAGGGGCATATCACTGCGGGGAAGATCACACCTGAGCAGAACAGCAAGGGGCATTTCACCGCGGGGAAGTTCACACCTGAGTAGAACATCCAGGGGCATATTACCGCGTGGAAGATCACACCTGAGCAGAACATCCAGGGGCATATCACCGCGGGAAAGATCACACCTGAGTAGAACGTCAAGGGGCATATCACTGCGAGAAAGATTACACCTGAGCGGTACATCCTGGGCCAGATCACCGCGGGAAAGATCACGCCTCAGCGGAACGTCTAGGGGCATATCACCGCGGGGAAGATCACATTTGAGCGGAACATCCTGGGGCAGATCACTGCGAGAAAGATCACACCTGAGCGGAACATCCTGGGGCAGATCACCGCGGGAAAGATTACACCTGAGTAGAACATCAAGGGGCATGACATCCCTAGGAAGATCACACCTGAGTAGAACATCAAGGGGCATATCACCGCGGGGAAGATCACACCTGAGTAGAACATCAAGGGACATATCACTGCGGGGAAGATTACACCTGAGTAGAACATCAAGGGGCATATCACCGCGGGGAAGTTCACACCTGAGCAGAACATCCAGGGGCATATCACCGCGGGGAAGATCACAATTGAGTAGAACATCAAGGGGCATATCACCGCGGGGAAGATCACACCTTAGTAGAACATCAAGGGGCATATCATCGCGGGGAAGATCACACCTGAGTAGAACATCCTGGGGCATATCACCGCGGGGAAGATCACACCTGAGCAGAACATCAAGGGGCATATGACCGCGGGGAAGATCACACCTGAGTAGAACATCAAGGGGCATATCACCGCCGCGGGGAAGATCACACCTGAGTAGAACATCAAGGGGCATATTACTGCGGGGAAGATCACACCTGAGCAGAACATCAAGGGGCATATCACCGCGGGGAAGATCACACCTGAGCAGAACATCAAGGGGCATATCACCGCGGGGAAGATCACACCTGAGTAGAACATCAAGGGACATATCACCGCGGGGAAGATCACACCTGAGTAGAACATCAAGGGGCATATCACTGCGGGGAAGATCACACCTGAGCAGAACAGCAAGGGGCATTTCACCGCGGGGAAGTTCACACCTGAGTAGAACTTCCAGGGGCATATCACCGCGTGGAAGATCACACCTGAGCAGAACATCCAGGGGCATATCACCGCGGGGAAGATCACACCTGAGTAGAACGTCAAGGGGCATATCACTGTGAGAAAGATTACACCTGAGCGGTACATCCTGGGCCAGATCACCGCGGGAAAGATCACGCCTTAGCGGAACGTCTAGGGGCATATCACCGCGGGGAAGATCACACTTGAGCGGAACATCCTGGGGCAGATCACTGCGAGAAAGATCACACCTGAGCGGAACATCCTGGGGCAGATCACCGCGGGAAAGATTACACCTGAGTAGAACATCAAGGGGCATATCATCCCTAGGAAGATCACACCTGAGCGGAACATCCTGGGGCAGATCACTGCGAGAAAGATCACACCTGAGCGGAACATCCTGGGGCAGATCACCGCGGGAAAGATCATACCTGAGCAGAACGTCTAGGGGTATATCATTGCGGGAAAAATCATACCTGAGCAGAACATCCAGGGGCATATCATCGCGAGGCAGATCATACCTGAGCAGAACATCCATGGGCATATCATCGCGGGGCAGATCATACCTGGGCAGAACATCCAGGGGCATATCATCGCGGGGAAGATCACACCTGAGTAGAACATCCAGGGGCATATCACCGCGAGGAAGATCACACATGAGTAGAACATCCAGGGGGATATCACCGCGGGGAAGATCACACCTGAGCAGAACATCCAGGGGCATATCATCGCTAGGAAGATCACACCTGAGCAGAACATCCAGGGGCATATCACCGCGGGGAAGATCACACATGAGTAGAACATGAAGGGGCATATAACCGCGGGGAAGATCACACCTGAGCAGAACATCCAGGGGCATATCATCGCTAGGAAGATCACACCTGAGTAGAACATCCAGGGGCATATCACCGCGGGGAAGATCACACATGAGTAGAACATGAAGGGGCATATCACCGCGGGGAAGATCACACCTGAGCAGAACATCCAGGGTCATATCATCGCTAGGAAGGTCCCACCTGAGCAGAACATCCAGGGGCATATCATCGCGGGGCAGATCATACCTGAGCAGAACATCCAGGGGCATATCATCGCTAGGAAGATCACACCTGAGTAGAACATCCTGGGGCATATCACCGCAGGGAAGATCACTCCTGAGTAGAACATCCAGAGGCATATCATCGCGGGGCAGATCATACCTGAGCAGAACATCCAGGGGCATATCATCGCTACGAAGATCCCACCTGAGCAGAACATCCAGGGGCATATCATCGCGGGGCAGATCATACCTGAGCAGAACATCCAGGGGCATATCATCGCTAGTTAGATCCCACCTGAGCAGAACATCCAGAGGCATATGATCGCTAGGAAGATCCCACCTGAGCAGAACATCTAGGGGCATATCACCGCTGGGAAGATCATACCTGAGTAGAACATCAAGGGGCATATCATCGCGGGGCAGATCATACCTGAGCAGAACATCAAGGGGCATTTCACCGCGGGGAAGATCACACCTGAGTAGAACATTCCATTACAGATCACGGCGAGGTAGATCACACTTAAGCAGAACATTCAGAGTCAGATCATGGCGAGAAAGATCACACCTGGGCAGATCATGCCGTGGTCGATCATTCCGGAGCCGATCACCCTGAAGCAGATCATACAGGTGTAGATCATCCCGGCACGGATCATCTAGTAGCAGATCATTTCGAAGATGGAGGAAAGCATGCAAGAGAACTTTCTGTGAAAGGAATCAGATTGAAAATGATATACTGGTTAAGAAAGGAACAAAATGCCGTTTGAACTTGAATTACTCAAGAAAATACATCATATTACAGACCTGAAGAAAATTGTGTTGAGTTTACAACAGGATTGTATACCGCATGTTTGGAAAAGGTATTTACACATTAAGTATTTCCTTTTTGCCTCAGTAGTTGTAGCAGTAGTAGTAGTAGTAGTAGTAGTAGTAGTAGTAGTAGTAGTAGTAGTAGTAGTAGTAGTAGTAGTAGAAGAAGAAGTAGTAGTAGTAGTAGTAGTAGTAGTAGTAGAAGTAGTAGTAGTAGTAGTAGTAGTAGCAGTAGTAGTAGTAGTAGTAGTAGCAGTAGTAGTAGTAGTAGTAGTAGTAGTAGTAGTAGCAGTAGTAGTAATTGTAGAAGTAGTAGTAGTAGTAGTAGTAGTAGTTGTAGTAGTAGTAGTAGTAGTAGTAGTAGTAGTAGTAGTAGTAGTAGTAGCAGTAGTAGTAGAGGTAGTATTAGTGTAGCTATTGTTGCTGATGCTGTTCAAATAACTGCATGGAAGCAGTGTCACAATAATAGTTGTAGTAGCTGTAGTTGCGGTAGCAGTAACAAAAGCAATCGTGGCAATAGAAGGAGAAGCAGGAATTCAACTGAAGTAGCAGTTGAAGAAGCAGCAGATATATCAGAAACGGTATTAGTAGTCGAGGTGTAGAAGCAGAATAATTATGACATTTAAACAGACTTTTGCATGTATATATATATATATATACAGGCGCGTATCTGGGCCGTTTTTTCAGTTACGCACAATTATTATAAGTGTGCGTGTGTGTATGTATGCGTGCGTGCGTGCGTGCGTGCGTGCGCGTGTGTGTCGTGGGGAGTCTGGGGACAAACCTCCCGGATTTTTTTACATTGGCTCAGTGGCATTTTAGTGCCTTTTTTGTGTTTTTGTTACTTTTCGATTTTTCGAACGGAGGTTACGCACGTGCGTAAAGTGCGTAATGGCAGACACGCGCCTGTATATATATATATATATATATCTTGAAAATCGTCCGACAAAATATATATATATTTTCAAGACAAATAATTATCAACATGCCGTTCCATTTTAATTGTTATAGAAGAAACGGCAAAGTACAGGTTATAAAGTCCTTTTAATTACCTGTTGATGAAAATTATGGAAAATAATCTCGATATTTGTGCACGAAATTTGCTTGTTAATCAAATATAATGTCAGGAAAATAACAACTCATGTCTTAGTACTCTTACCAACCACATACATTTATATTTCCAGCATCGCGTCTTGAAACACAGGAAGACACACGGAAGGATCGGTAAATAAGACCTTTTGCGAATCTAAAACCAGTTGTTTAGACATTGTCACACGCACACCTTCATATTAAAAATATTTTCTTCTCCCAAAATATTATTTAGAAAAAGATAACCATATTCCTGGTTCATTGTCTACGTGAGGTTTGGTCTGGATATTTTGTTTGCTCCTCCGCGGAGTCTATACGTGTATGTTATCATTCATGAAAAAGTCCACCCACTTTCACATCGGCTTCCATTACATTCACCTCGGTGATCATTCGGAACTCCTCGGGTAATTCCGTCCTCGGGACAATGATTCGTGAATTATCCTAGTTTTTTTCCGATTGCTCTGTGATAAGCTCAGAAAGTAGTGAGGTACGAGCGACAACTCTGCTTAGAGATTGTGAGTTTACATCTGCAGGGTTATCCCATCTGCGTAAAATTATGATTGACGGGTAAAATCAATTAAAACATTATCATAGGGCTGAAAAAATAAATAAATGTACCGGTCATTGTTGACCAGAAGCTCGAAGATGACCTTTGACGATTCACTTCAATGCTTTTTGTACCTAGCATTTATTTAGTTTAACTTCTGTTTGGCCTGGTGTCAGGGTCTAAGAGGGTACATTCTGCCATGTTTTTCCCCAAATAAATTAAGTTACATGTAATTTGTTTTGTTTAGCCTTCTTGTTGGGTTTATCGTCCCAGCAACTTTCTTTCGCTAATCGGTGGACGGTGTCCACTAGGAGCCGATACAGTGTTGTCTTCACTGTGTATAGCATGCCGTGAACTGTACCTGGATTATGCATCCCCGAGTCACAATACCATTAGACAGTCGTGAATCAAAGTTTATTTATACTTTAGCGTTAGCAAAGCAGCTATAATGCTCCCATTTAAATGGCTGGTATATCGAGGACCGGGTGTGTACTTTGGGGCCTCCTGTACCAGCAACCAACGCTCAATCGATTGCGTGTCCACGACGGTCATAATTATTATTACACGTCACAAACACAAACATAAAAACTTACCATAATCAACCATAATCAACATGTCACCATCAAAGCACATCCACAATCAGCACATCATCACTAAAACATAGTCCCAATGACGATATCATCACCAGAAAAGTGACACAGTTACCACATTACCAGTAAAACATCATCGTCGGAGCCCACGGCTACTGAATACGTTTCACTTCATTCATACTCCGTGGGATTTTTATCTACGATATCGCCGAGAGTTAAATTTGAATAGATATCAGCCAATCAAAACAACGCTTACATTTTCGCTACTCGTATGTGTGTAGGTTGCGATGTACCCATTCTATACATAGCGTATGACGTCACTACGACTCATAACTCACCCAAAATTTGAGATTTGTGCCTACACAAAAAATAGTTCCGAGAAGGAAATACGTTCGATTATAATATTCATTGAATTAAGATAAATGACTAAACAACCATATTCTAAGGCCTTATTCTATGTCCAGAAACTTTCAAAGTCTTGATATTAATAGATAAATGAAAAAAAAAATACGATGAGCAAGTTTTGCTACTTTCGCTTTCATTAAACAGTAATATTTTCATTATACATAGCGTGTGACGTCACTACGTTAGAATGGACCGTTTACAAAATTTAGTTCAAAATGTTTGCATGAAACATAGTTTAACTATTAGAATGTATAAAAAAATGCCAAAATAATCTGTTATATACCTCTTCGTACTTGTTTTGTTTATTTTAGCAATCACTTCCGTATTCATAACAGCCATGTTAAAGAACTACTTTACCCACAATACACCGAGCGCAATCACACAGGTCATTTTGACCGTGTGTTGACGCAACGGCGATGTACCTGGAAAACTGATTTCTCTTTGCATTGATGATGTCATCTTGGAAGGAAAGCCGAAAGAGTGAAATAACGAGCTTTATCATTTGACTGAAATCTTCATCGGAGTATGAAGCGACCAGGAACATTGAAAAGTGAACTCAATATCACACGGGCGATGAATGGAGAGTGACGGAATGGATCGGCCGTAGATGTCCGACGATGGTAAAACATCGCCAGTCACTACAGGGCCACCAAGGCATCAACACAAGACCACCTAATCAACACAACAATGACCACTTCACCACTAAAATAATCAAAACAGAATGCCTTACCATTTTTACTTAAAAAATATGATGTGGTGAAGAGACGAGGGATTGTCTAAAGTATTTTTCCTTTCTTATTTTTATAAATCTTTATAAATCACTGCCCAAATGTAACAGAAACTATATATATCTAGTGCTATACTTGCTTTTACTAAATGGTTACAGAAGAGAATGCGGATTGAACTTTAAAGGTGGTCCAGACAGTTTGCCTATATTATAATATCATACCAATGCCAAGGGGGAATTTCGACAACATTTTTATTGTAATTGATACTTTAGTCTTGTAAGACACTTTTGGATACTACCACAATTGTTACACAGAAAAAAGTAAAAATCGTGAAATATATCGCTTGTCAGGTCCATTATTTCTGAAATCTTAAAGTTAAATGTTAATCTGAAGGTAATGTGGCATGTGTTTTTGTAGTTTAAAAATAGCTAACTGTGCAGCGTAACTCGGACAGGAAATGCATTTTTTGTAATGACAAATAGGATCGAATTTATTTATCTCAAAGGGCACTTATCAACAGTATTCAATGGGATCTTTTCAGACAATAATTTATTTGGTTACATAAGAGAAAATAACTTGGGCCAAACTGTCGCTTACCACTGTTAACTTTAAATGTGGTATCCGACAGTTTGGACCAAATGTCCTTTTCTTAATAAGTCATTATTACCTGAACAGGACCTACAAAATGCTGCGACCGGACCTTGTAGCGCAATCGGTAGAGCGTCGGCTCCAGGTACGGGAGGCCCCGGGTTCGATCCCGGGCCGCGACATACCAAAGTCGTTAAAAATGGTAGTGGTATAGCTCCCTTGCTAACGCTCAAACAAATGTAAGGGTAGTTCCACGACTGGTTGGCCCGGTGTTAGGATAATGTGACTGGGTGTGGTATCATGCCAGGTGTTCATGGCATGCTATACACATTGAAGGCAGCACTATATCTGCTTCAAGTGGGCACCGTCTCCAGATAACTGAAATACTGTTGGTGGGACGATAAACCCAATAAACAAACAAAATGCTGCTCATTGATGACATAAATCTGTGTGAACATTTAAGCATAAATCCCCATTCATCATTGCAAACAGGTCATTCCTATCAGAACCACGCTGCAGAGATAGCTATTTTTAAACTAAGAAAACCACGTGACCATTTACTTTTTGATCAAGTTATATCGTCATCCGGGAAATCCGCTCTGACGTCAATATCTATTTAGCAAAGACCACTATCGCGCTATTTATAAATTTAGAAAAAATGAACATTTAGAGTTTTTTTCTTAGGCGATTAGTACTGTCTAACAAAATAGTTACGTTCAAAATCATCATTATTTAGACTGAAGAGTGAGTTTATGCAGAAAGTATGCCCAAAATGTCCCAAGGCAGTGGTAAGATACTGATACATGTATTTGATTTAGACAAAGTTTCGGATACCACCTTTAATAAAGACGGTGAGTATCTTTCGAATAGTACCGTTTATGGTGCATGCTCTAAGCTCTGAGTGGACTGGGAACGTGTGCCACTTCGACCACATGGCCAAAGACAACTTCAGATGAGATTAAAGTTGACCACTCGAGCGCGGTATGTGAACAAAATCAATGCCCAAACGACTTTTCACCGCCTCTCTGCATTTGCAAGTACAACACAATAGACGTAACAAAACTGTACAGATCTACGGCCTATACTTGCTGTTATTTAATGGTCCCAGAAGAGAATGCGGATCGAAGTTTAACGAAAAGAACAGATCGATGGTCGAGATCGCTACATATTGAAAGGTAAAGACGAACCTTCCAATAAATATACCTGCATACATATATCTTAAATTGACTCGACAAAGGCCTTCGTAGGATTTAGCGTGTGTGTGAGTGACTGGACGGGTGTATGGGGATTTGTAATTGGGTCTTAAGAAACTACCTACAGTCCTGAATGGCATGTGTAGATGTGTGGATTGTATCGAACATAGATAAATAACCCACCAGTATTCGGTGAAGGAACAGGACGTAGGCCTACATATCAAAGCTGTAAGAACCCTTAAACAAGGCTTGAAACTTTATTGTGGGAATCATACTTTCTCGGGATTCCGTGTGTCCTGTGTTATGGAAGGTAAGATTCAGGTTTTTATTCTTAATCATACTGTTTTGCTATGTAATCATAAATAATGTTCGAGTACATCGCATACGTAAATGTGCGGCTGAATATGTAAGCAAACTTTGTTCTTTATTGTGTCTTTAAATTTATACCGATATACCTTTGGTTTATGCTTAAAATTAATGCGATTCTCTTTCGTCATAAAGGTCTGGTAAGTCTTATAATACTTATAAAAGTTAAGGTGCGTGGTTAAATGTGAGAAGCAAATTATGTTCAATTTTGTATCTTACTTGTTGCTAAACAGATATACCTATGTACCAAGCTTAAGATTAAAACTTTATTTTTCATCAAAAATGTATTATTATAGTATTTATAATGTTGAAACACTCGCTGTTAAATGTAAGAAACAAACTGTTGTCTTGCCTGTTTTTGTAATTCTGAACGATGTACCTCTATATTGTGCTTAACATATGGTGGTTCATTTAGTCATGAAAGTTTTCTCTTAAAAATTAGAGAGTTCTTCTTACCATGCGAGTGATAGTATTGAAGTCTCGATAAATATTTAAAATATCTAAATGTATGATCAATTTTATATATCGAGCGTTGTTCTTGTCTCAACTTTGTACATGTATTTAGGAACTTAAACATAGTACCACACTTAACATATAAAATATTGTTTTGATAGTAAAATGACCACACATGCCATCTAAAATGATCAAATGCAATTTAAGTAAATATACTCATCTGGCAGTTTCTAATGCCAGGACCTTAATTCTATTCTATTTGTTATGCATGTCTCTCTGTTTAGTGTGTTTGTGTTGCTTCATTTGAGTTAACTGAAGTTGTAATACTTATTCGAGTAAACGGGAAATTTCATCAATGCGCAAGTATTATATGCTATTATTGCTTGAATAATTGCTTCATGAAAGTAATACGACAGGAATTTGACCAGGCCAATTTATGTTGACCCCCACCCCACTCTCTCTCTCTCTCTCTCTCTCTCTCTCTCTCTCTCTCTCTCTCTCTCTCTCTCTCTCTCTCTCTCTCTCTCTCTCTCTCTCTCTCTCTCTCTCAATATATATATATATATATAGTTTAAACTTAGAGCAATTGTATTTACATGCTGATTTTTCTATTAAACCCCCTTTTTAAACAATATATGCGCAAATATATAACATGTACTTAGAACATTTGTAACAACTCGACATTTCAATAATTCTAATGCTTCTAAAATATGCATGCACACATGTTCATGTTTCGTTTAAAAGTTTGAGCAAATAAATACTAACAAAGGCTTATACCTATCAAACAACAAAGAGTAAATAGGTTTATGTCTAGCATACTTGGTTCAGCAGCTTTCCTCAACAAAACCTAATACATTCAAAAAGGATGAACGAGTCTCTTCAAACACATGTTTAGCCTACTTATCAAGTTAAAAAAAAACACACCTGTTCTATAAAATGAAGTTATTTATATAGGTACACAAACATACTTAAAACAAATGATTGTTTTCATATTGGCTAACTGTGTTTACGATATTGCCATCGGTGTGTTTTGTAGTTTACAAGACCGTTTTGTTTAAACACACTTGCTGTCAGCAAGTCTAAAAGTAATCGAATTTAAACTCTTTACCTTTTAACGGTCGATAATGAACAAATAAACCATATATGAACATCTAGGTACACACCTACGATGTATATGTACACACTTAAACATACAATGAAATCCAATTGAACCGCGACCTGCTGTTGTAAAGGCAGACAGAGAGGTGTTTTGTTTTTATGTACATTAAACAGCTCTCATTCTGGAGTAGAGCTTTGAGTAGGCCTGTATATACATGTTTATATAGCTAGGCACCACCGCCGCCAATCTCGCATATTAAAGATGCTATCCGACATTTTGCCTATTCAAATACATGTACCAATATCTGATCCTTGTTTGGTGGTATTTGTGCATAATTTCTACAGAAACTCTTACTTCCGTTTAAGCAAAGACGATTTTGAGACGATACACCGTGTTAAAAATCAGTCGAAATGTTCACTCTTTTCTCATCTATAAATAAGCGCGATTGGGATTTCGTATTTTTTTGTATTCTATTTCCGCTTAAAATATACGACGATATATGGTGATCTCAAAAGTGTGGTCATGTGGTTTCTAAGTTTAAAAAAAGCTAACGGTGCAACGTAGCTCAGATAGGAAATACATGTTGGTAATGGCGATTGAGACGTTATGATTCTTTCTTTTTCACATGTGCATAGGACATACACTAACAGCATTCCGCGGGATCTGTTCAGGCAATAATCATTTATTTGGTTGTTTGCTAAAAGTTATTTTATCCAAACTGTCGGATACTATCTTAAAGTATGATTGAATTGGTCATAAAACGCATTTCTTAAATGTATTGAAATGAAAAATGATTGATCAAAGAATTTCTGACAGAAAAAATGCGTCAAACGGTGTCTGTATATTTGTATATTTTATGTAAAAAAATTAAAGTCAAATCAAATCAAACTAAAATAATTCCCCGTACACAGCAGGATGTCATTAAATAGTTTGTTTAAAAGTTAATGAGTTGATAAAATAACGTGGAGCAACGAATAAAAACAAAGCTTTTACTGCTTTTATTAACATTTTGAAAATTAGTTAAATGTTTCAATTACTAATTAATTGCCAAAAATCACGCGAACTCTTCTGAGATAATTGATTAAGAATATTGTTTTATGAATGTTTATTAAAAGAATTAAAATTAAATTTAAATTAATGTAGGATTTAGCCTATATAGCTTATGACCAATTTTATTTTACATCACGTGTTTCTTTTTCGTTTTACTATACTTTATACCATATGTTAGGTACGATATGGTTATACATGTATTTATAATAAATTGAGAAAGTAAAAGCAAAATGACCGGACCTGGTAGCGCAATCGGTCAAGCGTCGGCTCTCGGGTCGCGACATACCACAGTCGTAAAAAATCGTAGTAGTATAACTACCTTGCTAACGTTCAAGCATATACGTGTAGTTCCACAACTGGTTGACCCGGAGTCAGGATAATGTAACTGTCTGTGGTATCATGCCAGGGGTTCACGGCATGCTATTCACAATGAAGGCAGCACTATATCTGCTTCAAGTGGACTGACAACTGAAATACTGTTGGTGGGAAGATAAACCAAATAAACATAAAACATAAGCATAAAAGCAAATGACAAAGAACCGTCAATCTCTGTCAACACCAACGCGTCAGAGGATAATATATTGCATATCTAACCCGTGTCCTATTTTTAAATAGCATGGGATTGGGATTGGGGTTAGCCGGCATTTTTGCCGATACTGCGCAGCGACATTTCTATCATTATAGCACAGGGGCACTGATGAGGTGCCCAGGGACTGAACCCGGCCGGTCCATTATACTGACACTGACGAGTCAGGCGTAATGCTGTCCCATTATCCCCGAGCGTTAGGAGGGAAGCCACTACTACCAATTTTTAAGTCTTTGGTTTGACCCGGCCGGGGTTCGAACCCACGACCTCCCGATCCGCAAGCCGACGCTCTACCACCTGAGCTATTGCGGCCAGTTTAAATAGCATAGGTGTTGGTTTTATGTACACCTACCACCCTCACCCAACCACAGATGTAAACATTTGAGAATTGTCAATTCTTTTCATCGTGGATAATTCGGCATGTATAAAACACAATGTAATTTATAGGATTTGATAGTAAATAAATAATTAATAAAATGAACTGAGAAAGAAAAATTGGCTCAGTGTCAAGACTCGACGTTAAAGACAATGCGTGACATGTTTACCTTTGTATATTTATACTCTCGTTAACTGCAACCTGGGGTCAGAGCCTGTTCAAGATCAAACCCCACAGGTAGAAGAGCATATCAGTAGAGTAGAAAACGCGTGTATTGAAAATACCGTATACTTTGTTTAACAGTGGTAAAAACAGCGTCAATTACAAACTCGACAGTAGAATGAACGTGGCTAGAAAACATAAATTGTGAGTTTCGCCTTATATATACCGCATTTGAAAGACAAATTGAGAAGGCTTATACGTTCCAAAAGAATATTTCTGTCGGAGTCAGTCGTGACAAGCCATATTTGTTAAAGCTTAAATGTTTCTATTTTCAGCAATATTTAATCTGAGTCTATAATATTGAAAATATGAACAAAGTAAACAATTTCTATAAAATATGTCTGAGCTTTTTAATTCATAGCCACACAATTTTTAAAAGATCTCTAAAGAGTGTCATAGGAATAATAAGTACAATTAGCAAACATATTTCCAGATAATGTAAATTGATAATGTTAGAATCTTAACGTTTATCTCTGATCGTATAATTTAATTACTTACTACCTTATATACGTGCTGAAACATTAATAGTTTAATTAAATTAGTATGCATTAATTACATCAAATATCCATTATTTAGAATAGTTGTTATATCAATTTATGTAATTACCATCACACACTGCACTTATAAGCGAATCTGTGATATTGTTTTGTATTTTAATAAGCCTGCCCGGAATAACTCTTTAATGCCACTGTAATTAACATACAACATGCATCATTTCTGTTAAATTCTCAAGGTCCCATATACTTCCTTCCTGCACCTAATCCGTTCTCATATTTACGTTTTATTTCCAATTTTCAATCTGTATCGTTTATTATTTTCTGAGGAGGTAATGAATTGATCTATTTTGAGGGTCTATTGCGCTCTTCATAAAATATTCATTAACCGTTTCTTTAATGACACTTGAAGTACATAACTGGGGAATCAATAGTCTTTACGGGCCGGAAGACTTGTAAGCAGGAAACCAGGAGAGTAAGGATGCACTCGGAACACCTTGGGCAATTTGTACTCGCTACACTCAATCGGAACTCCTCGGGTAATTCCGTCCTCGGGACAATCATCCCTCGGCTGTATCTGGTGCAATGATACTTTCTGAAATCACGATCGTTTTGTTCGCCGGAAAATGCCTAAAATGTAGTTCGCACAAAACATAAACAATGCCATCGTTTGACAGCTGCGTGTCTGCTGCCGCTGGGTAAATTAAAATTGGATGATTTAAATTTGAACCCACCACAAATTGAAGTTTTACCGGCATCGTAGTGAGCTGTCACCCGAGCTGTCATCTTTGTTTTGAAGTCTGTCGCAAAAGTAGTCCCATTTAGGGAAATGGCGCAGGTGAGCCGACTACCTACATACATCCGAGAGATGATTCGTGAATTATCCGAGGTGTTCCGATTGTCGTGACACTGTTATGATAGAACAGATTCGATTGAGTAACGAAACACTCGGAACACCTTGGGTAATTCTGTACTTGGGACACTGTTATAACCGAATAGATTCGACTGAGTAATGAGGATGCTACTGGTCTGATATAGGCACGGGCAACCATTATTTTCTCATTGGCTTCAATGTAAACTTATAAAGGCAAGTCATTTTCTGGCTGCTTTACAAATCCATTACTCTTTTCCAATTCTCAGTTAAATGGCACAAATCACATTGATAAATCAGGAAAAAAAAACCATAAAGTTGTCCGGACGAAAAGATAGATAATAATCTCCTCTTCAAGTTATAAGTCCTCCCCGACGCCAAGAATAGGCAAAATCACAGAATTTCCAAACACTGGTTCGGACGTTTGTTGCCTCGACAGCGTCACACTTGTGGATTTAACTTTATGTCAGGCATATTTACTCAGTTTGAATATGCTTACCATGTCCTGTTTCGCTTCATTTGATGTTATAGTGACCATCAAACAAGAGCACTTTTTTCTCCAATTATTCCTCCGCCAGCAAACAAGGGCAGGTAACTGGTCTAATTCCATATTAAAGTCACCAATAATGCCTGGTACATGTGATGAGAAGCTGTAATGATCCAAGAAATCCAACAGCAACATTTTTAGGATAGTTTAGTTCACATAATTGGCACATCTTCTGACAAATCTGTACATTTTTTTCGTTTAAATGAAAAACATAAAATAACAGTAATATTATAATAAAACATATAAACGTTTGATAGGAGGTTTAAACATTAAAGGTAAGCTTGTCACTTTTCGTGAAATCCTAAGTCTCTATTCGATAAAATCCAAAGTCACTTGTTATTTCGTGAAATCAGAATTCTTTATTCGTGACAATCCAAAGATTATTCGTGAAAATTTAAAATCTGTAATCTTTCTATAAACGGATATTCAAAGGCTCTAATCGTAAATTTAAGGTCACTATACGTGAAAAACTAAAGCTCGAATAAGCAAACATCCGAAGCTGAAAATACACTTGGTTAACGAACAAGCGAAGAAAGCGAAAGTTATCTGAGTATAGCATCCTAAAAATATTCTCACATGATTTACGAATGACACTAACAAATGACATAAGAGTATATACTAATGACTTTTTCCATATTTTTCTATGTAATATCATTAATATCGTCTTTTTCGTTGCTATCGCATTTTTTGCAAGATGGGTGGAAATACATTTGCTTTAAATACCTTGTACGATATTTATCAAATTTGTCCCATTTTTGTCTTGCTTGAACCTTAGATGTTAGACGTGAGATGTAAAGCTTAACTATGATCTCACCTTAAACTGGTGTTTAAACATAAAGTGAAATCTAAAGTGCGTGCAGACTTTTGATGTTGAATATATTTTGGATGTTAATTTGTTGACGTCAGTGCTCGTGATGCGCAATGGCATGCTCCATATTGTCAAAAACAAACAAAAGAACAAAAAAGGAAATAAAACAACAACAACAACAACATAAAAAACAACAAATTAACAGAAAAAACAACAACACAAAACAAACAAACAAACATGAACTGTGTCGTCTAACAATGCTAAATAACAACATAATTATTTTAGAAAACAAAACCCATAAAAGAATAGTGCTTTTTCCACAGGTTAAGTCAATATATGATCAATCTTAGTTATCTTATGAAATTTATGTTTTGTTTCAGAGTAGACGTAATGTGATGCATCTCTTCAAAAGACGCCGGAAGCGGGTTTGAACATTATAACTGGTAACGTCCAACTGACGCCAACGTCACTGCGAAATGGCGGCCGATGTATTAAGTCTCCCCAACGCCAACGTGCCGGGAACCAATCAACTCAAAGTATCTATTCGTGAAAATCCTAGTGACAAACTTGGCTTATCGTCGTCATTCGTTTTAAATGGAATATATCAATCCATTTGTGAACAAAACAGTAAACAATCTTTAGCATGTATAAAGCAAGGAGAGAACGTCAACGTGACGTGTAGTTTGACTGGAAATACTCTGTTACATATCATAATGGTGGAAGCAAGCCCAATTACAGAAACAAGATACGTGCCTATAGTATATCAGTTATCCAACGCTGGTATTCTTTTTGACATTGCGAACAAGCAGAACATTACTGCGCTTCAGCTATCTGTTAAAATGCATTTGTTGGAACTAATGATAGCCTTGATTAAATGTGGCGCCACCTGTAATAAGGAAGAGGATGAAGAGCTGATCGTTTCCTGTTCCGGACCGGTGGAATACGAGTTCCGGTCTGCGTACCGGAAGTTCGCACCAGGTTACTGGATCCCGGTCCAAGAGGATAAAGCGCACAAGGTTAACGTGCTCGTCAAATCGTGGTGCAGGATAAATGTCAACAGAAATGGCAAGAGCGTGATTGAGTATGCCAAGGAGTGCGGATGCCAGGAAAAGATTATAAAAATGCTTATTGATAACGAGGTAAACATTGAGTTTGCGCACGCAGTGATCGCGGGTGACCTTGAAAAGATGCAAAGTTTGCTTTTGCATTATAAAGTTGACATTGAAACAAAGGATTTTTCTCACAAAGAAAATTTCTTTGAGCCTTATTGTCCATTGACTTTATATGGTGCTGCATTAAGGTATGGCCATAGACATATTGTGCATTTAATAAAACACTCTGACCAAGTAATTCGAGAGGAAGCGCAGAGAGCTCAGCAAAATCAGAAGCAAGAGAGCGAACTATTTGAGACAAATTCTTCCGCTGTGTGTTTAATCTTGTGAAAGTCATGCCTTTTGTGATATAATTACATATTTTTTGTCTTTTGATATTGTTAACAAGTTGGATAATAAAATATTCTGAATTTGAAGTCTTAATTTCTTTAAGTCATTATATTTGAAGTCTGGAATGTTATGGCATATGTGTACAATCACACTAGTGTTCTATGCAGTTCTGGAAGCCTGTGTAGTGGTTAATTGATAAAATCTTGTGAAAGTGATCAATTATAAATAGTTCATCAAGTACATGTACCATAAATTTCGATGGCAGTTTTTTTTTAACAATGGGCTCTGTATTTCTGTTGATATAGTTAAAATGACTTATTCTCTCTACAACTTAATTAGTTGTCTGGTAACGTGAAATCACTTGCATTTTCATGATACCTGTTAATATTATCTTAACAGGATTCATGGCGTGCTAAACATAACATACCCCAATCCCATTACATCTTTAAATCTTAAGAGTACTGATGATCAATTTGCCACTAATCGCACTTACGACAGTTTGTTGAAACGCACTTAGGAGTGATCGTAAGACCGAAATTTAAGAACGTTTTTTAATCGATCTTAAGATTTATGATGAAACGCACTCATGACTTTTAATGTGGTAGCGGGGCAAGTGCTTTTGCTGGGAAAACTACAGTAGTCAGTTTCACTGCCAAATTGGTATTGTTCATCACGTGGTTTGGTGTTGAACTTGACTGTAAAGGATTAGGTCATTAATCCCTTAATTTTTGCTGTTCATTTGGAGTGTGAAAAATTTTAATATGCCAACCTGGTTGCAACGCGCATCGCACTAAAGTCTAACTCTTTTTCAGAAAAAAATTGTAAATAATGAAAAGTTGTCTCACTAAAGTTAGACTTTCATTTATAGTAAATGTATATGGTTTTAAAAATGCAATTTTGGACATATGCATTTTTGCCATATAAGTACATAACCTAGATTAAACTTGTCTACAAATAAACTCTAACTCGTGTTGATGCAGCTGAAGATAAAAGGAATAATTGTAAAATGCTTTACAAAGGCGTAAAATGGCATATGCATGAGCTTAAGGGTTAAGCAAAATTGAAAACACGAGTGATGGACTTATCTTAAGCTGTCTTTGTTTTTCAGTCGTTCAAGTTTGCAGTAACAGTAAAAAAATGTTTATTTGAATAAAAATAGAAACAAACAGGTCTTAACAATATAAACTCCTAAATCTTGTTTCAATTTGTTTATTGGGTTTATCAGGACGACAGTATTTCAGTTATCTGGAGACGGTATCCACTTAAAGCAGATATAGTGCTGCATTCACTGTGTATAGCATGCCGTGAACACCTGGCATGATACCACACCCCGTCACATTATCCTGACACCAGGCCAACCAGTCGTGGAACTACCTTTATATTTGCTAGAGCGTTAGCAAGGGAGCTATACCACTACCATTTTTAACGACTTTGGTATGTCGCGGCCCGGGATCGAACCCGTACCTGCTGTTGCAATTTATGTAGAATCTATAATTTTGTCAATAAAAACTTATAAAACATTTTTTAAAAAATTACTTTGTCAAGAAAATATGATACAACATTCATTTATGAAGTATGCTTCACTTCAAAGGATACATTTACCGTACTGATGTGTCCCTTTTTCAAGAGTCTGCCTTATTTCTCCGGCGCAATAAGTGTGGAGTAAATCTAAGGTGAAGTGAAGTCAAGCCAGTCTGCTTAATACAAGTGCTGTTATCGGCAGATAGGAAAATCATTTGATCCAACAGCTGTTAGAATAAGCAAACAATGGAACAAAACATAACCCTATGATAGGAATAAAAACATCTTCAAAGCAATGAAATAACGACTATACAAACATTTGACAATAAACCATCTTAAAAGAATCAGGCGATATTTAAAAGTAACTTCAAATTTAATTGTTTTTCATTATGTAAAATGTGTGTCTTACTGTGTATATAGGAATACTAAGGCCACTTAATTCTACGTCTCTGTGTAAAATGCAAAACGCATTTAGCTACAGGCGCAAACGCATTTAGCTACAGGCGCCTTTGGAAAAAAAAAAACTAGCGCATTTTTAGATAAATTGTTATATTTAACAATTAGATTGCTATGACTTAATATCATGTCTTTAGAAGGTAAATAGTGAACATCAAGATCAACCAGCTCGTCGGGAGCTGTCTGGTCAGGTTCTACATGTACTTTACCTACCAAGTATTTTTTTACTACAGCTTAATGTGTATAAACAAACATGTTAGCACATAACCAAAAAAAGAAAGAAAGAAAGAAAGAAAGAAAGAAAAGAAAAAAACGAAAGGGCGCCTGAAGAGATGCCGACTTGTAACTTACCTGCTTATTCGACCCCTTCCTAGGTAGGTTCGAGTCTCGGTCGAGCCACAAACCTAGTGTGGTGTAATTTTCTAGCTGTCTGGGGTCTTCCACTACTAAACAGGTTGATATCTCTACAGTCACAATAATTTGAAACTCCGATTTATCTCGTAAACAAAACAAAATAAACATTACTATATGAGTTATAAACAAATGTAACAAGGTGACAGTTACATTTGTAGGAGAGAGTCGCAACGTAAAATTAATATTGAAGGTGGTATCCGAAAGTTTGGTCCAAACCTTTTTTCTCAAATAACCAAATAAGTCATTGGAACCTGGAAAAGTTCTTGCAAAATGCTGTTCATTGATGCTAAAGATCTGTGTGAACAGTCAAGGATAAATCCCCAATCGTCATTGCAAACAGGTGTTTCCTGTCCGAGCCACGCTGCAGAGTTAGCTATTTTTTATACTTAGGAAACCTTTATATAGTCATCCGTGATATTCGCTCTGACGTCCATATCTATTTTTAGCATCTATCTATAGTATCTATCGCGCTTTTTATAGAGTTGGAAAGACTGAACATTTAGAATACTTTTTTCGCAATTAGAACAGTCTAACAATAAAGTTAGTTTTCAAAATCATCCATATAATGATTGAAGTATGGGTTATGTAAATGTATGACCAAATTTTCCAAAGCGGTGGTTAGATATTGGTTCGTGTATTTAAAGGTGGTACTGACAGTTCAAATACATATAACAACACCTTACCATTGCTTTGGGGAATTTAGTCATAATGTCCGCATAAACTCATACTTTAGTATAAATAAAGGCGTTTTAAACACTGACTACATTGTTAGACAGAAAAATCGCAATAAAAACACTCAAAAAGTTTAGTCTTTCCAAATCTATAAATAAGCACGATAGCGATCTCTGTTTAAAATTGACACTGACGTCAGAGCGGAATACCCGGATGACGATATGACGTAAGATCAAAAGTGAGTTGTCACGTGGTTTTCCTAGTTAAAAATATCTATCACTGCATCGTGGCTCAGATAGGAAATACCTTTTTGCAATGAGGAATGGGGATTTATGTCTCATTGTTCACACTGATCTAGGGCATAAATGAGCAGCATTTCGCAAGATCTTTGCAGGTAACAATTGCTTATTTGATTATTTGAGAAAAAATATTTTGGTCCAAACTGTGGGATAACACCTTAAATATAGACAAACTGTAGGATACCACCTTCAACATGTATCTGTCGATTTAGATTTATATTTGGAGTTAAAAAAACCCAACTCTAAATAATATCTTATCACGTCAAACGTCGCTTTGTCATAATGCATTAAAATCTGCACATATGACCAAAATAAATGAAGATTTTATTTTGTTAAAATAGACTGTACCATCCTCATTTCACGAAATACATATATAAATGCCGATATGTGTTGTTATTTAAAAATTTAAATTGGATAAAGAACCGAATAAACAAAAATGTGTATAAGTTAAGAGTTGAACTCATCGGGAAATCTATTAAACCAATATATACGATACTGTATTTTATATGATTATTGTTATTGCATCAATATGCTTCTTTGCCCAACGCCGTGAAAGGTTGCCCTAAAAGGTTACCCGAAAATCAGCACTCCGTGCGAACCATACAATCAAATTACACACACATGGGTTATTTACTTGGCTATATAAAGTTATCAATGACTCTATCGGTGGCTGTATTCATGTCTTATTTATTTAACAGAGCCTACAAATAATATCACATCAAGTGGGTTGTTTGTTTTCTCAACAACATGGTCGAGGTTTCAAGGGCTTCCCATCGGCCTTTTAAGTCACGGCATTTCACGTGTTTAGCATGTCGGAATGGTCATACAGATTTTTATCTTTGTGTAGTTGGATATTCCTTCATGTTTGCTGCTCGTCACTTCTTATTCGCAATGAATGCATTCGTTATCTGTGTTAAACGGGAATATTATAATTTAAATACACATCTATGTAATAATTTAAAATGTTAAATTAATCAACTTCGAGGGAGTGTAATTTGTGTCAACCGTTGCTATAAATTTTTCACGTATGTAAATTAATATTTTAATTATATAAATAATTAAACTTACATGCTAATGTTATCTGTTTTACACGGATTTGTTTTAATTAATTTAAGAAGTAATAATTATAGGCGAATTTTCTTTAAAATCTGATTGTTTAAAACTTGCAAACATTTCAAAAATGATTTATTATTTTAATTTGCTTTATATCGTTTGTATATACAATTTAATCATAATTTTATTATCATAATTCAATATTATTGTCCGATTTAAACTAAAGCGTATAAAATAAGGTTTATTGTTTTGTTTAAATCTACCCTTTATCAATTTGATTCAGTAATTTTACATACTACTTAAACATCAATCACAATAGACGGCTTTATTCAACTTAAACGCCAACTCAGTGTATTTTTTCGTTTGTAATAAAAGGTAATTTGCATAAATCAACACTTCAATGAACATTAATTGTTGTCATATATTTTAAAGTTTACACAATAAACAGACAAACGTGGGTACCGCAAAACTGTATCACAACTGGCGCAAATTGCCCAATACACAAACTGGCACATTCCCATTGATGGGCTTGTGTATTGACTATTATTGCTTTATTGACTTTTGTCTCAGGCAAAAGATAAATGCCGACCCAACATAAGCAATTAATGGCGCGCTTCGAAAGAACAGCAAGATTGTGTACGTGATTTAATGTTATGGGTAACTTATACCCAAGTTGACATCGGCTGAGATCATGTCGTGGCTGGGATTCGTTTCATTACAAGAGACTTTGTTAAACGTTCCATATGTCACCGTTATGTTTGTTTTATTGTAAGATAATTTTAAAAACGTGCATCAAGTGCTGGTGATTTATATGCGATTGATAGAAGTAAAGATAAAAGGGCTATATTGATATGTAATGTTTTGGTGAGTGGAGTCTTCATTTATATTTACTTTTGGAGTTTGCTTGTGTTAGATTTTTGTTTTAAGGTTGGAAAATGGTATTGATCTTTTTTAAAAAAAGAGAATTCATATTTGTACAAAATGACACAAGGTGGAAATGTTTAGTTTATTCTTGTATTCAGTAAATGGATTTTTTTTTTAATATTTATAGTGAAAAATCGACACGGACTGTTGCAAAACGCTCAACTTAGTTGCAAAATGTATGGGTATCTAACTGACATGGAATAATGTGAATAACAAATTCTTAAAAATCCACACACCGGGATTGTTTTATTTATTCATATATTTCATCTAGTGAAAACAACAAATAAATGATTGAAAGATTTAAATCACAGACGAAAACATTGTCTACTTTAGAACAGGACAAAAATATTACACACATGAACTAACTTAATATGTTTGTCATATTCTCCTCTCTCTCTCTCTCTCTCTCTCTCTCTCTCTCTCTCTCTCTCTCTCTCTCTCTCTCCTCTCTCTCTCTCTTCTCATCTCTCTCTCTCTCTCTCTCTCTCTCTCTCTCTCTCTCTCTCTCTCTCTCTCTCTCTCTCTCTCTCTCTCTCTCTCTCTCTCTCTCTCTCAGTATATATATATATTTATATTTAGATTTATACTTAAAGGTGGTATCCGACAGTGTGCATGTAGAAATACTTGTGACAAGGGTGTACCTCTTGTTGGGACATTTGAGAATAATGTAACGATTTTAATCACTACTGCTATTGCCAGACAGTAAAAATCACGAAGTCAAACGATCTAAATGTTCATTCTTTCCAAAATACATAAATAAGCACTACAGGGGTTTCTGCTAAAATGACCATTGACATGGAAAAAGCCCGAATGATGATAATATGTTAACTCAAAATGAGTTAGTCACGTGGGTTTCATCTTTGTTGCGTGACTCAGATGGGACATACGTGTTTGTAATGACGAGAATGGTGTTGCTTACTCACATAGATGTAGGACATCAATTAATAGCATTTTGCGGAGTATTTTCAGGTAACAGTAAAGTATTTGGTTGTTTGAGAAAAAAAAATGCATCCAAATTGTCGGATATCACTTTTATACGGCTTTCGCTTATTTAAAACTTTCAGCTAAAAAAAATATAGCGAGATCAACCGGCGGCAGGATTTGATTGGCTTGTTGGTTGTTATTATTATTATTATTGTGTTAAGACATAGTTGGACAAGAATTCAATAACTATCAATAAAGGGTCATAAAATTTAGTAGTTTTCGGACACAAACAGGAGATGGTACTTGTGGAAAGGCTATGTGTTTCTGTTTTACTTAAACAAACGTGTTGATACCTTAAGTATCAGCTAATTTAGAACAATCGTTGACCCTTTAAGTTAACAATGTCTGACCTATCAAGAGAAGACACGAATACCAGTCTCAGCACTCCGAGTACTGGCGGAAAGAAACGGAAACCTAAATCACGCGTGAGCTTTAAAGGGGAGGAGGCAACTCCCTTGGCCCCGCCCACACGCGCTGAGTTGATGAGGCGGGAACTGGAGAAAATGAGGAGGAGGGACGAGGAGGAGGATAGGCGGCAACGGGAATACAAGAGCCAGGTAAGGAAATATTTTTTTATGCATTGTCATTAGGTAAGGTTATATCGATAAAGCCGTAAAACGAAAGCTAGTCCGAAGCATCGTCGGAGCCCACGGCTACTGAATACGTTTCACTTCATTCTTACACCGTGGGATTTTTATCTAAGATATCGCCGTATAAATCGCAAATAAATATTCCACGGGCGATGAATGAAGAGTAACGAAATGTAATGAAACGACAACGTGGTAGAGTGACAAATTGTATCTTAATATCACGAAGCAGCCGATGATGTTGGATCTTGGAGTTCAAATTAGTTCTTTTCATCAGAATGAAATATAATTAGGGCTGACATTTACATGAATGTACATTGCATTAACAAAACCATTATTTTGCGCTTGTCGTGACTAGGACTTAATTCTCAAATTTCACAAGTGATCAACACAGATGTGTTTTAAGATATCATTGTCATCTTTTAAACACAATTTCAATTCTGGCTTTCATGCATTATTTCACACATGGTTCTTTAAATAAGTTTGAGTTATTGTATACTATAAACATTGTTTTGAGTATAACTTACTAAAAAGAAGTTCGGGATACAAAGGCCCTAGATAATAAGATGTTTCTACTCGTTGGAACATGATCATGTCTGGTAGTGTTGCCAGATAGTATGCAGGAATTAGCTTCAATCGGAACTCCTCGGGTAATTCCGTCCTCGGGACAATCATCCCTCGGATGTATCCAGTGCAATGATACTTGCTCAAAACACGATCGTTTTGTTCGCCGGAAGTCGGAAGAAGACGCTTAAAATGTAATTCGCACAAAAATTAAACAATGGCGTGGTTTGACAGCCGTGTCTTTGCTGCGCCGGGAAAATTAAACTTGGATGATTTAAATTTGAAGCAGCCACAAAGTGAAAGTTTACAGGCATCGTACTATAGTAAGCTGTCATCCGAGCTGATATCTTGTTTTGACGTCTGTCACAAAAGAAGTCCCATTTAGGGAAATGGCCGATGTAATCCGACTACCTACATAAAACAGAGAGATGAATCGTGAATTATCTGATGTGTTCCGATTGGAATTAGCTTAGAATGGTCAGTGAATGCGAGACCTTCATCCACTCTCTTACACTGTCGGTTTATGACGTTTACCTCTGTGACAGACTGAGATGAGTTAGAGACACGTGATTCTGTATGACGTCAGATGAAACGTCGATTAGGAATTTGAAAATAGAAGGTTAGCTTATGAAAAATAGTAAGATAAAGATTCATTATTTGAATATTGTTAAATTAAACGATGTCATCATGTAATTCATTACGTTTTTGAATTCACGTGTATGTTATAAATATGCTGTGTTCTAGTTAACACTCGCCTAGTTATCGGCCTTGATTAAAAAGTACAGAAAATAATTCGATATTTATAGCTTAAATACTCAAGCAATTCTAGGTTTTCAGACCGAAACAAAATTTAATATGATATATATATATATTTATTATGGTTATTGTCAATCAAAATCAGTGTGAATTAAATACTATTTGTCCGTTTTGACAAGGTTGTTGCCATTAAACCCATAGTTTTAGAGAGGTACGAACGACAACTCTGTTTTTAGGAGTGTGTCTTTTTGTTGGCGCATTGTCTAGTGAGTTGTTCTTGTTGTGTTTGTCAGGCAGTAGCCAGGCAGAAAAATTACCAAAGTAGGTAAATACATGTAAGAGTGGTATTTTTTTTTTTTAGATCTGCTTAGGGTCTTCCTGCTTTTCTTATTGTCAGGAAGTAGCACGGGTTCGAGCCCAGATAGAAGCCGAACGGCTGGCTAAAGGGATACAACTCGTGAGTCCACAGGTAAACGAGAAAGAAATGGGAGATCAAGAAGAAACTGGATAAGGAGATCCAAGCGGCCATGCATGAAGAGAGGTCAAAGCTAGCTGGTAGGCAAAGTTATCGAACTTTAATGCACTTAAGTGATAATAAATTATATCAATTTTAATTTACATTTATAGTAAATAAACATGTTTTCGTTTAACACATATATACTGCAAAGAATTCTACTCCTCGATAAACTTATCCGACGCGATGAACGAATTTATTGCGTACATCAAATATATATTGCTAATTTAAACCTTTAATTTTATATAAATATTAATATAAAGGTGATATCCAACAATTTGGACCAGAGCTTTTCTTTCCTCATATGACCAAAATGAGACATTGATACCTGTAAAGGTCCTACGAAATGTTGTTCAGTGATGCTCTTAATCTTTGTGAACTTTTTGAAAAGCAAACATTTCCACTCGGCATTACAAACAGGTATTCCCCTATTTGAGCCATACTGCAGAGAATCGCAATTTGTGCTGTTTAACACTATATCTGATGTTCAAAAATCGTCTTTACTTAGGCTTAAGTATATAAATATGCAGAAATTATGCATACATTCCCCCAAAACAGTGGGAAAATATTATTACATGCATTGGAAAAAGACGGCAAACTGTCGGATACCAGCTTTAAATGTATACATGTATATATTCCAAGTATAATTTCAAGTAGAACCGAGCTTATCTAGTCATTTATTAATAGGCAGACTTGTATTAATGTTGTTTTGTACACTGCAGTGACCAATTATGATCATACTTGCGACGTCCAACTGTTTTGGTCTTAAGAAGACCTAAAATAAATATTTGGGTAGAACCACCGGCGCACCGCAGGTCAGCTGGAAGACTTTCCACGTTAAGCCTTTCGTCCTCGAACCCACGCGGTGAGAGACTTACAGGCAAGTTAATTATTCGTATAATTGTTGTTTAATTAATTAATTAATTTTTAATGACCTATCTGTGTTTATAATGTCGATAGTGGAGACAGACCGCATGAAGAATGCGATCGGTCATAAGCACGGACTCCTTTCTAAAAAGAAAGCCAACATTGTGAAGCTGGCTGAGGAGTTTGCAAAGCCGAACAAAGCCGGAAATGCCCTAGGTCTTCCGGACCGGATAGTCCGGGAACTCACCATGGAAGAAATTATGGACCTCAAGACGGTCTTCGGCATGTTTGATGTCGCGGGACTAGGGTAAGGGTAAACATAAAATGCAATATATTATTAGTTTCTTTGTATGAGATCGATCTGAAGAGCGGTGCTTTTCATACGGAATGCATTTTATGTGGACGATAACATAGCAAACAACAACAGAAACTCGCAGCTGCTCTGTGAGACCTTTTTCTTCAGAGACAAAACAACAACGAGTATTCCACTTCGAACAGAGTAGCTTGCAACAATAAAGTATAGCATGCAATAACAAGGTAGAAGGCATTAATAGAAATTCGCAATTGTTTGGCGGGGTCTTGTTTAACAAAAGAAACTGAGTATGCCGATTTGCCACTGCCGCTTGTTTCATAGTTGTTTCCGCTGTACACTTTTAAGAAAATTATTGACTGACTCCCACCCCTCCCCACACACTATTTTTGTAATATATAAAACTAATCCCCATGCGGGTCACCTTTATAATAAATAAAAATGAGTAAACACATTATTGTATACATAAGGTTAGGTTTAAACACGTTTAAAATGTATTTACTGCAGAATACGTGTTAAGACTTAATAAATTAACTTAGAAACTTAGTGAGTCCTATGTTTCAAATTATCATAGCATTAGGACTTCTAAGGAAGCAACGTATTAAGCAGAATAAAAAAGTTACAACGTTTTTATGCATCAAAAAGAATGTTTTCTCTATCTTTATTACAACAGTTATATCAGGCGAAAGGACATACAAAGGGTATCTGGAATGCTAGCGTTTCCCATCACAAAGGACCAGTGCAAGGAAATGATAGGTTGATTTTGTTTTGTTTTGATAAATCGCTCCACACTGTGGTTATAAGCGACATTCAACTTTTTATTGGTGATTAAAACAAACAAACATACAAACAAACAAACAAACAAAACCAAAAAAACAACAACAACAAAACAAACAAACAAAGGAACAGACAAGTGACGAACAAACTAACAAACAAATTTCTGAGTAGAACCACCGGCACACACGAACAATCAAACATATAAGCGAACAAACAAACGAACAAAGGAAAAAGTAAAAAACGAACATACAAACAGACAAACAAATGTCTGAGTAGAACAAACGGCGCACACGAACAAACAAGCAAACAAACGAAGAACGAACAAATAAACGAACGAAAGAACAAACAGAAAAACAAACAAAAGTCTGTGCAGAATCACTGGCGCACCGCAGGTAAGCTGGAAGACCGTCCCAACATGAATGTTCTCGTCCTGACGGGGCCTCGTACCCACTAGGTACTTAGCTTTGAAGTTTGTCTGCGACTCCATGAAACCATAGTGTATGTCATTTTATGAAGACTGTACAAACAGTCTAGATGACTGAGTAAAGATATTCTGTAGATTGATATTTTCTGTGTGTTTTATAAACTCAGTTCAGTGATGTATAGTTTATTTAAAAAAACCTGTCAATGTTGTTTTTGGCCTAAATGCGTACAACTTTTATTGTTTTTTTTTTTTTTTTTTTTTTTTTTTTTCATGTTTTAGAATTAAATACATTTAATTCCCTTTTCTGTACGTGTGGAAATTTTTGTGGTAAAGTGACGTTTGTTCAGAATTAATTCCCCTTTCTAGACGACCTGTGTGGGAACGATAGTAATAAGGTGAACTTTGTTCAGTTCCTGGACTTCGTGATACGAAACCAGGAAGGAAGTGACCCTTTCGAGGAAGTTCAGCAGGTAAATATATTATCACTAGTACAACACACCAGCCTCTATGCTCTGCTAAAAGACATAACATCTATGGATCCCTCTACCACAAAAACAACAACAACAACAACAACAACAAACAAACAACAACAACACACACACAACAACAACAACAACAACAACAACAACACATCCAACCAAACAACAACAACAACAACAAAACCAAACAAACATAACAATAAACAACAACAACAACAGAACACACACAAAAACAAACAACAAAAACAAAAACTACAAAACCAAAGAAACAACAACAAAAACAACAAAAACAACACGTAATGTAATTGGTACAACACAGTTACAAACCAGAAATATATCGAACTGTTACTGACAGAAACAATTGCGATAGACTCCTCATTTGGCCCGACTATAATCCAAATAATCTTGTAAGGGCCAGTTAAAAATAGTCAAAATCATAACCGAGATAATGTCAAGATTATGCCGATCGAAATGTATAACAAAACGACATGTACTAATACTCAGTAGTCAGTAAGTCCGTAGTGCACTAAACTATCAGTATCATACATAAGGTGTCGGTTTCGAATTCCACAAATATTTTATTTATGTTTTTTTTTAACATTGTCTCCTTATTCTTTTTTTTTATATTAATACATATTATTGATATACTGGATTTTAGTATTTTTTAAACCAGAGACTATTGACTACTGTTTTAAAAACGGTAAAATAACGTCCCTTTCGGAAATTGTTGCGGCAAAGAAATGAGTGTTCTTTTTTTAAACGTACAAAACGGGCCAAAAACAATCTTAAAATTGCATTAATGGGTTCAATATATTTTGCGTCAAAAATACTGGTTAAGACTATCTGTCCGCTTGATAAATAGTGTTGGGTAGAAGGTTTCTGCAATTACTTTAACAAAGTGTATACGAATGATAAGTTCTAACGAACAATACGTTTAAAGTGCATTACAGCACGGTATTTTAAGCTGACACCATAAAGAAGATACCAAATGCTGGATGAAATCAAAGCTCTGTTTGTGCGGTGTACGTTTCAACAAGCAATAAAAGGTGTTCAAATAATATACGGAGTAAAAAAAAAAATAACTCCTTGTTATTTATTCATTATTTTCCGAACGCCTGCAATAAATTTAGGCTAAGATGATATGAATAACCTTTTGATAACCGGTATACAGCCGCATAAGACAGTAACAATGTTAACATAATGAGGTATGCCTATGAATAATTGACGCGTCTAGACTCTTTCGACATACATATAGTTTCTGTAGTCACACTATTTTTCCCAGGCATTTTGACCGACCGTGGGTAGTGAACGTCATGCAGGGTCCATCCTTCGTGCCTCCGAAATTCAGTTTTCTCATAACTCTGAACGCTGTCGCAAGCGACGCTGCCCTCAATATTATTATTATTATTAACACATTAACCAACAATAAAATCAAGAAACCAATTTGTCAAGTGACAAAATTATTTAATCACCTTTGATGGTGGTATAAAAGTCTGATTCTACATGTATTATGTATTTTGAAATCACGTACGTGGTAATATTTTCAATCGTAAATCCAAAACGACGGATATCTAATCAAATAACAACCTCTATTGCCAGTGTTTCCGACTGCTGGACCGGGACGAAAAGGGTTTCCTAAACTTTGACGACATCCGAACTGCTGCAGACGAGGTCGGGTGTCGGCTGTCAAACCGTATGATTCGAGAGATGCTAGATGACGCAGACACAAGCGGGGATGCAGAAATAGGCCCTGATGAGTTTCTGATGATGATGCTACGAACGTCAGCTTTTACATTATGACTCGAGATGCCACTAAGAAAGCATTGGCTATTTTTAGAAATTCAGAGCTTTACGAAAAGGGACAAAAAGGGAGGACGGAAAGTGCCAAAGTGATAAGTTTGTCAGAATGAATGCTGGTGTGATTTCTGTGTTTGTCTGTTTGTCTTTCTGACTTTGGTTGTGTTTATATGATAATACGCATGTCATCAGTTTACTGTCTAAATACAAACGACAGTTGATGTACCGTATTTCCCCAGATAGAATCCGCGTAGTTTTTACCGGATAAGATAATGCGGTGAATCTTTCAGCTACGCTTAACTCTGAAAATCTTTCAGCAAAATCAAATTGTATTTTGGCGGTTACATGTGCATTTTTCTCATCTGAAGAGAAGTTTGTCATTGTTTTTGTTACATTAAAAATAACCCGTATATGTATTTTTTTTTAATTTTGCCAATTACTTGCAACGGAGACTAGACGTACTGCAGGAGTACACAGCAAAGAGTGCCGTTTAATGATAAAACTGTGCTGAATCAAGACTATTTGTTTTGATCTGGACAACTTTTGCTAATCGAATAAATGTGGAATTATGTTGAAAATGTGTTACTGTAAGATTTCTATCAGTGTTTTGTAACTCAGTGTTATAACTTATATTGCATTGATAGAGTCCATTATTTTAGATAAAGTAAAAAATGAATGTTCTTTAATTTCATGTAGAGTATTTACGTCAAGTATTTTACACTTTTGTCACATTGAATTCACTGTAATTCGAAGTTTCGCATTGAATATTAGCTGTGAATTAAACGGTTTATTAAACGGTTCTGAGACGTTCTGACGTTTTTTATAAAATGTTTTTCATTAAGTGATAATAGGTCGAGTTTTGTTTTTTTCTTTTAAGGTCTTTTTGAACGAGAAATCGAAAACTACGCATTACATCCACGATCTAGCTTAGTTATTTATATTTATACCTCCAAGCCATAAACATGCACCAAATATGAAATGTCTGTCAGTTGGCTCATGTGCTTAAAGAAATTAAAAAAGAAAACCTTATACCACAGTAGCTGCTGTAAGCGACTAAAAGTGTGCAAAACTGGTCAAAATGATTACGTGCTAAATCAAATGTACAACGCATCGGAAAGGAGGCAGACCTTAAGCTGCAAATAGAAAGCCTTCTAAAAATATAGTGCTCACATCGGGACAGAAATTACAGTCACTAACATCCGATAATGATATATCCGATGAGTGATATTCCTGCGCGACATTGCTTATTCATAAATCTGCATTTCATGTTAATCTGCATTATGAAGACTGTACAAACAGTCTAGATGACTGAGTAAAGATATTCTGTAGATTGATATTTTCTGTGTGTTTTATAAACTCAGTTCAGTGATGTATAGTTTATTTTAAAATTACCTGTCAATGTTGTACTTTTTTTTTTTATTTTATTATTTTTTTTTTTTCATGTTTTAGAATTAAATACATTTAATTCCCTTTTCTGTACGTGTGGAAATTTTTGCGGTAAAGTGACGTTTGTTCAGAATTAATTCCCCTTTCTAGACGGCCTGTGTGGGAACGATAGTAATAAGGTGAACTTTGTTCAGTTCCTGGACTTCGTGATACGAAACCAGGAAGGAAGTGACCCTTTCGAGGAAGTTCAGCAGGTAATTATATTATCACTAGTACAACACACCAGCCTCTATGCTCTGCTTAAGGACATAACATTTATGGATCCCTCTACCACAAAAACAACAACAACAACAACAACAAACAAACAACAACAACACACACACAACAACAACAACAACACATCCAACCAAACAACAACAACAAAACCAAACAAACATAACAATAAACAACAACAACAACAGAACACACACAAAAACAAACAACAAAAACAAAAACTACAAAACCAAAGAAACAACAACAAAAACAACAAAAACAACACGTAATGTAATTGGTACAACTCAGTTTCAAACCAGAAATATATCGAACAAGTTACTGACAGAAACAATTGCAATAGACTCCTCATTTGGCCCGACTATAATCCAAATAATCTTGTAAGGGCAAGTTAAAAATAGTCAAAATCATAACCGAGGTAATGTTGAAATTTTAAATGTCAAGATTATGCCGATCGAAATGTATAACAAAACGACATGTACTAATACTCAGTAGTCAGTAAGTCCGTAGTGCACTAAACTATCAGTATCATACATAAGGTGTCGGTTTCGAATTCCACCAATATTTTATTTATGTTTTTTTTAAACATTGTCTCCTTATTCTTTTTTTATATTAATACATATTATTGATATACTGGATTTTAGTATTTTTTAAACCAGAGACTATTGACTACTGTTTTAAAAACGGTAAAATAACGTCCCTTTCGGAAATTGTTGCGGCAAAAAAATGAGTGTTATTTTTTTAAACGTACAAAACGGGCCAAAAAACAATCTTAAAATTGCATTAATGGGTTCAATATAGTTTGCGTCAAAAATACTGGTTAAGACTATCTGTCCGCTTGATAAATAGTGTTGGGTAGAAGGTTTCTGCAATTACTTTAACAAAGTGTATACGAATGATAAGTTCTAACGAACAATACGTTTAAAGTGCATTACAGCACGGTATTTTAAGCTGACACCATAAAGAAGATACCAAATGCTGGATGAAATCAAAGCTCTGTTTGTGCGGTGTACGTTTCAACAAGCGATAAAAGGTGTTCAAATAATATACGGAGTAAAAAAAATAACTCCTTGTTATTTATTCATTATTTTCCGAACGCCTGCAATAAATTTAGGCTAAGATGATATGAATAACCTTTTGATAACCGGTATACAGCCGCATAAGACAGTAACAATGTTAACATAATGAGGTATGCCTATGAATAATTGACGCGTCTAGACTCTTTCGACATACATATAGTTTCTGTAGTCACACTATTTTTCCCAGGCATTTTGACCGACCGTGGGTAGTGAACGTCATGCAGGGTCCATCCTTCGTGCCTCCGAAATTCAGTTTTCTCATAACTCTGAACGCTGTCGCAAGCGACGCTGCCCTCAATATTATTATTATTATTAACACATTAACCAACAATAAAATCAAGAAACCACCTTTGATGGTGGTATAAAAGTCTGATTCTACATGTATTATGTATTTTGAAATCACGTACGTGGTAATATTTTCAATCGTAAATCCAAAACGACGGATATCTAATCAAATAACAACCTCTATTGCCAGTGTTTCCGACTGCTGGACCGGGACGAAAAGGGTTTCCTAAACTTTGACGACATCCGAACTGCTGCAGACGAGGTCGGCTGTCGGCTGTCAAACCGTATGATTCGAGAGATGCTAGATGATGCAGACACAAGCGGGGATGCAGAAATAGGCCCTGATGAGTTTCTGATGATGATGCTACGAACGTCAGCTTTTACATTATGACTCGAGATGCCACTAAGAAAGCATTGGCTATTTTTAGAAATTCAGAGCTTTACGAAAAGGGACAAAAAGGGAGGACGGAAAGTGCCAAAGTGATAAGTTTGTCAGAATGAATGCTGGTGTGATTTCTGTGTTTGTCTGTTTGTCTTTCTGACTTTGGCTGTGTTTATATGATAATACGCATGTCATCAGTTTACTGTCTAAATACAAACGACAGTTGATGTACCGTATTTCCCTAGATAGAATCCGAGTAGTTTTTTTTAACGGATAAGATAATGCGGCGAATCTTTCAGTTACGGTTAACTCTGAAAATCCATCAGCAAAATCAAATTGTATTTTGGCGGTATCATGTGAATTTTCTGTCATCTGAAGAGAAGTTTGTCATTGTTTTTTGTTACATGAAAAATAACCCGTATATGTATTTTTTTAAAAAAGTTTGCCAATTACTTGCAACGGAGACTAGACGTACTGCAGGAGTACACAGCAAAGAGTGCCGTTAAGGATAAAACTGTGCTGAATCAAGACTATTTGTTTTGATCTGGACAACTATTGCTAATCGAATATATGTGGTTTTATGTTGAAAAATGTGTTACTGTAAGATTTCTATTAGTGTTTTGTAACTCAGTGTTATAACTTATATTGCATTGATAGAGTCCATTATTTTAGATAAAGTAAAAAATGAATGTTCTTTAATTTCATGTAGAGTATTTACGTCAAGTATTTTACACTTTTGTCACATTGAATGCACTGTAATTCGAAGTTTCGCATTGAATATTAGCTGTGAATTAAACGGTTTATTAAAATGTTTTTCATTAAGTGATAATAGGTCGAGTTTTGTTTTTTACTTTTAAGGTCTTTTTGAACGAGGAATCGAAAACTACGCATTACATCCACGATCTAGCTTAGTTATTTATATTTATACCTCCAAGCCATAAACATGCACCAAATATGAAATGTCTGTCAGTTGGCTCATGTGCTTAAAGAAATTAAAAAGAAAACCTTGTATCACAGTAGCTGCTGTAAGCGACTAAAAGTGTGCAAAACTGGTCAAAATGATTACGTGCTAAATCAAATGTACAACGCATCGGAAAGGTGGCAGGCCTTAAGCTGCAAATAGAAAGCCTTCTAAAAATATAGTGCACACATCGGGACAGAAATTACAGTCACTAACATCCCATAATGATATATATCCGATGAGTGATATTCCTGCTCGACACTGCTCATTCATAAATCTGCATTTCATGTTAATCTGCATTACACAATACAATTACTTGAACTTGTAGTTTAAACATATTACAATAATGTTAACATTAATTTGAAGCATGCCTGGACGCAACTGACGCTCAAGTCTCCTTCGACATGATATTTTTGTTTCTACTCGTTCTTTTTCCCAGGTCTGCCGACCTGGTCAAGGTCATGTAGGTTAATCCTTCGTGCTTCCGAAATTCAGCTTCCGCATAACTCTGGAAGTCGCAAGCGAAACCGCCTAAAAACTGACGACAAACTGGTTCACGTGGCCTTATGGAGCACAATCGCCATTAAATTATAATACGATCTTGTCTAGAGTTTGTTCCCTGTTTTGTTATAGCAATACGCATTCAGATCACCTCGGCGAGAGAGAGAGAGAGAGAGAGACATACACAGAGAGACAAGGTGACACAGAGAGACAGTCCGACAGGGACATCTATCATGGAGTTAATTGTTTAAAAAAATAGTGCTTTACTTAACAGGATTTTTTTTAGTATACAAGAGAATAGTGTACATTTTTTTTTTGCCATTTCAAAAAGGTGTGCCACTGTTATTCTGTTGAACTCGACCAATTAGAAAGCGCGATTCATAGGCACATGGCCACATTTTACAGCTCCGATAAATTGCAAAAGTGTTGTTGATCAATAGTTTCACATAATTTGAAGGTATTTATGCTTTGAACGTGTTTTAAAATAATTTATGATTCTCTTGAGGGCATACTAAGTTGTTGATTAACATAAAGGTGACTTAACAAGCATTCCCGACATTGTTCCATATTATTTAAGCATGTTGTGTCGCCTTTCTGCTGCTGTATAAATATAACATAACGCCACATGCTGCCATCAATAATACAAGCAAGATAGGCGCATGGTTAAACTAGCTTTATGGATTGGTTACTTTAGGAAAGGCAAACCACTTTGTTTATATCTTTTATTATATGGTAATTGGAATGAACATTGACTACAGTCATGAATATTGCAACTAAGAAAAGACAAAATATAAAGAGAAAATACATTGTATGTTTACCACCAGAAAATGCCAATACAAATTTTGATAAAAAAGAATGCGTATATATAAAAAAATGATTAATTAAGGGCATATTGGGATGAAACAACCAGTTTAATACAGGTGTATTCTTGCTATATTGTTTGTTAAACAAGAATTCATGGCACACAATTATATACAGAATAATCAAAAACATCCCACCCACTACTCATTTTACAAAACGTTGTCATATTTTTTATTGATCACTCTTTTTCAAACTGTCACATTCAGGTGGGTGTAAGCAGTCAAATGCTAAACATGAACACTCTGTAAAAAACATCATCAACAGCAAATCTTGTGAAAATTAAAAGCAGAATTAAACTTGCTAACATTGTCATCAAAAAGCAGAATGCTAGAAGTCAATACTGTGAGTGACAGAAAGTTCTACAGTTTCATGTCATTCTTTTGATTTCATACACTATATTCCAAATCAAAACCTCCTATATTGGCAGAATTGTCAATATTTTGAGAAAGAAAAAAAAAGTGAGTTTGTCATGAAATGTGATCCTACCATAAGCATCAACTTCCATTGGCAATATAATTGTTCCACATAATCCAAATTAAAGTAAAAACCAAAAAGGGCTACAAACAACAATTAACATGCATGCACAGTTAAAATAATGACTACTGCATTATCAGTTTTTTTTAATTTTACCATACAATGCATTGCACTAACCATAATTTCTACAAAGATGTCAAACCTTTATAAAATGCAATGCATTGAAGAACACAATTGAGCTTGACTGTAATTTCTCAATAAATATTCAGGTAATCTGTTCAGCGATGAAAAATTGATGTGTGCCATGCTGTATATTCAATGTTTTACCATCTCCAGCAAGTGGTTATCATGATCAATGTTAATAAAGTTAAGAATGAATAAAGATAATAAAGCAAAAAACAGTAACTGGCTTTCTTGAGTATCTGTAAGCTTGGTCACATTGTTCATTACTGTCCTGGTTTGTCATCAAGAAGTTGGTTGCTTTCACATTAAAAAAATAGCAAGAATAAAAAGGTAGTTTTATGGAACAAACATCTTGTTTCTCTTTCAATGTATTTGTTAAGACCCGATTCAAACACAATTGTGTATAGGTAATTAAGCCAATGATCTAGACTAATTAAGAGACAAAGTCATGTTGGAATTGACTATAAAAGGTGATTTATTGAGCACAAAGAAAAATGGTTGGCACAGAGTTGTAAAATACTAAATAACCTGAAAGATTTTGTTTTGCTTGAAGCATTTAAGTAGAATAAACATTTTATGAATACAGGCACCTGTTTGGAACCTTAATAAATAAAAATAATAAATGCAGAAAGGCAAGGCAAGTAGACAGTTGTTTGATGCCGCCTTAAATGGCTTTCATTTCTGTATCAAATATGACGCACAAAAAAACAATGAATTTTTCCTAAAAATAGCTTAAACGGTGTTCTATTGTCATTTAATTTAAGATAAGACTTTTTTCTCCAATAAGATAGACTTTTCTCCAAAAAGATATGATACATAATATTATTATATAGGCAAATATGATGGTTTTATGGAAAATGACTCAATTTGGTGAATCTTAAGTCGCCAACCTAGGCATCACTAGCACATTGTGATACAGGGAGTCTTGGCCATCAATAAAATCCTATCTATATTCCTAGATTTAGCTATAAACAGTATCTTTAACAAAAACTATAACAAAAAAGATAACAGCACAGCACTGACATAAAAATACTATCGGGACAAAACTCATTTTTGTAGCATTCATCAACTTAATTGAAAGAAAAGACAACAGGACATAAAACAAAGGGGCAAGATAAGTAAAAGTATATTTAAACCACCAAGGTTACACTAGATTTAACAATGCATTGGATAAATAAAATGTATAACAAAATATAATTTGCCAGCATATGTACATTATTGTGCTTCTTATGGTGATCATCATCTCAAGAGATTCTGAATAGTTACTTTGCACTTGTAACAGATTTTAAGCTTTAATACTAAATCTCCTGCTGTAAATTTCTTACAATTTGTCACAATTTATGGGTTATTTTCTACAATTTCATTTCAGGATAAGATCTTATGGGCACTGCAGTTGTGCTAAGCATGTGACTATGAGGGTACTAAAACATAAAGAATAAATTTGATGATATGTATAAACGTTTTGGAAGAAACTATTTTTTGGGACAGTCTTTGGTTTTATAAACTTTGCTCCATTTATTGATATGGAAACCAAAAATGAACTGTTTTCCTATTGTTGTACATGGATTTGTTAGAAAATAAATATTACAAGTTTTGCTTAAGTTAGAGTTCATCACTAATTTAAATGAGTGAGAATTACTTTTTAATGCTAGTAAAATTCTTGATAAGTGAATGTAACAAAACAATGCAATAACATTGTATTAAATGCTAAATAAAAATCTTCAATGTGTATAAATGGTAATATCATGCAGTGCTTAAAATACACTACACCTTATTGCAGGAATTAAATATTTTTGTGATTAGAAAACAGGTGATCAACATAATATCATCAATATCAAGAACAGTAATTTTTCCATAAACCCAGTAATTAACGAAATGTTTTAGTTATCTCCCTTGTGGGAATGTATTTTTATATACTTTATGTTAGACTTATAATGAATTTTATTTTTTAAATTGCATTTTAAAAAAAGCACACAATGTTTTAAATAAATTCTTATCTCAATAAGATTCCATTTAATGCCCATGCTTCAGCCTTATTCAAAAGTTCAAAAAGTGGAAAAATCTTAAGTTCTCTCCAGTTACTTTATACCAAAAACATACTCACAAGGGAGTTAAGAATGTAGTTTTGTAAGTAAGAGTAAAGTCCCTTTACATATGAAAAGAGGGAATAATTGTCATTACAAATAAGCACACAGTAATCAACAGAGTATATTACATCATCTTGGTTAGGCTTTTTTACATCAAGCACAAAACTTTTCTCAAAATAAATTGCACAGAAATAGTAGGACATGCACAAAACATTAAGCATCATCATTATGTATAAAAGTAAAAATCCTGCCAAATATTACATTTGTAACATATTACTTCTGACTATGATAAGTAATTCATCGAAATATGAGCGAAAATATTTGAAAATAATAGACACCATAAAATATCAGACGCCTACAAGTAACATGCCACATTTTTGTATAGATGGTGCTTAATTCAGGGGTATGATTAAATATTGTTGAGCTTGAAAACAATCCTATAACACCTCATTGGTTGATCTTATATCTTTTTTTATAAAGTTTTATAAACTAGGACTCTGATTGGTTGAATTATATACTTAATTTGAGATGCAACCAATGGGATTACTAACATTGATCTCAAAACTCCAATGAACATATTCTAACCATGAACCCTTGTCAGGTGCTGTCTCATCAGGCAAGACTAATTTACTTTTTTCATCAGATCTTGAACCATCAAACTTAATCATAATTAAATTAGCTATATTTTCATGATGGATGGTCATCAGGTTTGGAAGTTGATGGTGAGGGGACACTTGTTTTAGTCAAACAGGCTTGAAGGGTGTTCCAATTGGTGGGACATCCTGACGATGAAGGACCCGCTAGGATGGTAGATACTTGAGCTTGGCACTGACCACATGATGTTAGTTGACTTGAAGGCAGGTATATAGGCTCTTATGTAGATATATTCAGCAGGTTACCTGAAATGGAAATGCAATGAAAATAAAATAAATGGTTTCAATTCCTCAGTAACTCATAGCATGTGTTCTAGTCCAAATTAGGGAGAGAACTTTGATTTGGGGAGGTAACCATTGTTAATTAAACAAAAACACAACAAATAACCCCTCTCCCCAAAACTGCTTTATTTTTAGATACATCCTACTAACACAAGTTTGGTCATGTTGGTAGCACCCAGCTATAATTGACTGATAGTTGTATTAGCCCCCTAAACAATTGTTTCCCCTTAATCAGAGTGAAATTTATTGGCATTGCCTTTTTTGTCAGTTGTTTCAGATGATTGATATGTTTTTTAAAAATGATAGGAAATCGTATTTCTAAACGTGAGTTAAAAAAGCATAATAACTGCACAAAACTGTGTTTAACGCTTGCTATCAATTTACTGGTCATAAGATATTTCAATGTTGGTCAGTGTAGGCCCCTGACCTGCTGTGGTCCAGTATCATTTGGTCAATTAGTGAAAAAAAAGAGACTGCTGACAAATGTCTAGGTAGAACCACCAGGTCAGTTAAAAGACATTACCGCATCAATGTCCTCTCACGTACCAGGACTTGAATCCATGCAATGATGGGCTCAGGAGTTATTTACACTCAAGGATGGTATTTATTTCAGTTTCCAGAGTTGTAGAAATGCATCTCAAATTGACTTCAGACTGGCAGTGTCTCCCAGTTTGACTCACAGGTATGAGATGTTAGTCCACAGACTACATTTAATTACAAGTACCGGTACTGTTTATTGATTCGGGAAGTTTTGTACTGGTTCAACCAATAAAGTGGGCAGTCAACATAAAATTACTTTAAGAATACCAATAGGAAAAAGAATGGCCTCTTTTTGTTCATAGTCCTTTCTGACAGTAAATAGCCCTTTACAAGGACTAAAATCTCATGTAGGGTATGTGGATACTCAAATACTAAGGCAAAGGCTTTTAACTCTTGACCCGGAATGCTAAACAATACAACTAAGCTCTCTGAGTTTCCTTAATTTTTGCCAAGTTGAATAACATCTGCACCAGGTTTTGCCTAGTAAGATTGAGCAGTGTTAAAAAATTGTGATGTTGATATTTTTAAACTTGAGGCAAAGTCAACATCCAAAGAGAAAATGGATAATTTTTATTTTTTGAACACATTGCACAAAACATATTGGACATAGTGCTGACATCTAGCTATTATTGATGGAGAAAGACCTGTTCCAAATGTCCTAGCACAACCTTCCTACATTTTGTTCTTTGATGAGAATGGGACATGAACTCATGCAGACCATGTAGGTTTAAGTCCGGGTCAAGGCAAGAAGTTTTATGTGGGGAGGTTTTCCAGCTAAGCTGTGGTGTGCTGGAGGTTCTACCCAGATATAAATCTGGGGTATTCCTTCCCCAATAATAAGCTGGATGTCGCCAATATGGCCATAAATGTGTCGGAGCGATGACAAAAAAACAAAACAAAATAAAAAGTAAACTCATGCAGTAAAAGTCAAGACAGCTTACAGGTCAGCCATACTGCCTCTTAGCCATGAGCCCCAGTCAGTATTAATATAGAGATGATGTTTATTGGGTTTATCATTCCACCAACAGTATTTCAGTTATCTGGAGATGGTGTCCACTTGAAGCAGATATGGTGCTGTCTTCACTGTGTATAGCATGCCATGAACACCTGGCATGATACCACACCCAGTCACATTTTCCTGACACCGGGATAACCAGTCTTGGAACTACCCTTATACACATGTATCTGCTTGAGCATTGGCAAGGAAGCTATACCATTACCATTTGAAAGAACTTTGTCGGGGTCAGGGCCTTTGGTACCTGGAGCCAATGCTCTACTGACTGTGTAAGCAGGCCCAGTGAAAAGTGATGGAAAGAAGCACGTAAGAAGCAAAAGCAAGAGAAGTACATAAAATATCTACTTACAATAAACAGCTGTGGTTGTTGCTTTAGTCAGCTTTACCCTAGGGAATAAACAAATACAAGATATAAACACAAGATTCATTACTGAAAAATGACATGGTTTAAAACTAGGAATGCTTAAGATTTCATTGCTGATCCCTGAAAGAGAAAATATTTGTTAAGATTTAAGAATTAAGTGTAACTTTTGACTATAAAAATGTAAGAAAAAGTGGACAAAATGAATAACCAAGCTAATATAAAAATAGATATCACAAATAAATCCTGTGTATCTAACACACAACAATGAAATGTCTAAATAACTGACAAATTTAATAGAAACATTAACATACTATTAAACAAAACAACCTAATTAAAAAACCTGAAACAAGAATAAGTTTAAACAACAGCAATATTCAAAACGTAAGTTATATCGTATGAGCATGGTATTCTCTTTATTTTTTTATGCAAATGGCATCCTTAGTGACATGTACATTTGTATCAACTACATGTATCAACTACATGTACCAATGACATATCAACTACCTGTATCAATTTATATGCATAAACTACCTTAACAAACTCAATGAATAAAATACCTGTATTATCTACATGTATCAACTTCCTGAAAAAACAACAACACCCTTTATCAACTACCTGAAGAAACTACATGTAATACATGTAACTACTTGTGTCAACAATATGTACCAACTACATGTATCAACTACATGTATAAACTACATATACCAATGTAAGAGGGATTTACATGCTGGAATAAACAAACACATTTACCTGGTTATGACAGGTTAATTAAATATTATACAAATATTGTTTAATATCTGAGGGCCTCATTTGATGATGTCTTCATCCGACCATCAATTAGTGACATGGGTCAATATGTTTTATACATCACAATGAAACAAAAATATGTCTAGGCAAACCATTGTTGCAGGTATGAGGAAAGAGGTCCCAATAAAAAATTTCCCGCAAGGAAATGGATTTGAGAAAATTATGGTGTAACATTGCAATTGTACTATTTTAGGTACAGCATGATTGTAAGATAACTGGATGGGGAAGGGGGTGAACAATTAATGACTTCGGGAAAATGGGTTATATGACAACTGGAAGGGGAGATGGTGAACAAAGTGATTTTGGGATAAAGCTTAATATGACAAATGGTAAGAAGGAATGATAAACAATTTTAGACATGGTGGTGTGAATAAAGGATATGCAGGGTTGTCACTAGAAATATATCGAACAGGCTCAATTAACTTTTGAGGAGGCTAGGTTATGCGAGCACCGAAGGCGAGAAGCGCTGCTAGGGGGGTCCGGAGGCATGCTCTTGACCGATTTTCATTTTTTTTTCAAATTTGAGGCGGCCCGTTTTTCATTCGAGGCGGTCAAATTGGCCGCCAGCCGCCTCCTAATGACAACCCTGGATATGACATTCTTTTCAGTCAGCTTAACAATGTATGTTTATTGTGGTTCATTTAGTAATCTTGGTATTATTAATTTGCAACTAAGTAAGTCTGAATTACATTGTAACATACTGAATAATTGTATAATATAATCTAGAAGTGTAATACTTTACACAAAGAAATAAATTAATTTGCAATTGTTTTATTTTAAAAGTCTGTTTGAGATATTTTTGGTGCTTTTAATTTAAGAGCAAGAATTTGACACTTTAATTTTTCTTGATGAAATCCAAATGTTAATTCATTAATAACTAATTCAATAGCTGATATTTGAATCTTAAACACTTCCTTATAATTTCTAGATGTCTACAAAAATGAACAAGGGGAGGTCACTGCAACACACTTGATGTTAAGTAAGGCTGTCAAGCCATGAATTTAAAAAAAAGTGATAAAATATGGGTATATTCTTTTGTAAAAGGATGAGGCAAAAAGTTATATTTTGTTTAAAAATAATGTCTGCACTGATATTTTTTTCTTTTAAGCTTGGAAAATAAAAAGGCATTTTATTCACTATTTGGTACACAATTCAATATCAATAATTCATAAAATCTTCTTGCTTCTCCTAGGCAGGCACCAACCAGTTAAAAATAAAGATTCTGTATAATTGCGGTAAAAAAATAATTTTAATTAAACATCTAATGATTTTTTTTTTTAAAAGTGGTTTTGTGTGGAAAGAATTATGGTATACTTGAAGAATAGACAAAAAATACTAAAGGAAATATGAACATGGGAAATATAAAATGGGACAGGGAAAAGAAGGACCCACTTGACAGCCTTGTTAGTTTGTAATGACAAAAATGAAGGCTAAGGTGGGCTGCAATTGGAGATGTCCTTTATCAAATGGACAACCTACAGTGATGAGGACAGTGTATACTTACTAAACAGGTCCCCTTTATGGTGTCTAGAAAGATCAGAACAAATTACAAGGATAAATTATACAGTAAGAGCAAACAGTTCAATCCAAGCTTGAACTCAATATCAAAAGTAACACAGAATATGGCAAATTTTATTTCAAAAGCATTTGAACATAAAGTAAGCAAATCAACTTATTTGAATCTCAAATAATAGCAGCAACAAAAGTAGGAAAGCAGGAAGCAAAATTTATGATAATGCTCAAGATTATAAAACTCTCAAGTACCTGGTAAGTCAAACATTTAAGCCTTTTCTCTTACAAATCTGACCAATCATGAGCTAGAAATGTTAATTTGATCATTTCTAAGAACCTGATTAGTCAAAATGTATTCTGAGATATGTGCTTGAAATTTTTCAAAATCAGGCTTTAAGTCTTATAATCTTAAGCATTTTCCTCAACTCTGATGAATTATGCTTATTTTACAGTGATAAAATATTCTTAAGCAATACAAATACAAATTTTCATTAAGAAAAAATCAGAAATCGCCAAAATTTAAACAATTAAATATTTTCAATTAAAAATCTATGTTACTGTCTTTCGACAACTTATAATCAGAGTTGATAATCATAAAAAATAACAAAAACAACAACACCACCTAAATATAATCTTTTAAATTACAAAAAACTAAATACCATAATATCAGATATATATTTACAAGTTATAGTTACTTATGCATTTGTATGAAAGTAAATTTAATGTTTAAACGAAAACAGCATACAAAAACTTAAGTCAAAATAGGGATTGGGATTGGGATTAGCCGGCATTTTTGCCGATACTGCGCAGGGACATTTCTATCATTATAGCACAGGGGCACTTATGAGGTGCCCAAGGACTGAACCCGGCCGGTCCATTATACTGACACCGTAAGTTAAAATACAAATTAAGTGAATTTTTTTGTTTTTGTATGTTGTTTTCGTAAACCAATGAAAGAAAAAAGATGCTTAGGGTAAAAAATATCGCATGCATTTGTAAATTTACTTTTCACCAAACCATCCAGAGATACACAATCCTGCCTCTGGGACTTAGATGGCTGTTTATAATGTCACTTCATCGCAAACTATTTTTTATTTTAATAATAATTTTTCAAGAAATATTTGTGAAAAGGAATAACTTGCACCTCTTTATTGGGTTTAAAATTCAGATAAAGGCGATATCTCAAAGCTGGTACTTAAAGAAAGTTGCTTTTAGATAATCACTTCCATTCAACATGGTGATTCCATTAGGCGAATAAATGTATAATACTTCTTTCAATGTTGAAGAAAAAAGAATGTTTCAATTTAAGTGAGACATATAATTACTTTTTACAGTTATATTTTCACTTAAAATCACTTTCTTAAAACATTTTTCTGTAACTATAATTGATAACTTTACCTTAAGATAACAAAGGCACTATGCATAATTCTCTATAAAAAAAGGTAACATACATCATTTTATCTGAACCATGTGAATTATGTTCTCGTTTATGCTACTGTACTACATTCATAAAAAAGCATCACTAAGCATTAAAAAGATTATTGACCCTGTCTTCTGTCTTTATGTACACATTTATGCAACAACATTCATAGAGTTGATTGTATCTAAAAGCTTTGTGACCTGATCTTTTGGTTTGGTAATAGGTAAATTAAAAATCATCACATTAAATCAACAGAAGGCACTCAGAAATAATAACTGACTCTACATGTATATTAAACATAATTATACCAAAGCAAAGACTAACTATTGAAATGGTTTCAACACTACATAAAAATGCAATACAAATAAATGAATAAATAAAACATATTAGGGGGAAATTTCACAGTTAGTGTGACCATTTGGTTTTCAACGCTTCAGTCTCCAGGTAGTTATTCAAGGGAGATCACCCAGGGTCATTTACATCATACTCCACAGCACGTCTAGAGGATGCATGCATGATAAAAGTATCTACCCAAGCTGCCCAGAAGTCATCATCATCGTCATCATCTTTCTTTTCTTCTTCCTTTGCAGCTTCAGCTTCTTTCTCTTGTTTTTTCTTTGCTTCTTCTTCCTCTTCAGCCTTTTTCTTTTCTGCTTCTTCCTCAGCCTTTTTCTTTTCTGCTTCTTCCTCAGCCTTTTTCTTTGCTTCCTCCTCAGCCTTTTTCTTTTCTGCTTCTTCCTCAGCCTTTTTCTTTGCTTCCTCCTCAGCCTTTTTCTTTTCTGCTTCTTCCTCAGCCTTTTTCTTTGCTTCCTCCTCAGCCTTTTTCTTTTCTGCTTCTTCCTCTTCTTGTTTTTTCTTTGCATCTCCTTCCTCTTGTTTTTTCTTCAATTCTTCTTCTTCTGCCTTTTTCTTGGCTTCTTCCTCTTCCTTTTTCTTTGCTTCTGCATCAGCTGCTTTGTCTTCTTTCTTTCCTTCCTTCTCTTCTTCCTTGCCAAGATCAGCCCATGGGTCTTCCTCTTCATCATCATAGTCCCTCTTCTTCTTGAACACAAGTGGTTTATGAAGGTCATCCTCTTCTTTCTTCTTTTCTTCTTCTTTTGGTGTTTCTTTCACAAGTTCTTCCTTCTTTGCTTCTTTTTTCTCTTCAACTTCTTCTTTCTTCTTTTCCTCTTCTTTATCAATTTCAGATTTATCTTCTTTCTTTTCATCTGCCTTAGCTTCTTCACTTGGAATATCAGCCCAAGGATCAGCCTCCTCTTCTTCATCATAATCTCTCTTTTTCTTAAAAACAAGAGGCTTGTGGATGTCATCTTCCTTCTTTTCTTCCTTACTGTCTTCCTTTGGTTTCTCAGCAGATGTTTCTTCTGATTTAGCTTTGGACTTCTCTTCTGTTTCCTCTTTCTTTGGTTCTTCCTTCTTTTCATCTTTAGCATCTTCACTTGGGATATCAGCCCAGGGGTCAGCCTCCTCATCTTCATCATAATCTTTCTTCTTCTTGAACACCAGTGGTTTGTGAATATCATCGTCTTCTTTCTTTTTCTCTTCCTTCTTTTCTTCTACCTTCTCCTCCTTGGCAGTATCTTCTTTCTTCTCCTCTTCCTCTTTCTTTGCATCTTCACTTGGAATATCAGCCCAAGGATCAGCTTCCTCATCTTCATCATAGTCTCTCTTTTTCTTAAACACAAGAGGCTTATGAGTGTCATCTTCTGCCTTCTTATCTTCAGTACCCTCCTTACCATCTTTTTCATCCTTACCTTCCTTCTTTTCTTCCCCATCTCCCTCAGTCTTCTCTTCTTTGTCTTCTTTCTCCTTATCACTTTCTAAGTCAGCCCAAGGGTCGGCTTCTTCATCAGAGTCATAATCCTTCCTCCTCTTAAACACCATGGGTTTATCTTTTTCTGGTTCATCATCAGTTTTCTTTTTCTCCTCAGTCTCTTTTTTGTCATCATCTTTTTTCTTTTCCTCTCCTTTTTTCTCAGCATCCTGATCCTTTGCTTTCTCATCACCTTCCTCATCTTTCTTATCACTCTCCTCTTTTTCACCCTCTTCTTTTTTCTGAGCATCTTGTTCAGCAGCTTCTTCTATGGTGATGTCTTTGTCTTCTGACTCTTTCTCTCCCTCATCTGCCTTCTGTTTCTCTTCTTCTTCCTAGAAAGGAAAAAGAATAATGTGAAATTCAATTACTGTTTTGCATATTATAACCCCACTTGGAGCATATCCCGCTAAACCTTTTTTTCCCCAAGATTTTTAAAAATTTTGGTTATAAATACGAAATAATATAAATTAATATAAATTATATATATGGTAATATAGTGACACAAATGAATGCAAAGTTTCATGAAACCCTATGTTTAAGCTTAAAGGAATACTAATTTCTGTAAATGAATATTGCTTCTGTACACAAGTTTTAAATTTGCAAAGTACAAACATGAATAAAACATTTAAGTCAAATCTTTCAGTCTTTAAGGTCTAAAGGAGTCATTTACGTAAAGTGGTGACAAGAAGGAAAATGGCATTATCTAACAAACAATGGTGTAACATTCACCAAACCCTTCTACAAACGTCTCTTTTAACTTCTTTGTTGATATTTCAGCCAATGAGGTCTTAATCAAATACAAACAAGAAGCTTTAAAATGGATTTCAAAAATGACAGGCATGCCTTTTTTATTATTAGGTACTTAATCATGTGAACTACCTATTTCAATACAATTATTTTTCTATAAATAAAGGTGTTTTTAATTATTAAATAGACATTTTCAGGATTAGGGTAGTCTTCCTCCCTTGAAATCGTGTATTGTTGGTATCTATTTGATTTTAGTTTGTACTTTTAATACACATTCCACTATATAAGACTTAAAGTGTTTTGTTGGTAATAGATTGAGATTTATTAAACTGACAGTACTTACAGGCAGTCAGGCAGGTTCATCACAATGCTGGTACAGCACATGCTAACTTCATGCTTCAGGGGTGTAATGGTACATTCTCCATGTTAGTTTTTAGTAAATTATACAATTTCAACATAAACCTACTAATACTGTAGAAAAATTCAACAAAACATGTACATTCATACATAGTAACTCCATGCTCGTTTCATATTAATTTAAACTAATTATCAGTATTCTTTTGCAGAAAAGGTGCAATGTACCACAGAAGGCGAAATTGTTGTCATTCTTAAGTAGACAATTTATATCCTTATTATTGTTGTGTTTTCTGTCTGATACACTTAACTTACAAAGAAAACATAATTTCTGATTGTTCCATGTTATGACAAAAATAGAACATAAATTTTTTGGGGGTTTTACCATAGTTTGGAGGGAATTTAGGCAGTCAAAAGGGAAAAATGTACACTTTTTGAAAGTATTTGAAAATATATAAGAGAAATGGGACCGAATATCAGTCCTTAATTGGCAATAACCACTAAACATACTAAGACTTTATAGCTATAATGTTAATATTCTTCCTACATGCAAACATATCAACAACAGATGTTAAAGTGGCATTGACACAGTTGGTCATGTTAGAAACTTTGTTTCTAGTCGCACCATTATAAAAACAACAAAAACACCAGAATTTAAACCTTAAATTCAGTAACATAGATTTTTGTTTTAGCCAGTTTCAGTAATAAAAGATAGCAATTACCCCAGTTTCAGTAACGCAAGATAGGAATTGCCCAAGTTTCAGTAACATAAGATAGGCATTGCCCCAGTTTTAGTAACACAAGATAGGAATTGCCCCAGTATCAGTAATAGAAGATAGGAATTACCCCAGTTTCAGTAACACAAGATAGAAATTGCCCAAGTTTCAGTAACATAAGATAGAAATTGCCCAAGTTTCAGTAATAAAAAATAGAAATTACCCCAGTTTCAGTTACATAAGATAGAAATTGCCCAAGTTTCAGTAATAAAAGATAGGAATTACCCCAGTTTCAGTAACGCAAGATAGGAATTGCCCCAGTTTCAGTAACACAAGATAGGAATTGCCCCAGTTTCAGTAATAAAAGATAGGAATTGCCCCAGTTTCAGTAACACAAGATAGGAATTGCCCCAGTATCAGTAATAGAAGATAGGAATTACCCCAGTTTCAGAAATAGAAGATAGGAATTGCCAAAAAGATAGGAATTGCCCAAGTTCCAGTAATAGAAGATAGGAATTGTCCCAGTTTCAGTAACAAAAGATAGGAATTGTCCCTACGGAAGATAACATGCCACATCATCAAGTCTGACAAACATAACAGTAACAATCAACAAAAAGATATAAAAATTTATTTCTTGTAGTCTATCCGTGGGATCAAAATTTCATCCCTGCATAACTTTCTGGTCTTCTCTTGAGATATTCCATTAAGAAAAAACAACAACACAGGATTCTTATACTCTTCAGGTTTGGAGAATCAACAGAATATTTAACCCTTTCCTTGCGGGAAACACCACTAGGGTGAGGTACATTTTACTCAAGAATGTCCATCCACTTAGAACAGAATATGTTAATGCATGTTTGAATGTATCTCTTTCATATTAGTCAGTCATAAACTTAATATTTTGCATGAAATTTATTACATGTACTGGCATCAACATATTTCCAGGATCAATATACTATAAGCCTATCCATAAAAAGTGTAGAGGCTACTTTAACAAAGCATGAACAAAAACAAATTTATTTCATATACACTTGTTTGTTACAGTCTCATATTTGGCTGAATAAGGGAATAAAAAAAGCCAATCATTTTTCACATAAGCAAGGCCCCCAAGATGTTTATTACTTTTTTCTTGTATGCTATAAATCTTTCCATGTGACAAACTTTGACAGACTATATACAAGGCCTCATAATAAATGTCACACAATGACTATATGATACAATCTACATAAAGGATAATGTTTGGCAACCTGAAAACAGTCTAGAAACAGTTTAAAGGTGGTATTCAACACTATGCCTATACCAAACACATGTCATACTATCTAACTACTTTTTTGAGGAATTTGGAAATAACTTCATCATAAAGTCATACTTAAGTCCAAGTAAAGACAAGTGTGAACACTACATGTACCTCATTTGTTAGTCAGTAACAGCCTTAAATATTGCTCAAAATGTTCGTTCTTTCTAAATCTATAAACAAGCATAGACAGGATTTCTGTTTAAAATAGAAATCGACTTCTGAGTGGATTACTCAGAATTACTGATATTAAGGATATAAAGTAAGAGGTCACTTGGTTTTCTTAGTTATAAAGTAAGTGGTCACTTGGTTTTCTTAGTTATAAAGTAAGTGACAACTTGGTTTTCTTAGTTATAAAGTAAGTAGTCACTTGGTAATTGTGCTAATTGTGCAATGTGGCTCAGATAGGAAACATGTGTTTGTCACAATAAGTGATTTGTTGTGCTTCGTTTTTCAAATAGATGTAGGACCTCAATAAACAGCATCTTGCAGCATCTTTTCATGTAATACTAATTCATTGGTTGTTTGAGAAATGAAATATTGGTCCTAACTGTCAGATACCACCTTTAAATATTAAAATTACTGGAAGCACTTTAGGGTCATCCAGCACAAACTGTTAACCTGCCAAGGACAAATTGATCATGCTTATGTTGAATGTGTAAATCAAGATCAGACAACTCCTGCTGGAATCTGTCTAATCAGAATCTGCACATTTTGGGGCTAAGGCTTGTATTCATCAACCATTCTTAAATTAGAATTACTCAAGTCATGGATTTCAATCCACAATTTATTCAATCCCATATTTAGCTACATGTCTGTTTTTTGCATCACACTTTAACTTTGCTACTTTCAGCATGAAAGCACACTGAAACTTAAAAGTAAGCTTATTTTTGTTGGTATAAAAATTGTGACTTGGGCTTTAGTCATAACTTTGGTTCAAGAATGGTTTGTGAATACAGACCTAAGCCTGTAGCTAAGTGCTTTGTTATCACTGCATTGCTTGTTAGCAAATAATAAAAGATGTCATTTAGTAACATTCATGGCAAAATAAATGGTTAGTTATCTTTCAGTCAACATGTTTACATCTTATCAATAGTTGGAAATAAAACAACAAAATTTGAAAAATGTTGTTAAATCGTGCAAAAATAATGCAACAACAATAATCCTGATGGGATAAAACAGGAACGCATTTCATATTGGAACTGGTCTAGTGTAGCTGTTATTAGAAATAAAAAAGAATAAAATAATATTTGCATTGCTGTTAAACTATTAGTCCGTCATATTTAAACTGCTTGGGAGATGTCAGCTCAAGCCAATGTTGTTTCCATTTATACCAAAATATGTTTTTACAGACTATGCATGTAAAAACAGTATGTATTGTGACTTAGAAATCTGTCACCTTTCACATATCAACAGGAAATAAGCTGGTTTAGGTGTAAAATTTAGATTAAAAAAAAACGTTTGTCCGAGGCCTTTTATAAATAAACTTGATACATTTCTGGTTTTTGAATACCAATACATAGAATAAAGCCTTACACGTCCCAAGCATGTAATAGCTGCATAAAAAATAACATCTGATCACAATGTGTCCCTTTCTAGGTCTGTCAATAGCAGATTATGTCAGAATTAGAAATATGTACAAAGGTCATTATTTGCACACAAAAAATCTCCAAAACATTGAAGAATGAAAAATATTAAGCTGCAGTTGAAGGACGATTGTTTTAGTTATATTGCACCGACATAATTATGGACATATTTCACAATGTCCAGCTTACTATTGGTGGAGGAAGATAATATATAAATATCTTGTTAAAACCTTCGCAAACAGCAGATAAGCTAAAAGACCTTTCCACATGATTGTTTTCGCCGGGACCGGGACTCAAACCAACTCGGCCACTCTTAAATATTTGGCCAGGGGTGGCTCCAGTTGCAAAACAGTTTCACCACCACAGAATATCAGCTGGATAACTTCACTGCATGAAACAATGATGGTCACAATGGCATTGCCAAGCTGCTGGTGTTATTGCTGAAAGGAAGCCAGTTATACCCTAGATGTAAGTCAAGGTGGAACCACTGACACACAGCAGGTCAGCTGGAAGACATGCCCACATAACAGTTTACACTTTTTCACTTCTACATATTGACAAACTCAGACAATGAAGGTGCTTGACTCTAAGGTTTCACAACTTCCAAACAATGCAATGCACAATCCTGACCCAGTTCGGTGTGAACTCGTTTACATAACCTCAAAGACAATGATGTAGTTTCTAGATTAATAACCATGCCCCCCCCCTCCCCCACCCCCACATTGTCTACTTTTTATCTTTAAAAATGTTGAAAAAAACATCACACCAGTCTCAAGAACAATAAATTATTTTGACCAGCATCTGTATATGCTGTATATACATGCCAACACAGAATGAACACACTGTCATCAGATGTCAATATAACTTTCATCTCCTAAGTCTAGTTTTTGTGTAATGCAACAGTTTCAACCTATTTGGAGGCTACAATCTACTTGTATACCTTTTCAACTTCTTCGTCTTCCTATAAATTAAAATGGGAAACGGGATAGGGAAAAAGCTTTCATATGGAAAACACACAAACATCCTCATTACAGCTCATTCAAAATAAAACAACAGACAGGGAAATTTTGAATAAATGGTGATCAAATCAGTATTATTTCAAAATGTTTATCTTCCAAACACCCTGACATATGTTTAAGTTTATTGTGTGTTTATTGGGTTTATCGTCCCACCAACAGTATTTTAGTTACCTGGAGACGGTGTCTACCTGAAGCATTTATAATGCTGCCTTCAGTGTGTATAGCATGCCGTGAACATCTGGCATAATACCACACCCAGTCATATTACCCTGGCACTAGGCGAACCAGTCATGGAACTACCTTTATATTTGCTTTAGCGTTAGCAAGGGAGCTATACCACTAGCATTTTTAACGACTTTTGTATGTTGCAGTCCAGGATCGGACCCTGGGCCTCGCGTACCTGATGCTGACACTCTATCGATTGACATGTTTATTAAATGCACTTGTAGAACACATGTGTTGGCACTTGGAGCTCTTATTGAGGGAGATCATCATAGACCAGTGTCAGGGTAGAACCACTAATGCTAAGCAAGTCAGCTTGAAAAGTCCTACACTGAAGTTGCCATTTTGAACCAAAGCCACTTAGCCATCCTTAGACAGTTTTCACAAGAAGAAATTAAAGTAACAACTTCACTGTAATTGCAAGCCAAGCTTTACCACAAATTGTAGTAAAACAATATAAAATAATCATATAAATATAATACCAGAGTTCCAAATAAGAGGCGTAAAAGAATTTGTTGATATATATCCCATAATGACTAAATAAATTCTTTGTTTCTGGTACTCATTGTAATTATCTCATCAAAACAATTTTATTTAAATATCAGGTACTAAGAGTTTGGAGGGTATGGACAATCTTAATGCATAAACATGTTACCTCTGCTTGCGAAACATCTGTCTTAGGTGCCATCTTGAAAAATGCTTCAATTTGCTCTTCTTCTTTTGCTAGCGAAAAGGCTTCATAATCCTGAAAAAAATATATACAAAAATCAACATACATTTGCCTATAGAATGGAGCTATTAAAAAAGCTCAATTTTGATGCAGGAAAATAAGTGGAGTATGCATATTTATTATACCAATGTACATTTTGTGAACAGGAAAAAGGAAGTTAAAATAAAGGCAAGTAAGAAACCACTAGTTACAGAAACAACAAATTTTATCACTAGAAACTTACCAGCTTATCATTACTGTTTACCAATTTATGGCTTAAAGTTTCTTGTTATAAAATGTGCTTTATTATTGTACTCAATAAATTGCTTTTTAAGCTGTTGAATTATTGACGATCATTAACCATTATTTTTAAAAGTTTGGTCTGTCATGGCCTGGGTTTTATTACAGGCTGCCCTTATTGGGAGCCGACACTGTACCAATTATATTTCAGGTCTGGTTTGCATAACAAAATACACAATCATGACAGGTGTTTTTTTCTTCCAAAAATGGGGACAGGACCTGGGGCCTTTGAGATGGGGAAAATTTTGCATCTTATTAAAAAAGGGGCAAAATGTACATGCTTAACTTTTCATTTGCTATTATACATCTTTCTATGTTTATTATTGTATGTTTTTTTTTCCTGAACTCCTCTACCAGATTATCATAGTCCAGGTCACTGCAGTTAGTGATCTGCATCTTAGGTAAGGTATTAAATTTAATCATAGAAGAACTCTCATTTTAAGGGGAAAACTAGGCTTATTTTTTTAGGGAAAGGACCTTTAAAATGCCCTGTTTATATAAGGTAAAAAAAACCTGCATGGTTATGTTAAATTATTTTTTTAAATAATAGCCAATTGAATTTTGGAAGGCTGGAGGATTTAAAGCATACATATTCAGCATACCCCTAAATATTCATCGTCCAGAAATAGTTGAGGTGGCAGTGGAGTTTTGCCATCTTTCCCTTGTGCATTGGCTCTCATGAACTTTTTCTCCTCGTCCTTACTTGGATCCGCAATATCAATCTTTTCATAGTTTATTTTGTGAGTTTCCAAGTAATCCTCTACTTCTTGTTGATGTTTTCTCATCTGGAATAAACAAATTGCACAAATATTGTGAAAGAACTAAGTCATACAATACAAACATAATGCACAATCATAATGAAGAAGGCTAAGATCAGGTAAACTATTTATTGAGCATGTAATGAATTTATAACTGAACAGCCATTGTGGTTGAACCGGAAGTTGTTTATGCATAACTCTTCAAGAGTAACATAAAAAATAACTAAATAAGAAAACTCTACTAATGAACCATAAAGTTCAGACATGACATGGTAAAATATTATGGGTGCAGAGCTGCTTCTGTTGAAAAACAACTTAGAGCAAAACTTCAGTAAGAGAAATCACTGCAGATAATCCATGACTACACTCTTAATACCAATCATTTTACAATACTTTTTTATGTTGCTTCGTTTATGTTTTAAAACTATACCATTAATAAACTATTAAGTACACTTTTTTGAATCTTGCAAAAAGATAACCAAAGGCAACTTAAACTTGTACAGCCTTATTTTTGTTTTAGAAATACACCACGGTGGTGCAATTATGGGCGCTATATTATATACAGCTTGTTTGTAAGGGGAAGACCAGTGCCTGAGTGGAGACCTCCTAATATTTATTCCTCTTCCCACATTGGGACAAAATTTAATGTAGTGCCAAACTGAGTACTCAAAGGAGTTAAATGTCTGTGACTTTACCCAGGCACCCTTGGTAGACAGAAGGTCCATCGCTTGTGAATTTCATTCATGAAGATCTACCATTTTGATAATTTGCATAATTTTTGGCATACGTTAAGCTGTTTGTTTAGAAGATGAGATGAAATGGATTGGTCATTGGATTTATCAGAGGAACAATGGATGTAGCGATCTGTGGCAGTATGCATAAGTATCATACAGTGAGCTTAGTAAAACATTATAATAGTTTTCTTAGCTTGAAATTTTGTGGATTAGCCAATATGGCTATAAAAGAAGAATACATAGTTAACACAACAGGTATTTAAATGGGACCTTGCATTTATGATAAAGACGCTATTGTTGTTCTCAATTAATTTACATAACCACCATCTACTCCATCACCTCTTCTGATCACCAGTGTAAATCAGTCAAATGTGTCAAATTACTCCCATTTGAGGTGGGCTAGGAAGATAATAAAGCCATCTGATATTGTAAACTGAGTTGACATTTTGATAACCCCACCCCCTCTAAACTGTTTTTGCAAGATAACACCATGCTTTTTCTACACAAGGAAAACTGTGACACTTTTTTTAAATGAACACTGTAAAAGAAGCAGATATCGTCATAAAATGAAAAACACAAGCCATAGGTTTTTATTCACTTCCTTATATGGCATGGTACCCCACCCACTAATTTTTGGCTAGAGTTCCACTGGAATCAGTATAGTCTGGCAGTTACTTACGTTTGACATTGCAGACACCGAGGAATAATAGTACTTCACACATTTTTCCGCCATCTTGCAGATTTCGTTTATGTGCAATCAGCAGCAAACTAGGGAATTAAAAAGCAAAACACTTTGTAACCGTATTCTGATCCTGTCTGCACCTTCGGATGACGAATACCTACTTCCGGACACCACCTGCGCAAAACGTCATCAATTTATGTGTAGGTTTCCCCGTTGCTGTGGAAGTAAACAAACGCATACCGGTGGCCACACGTCTTTTATTTACCGCATATTTACATGACATAGCTTGGAATAGTACACACAGTCTCTACAAAGCTATGTAAATCGTTGAATTGTTCTAAGTGCCAAGCAAACCAGGATATGCCAATGTTATTTGAAGGTATAGATGACGTTATGAATATGGATTTAAGTTGTCAAAATAGTCAGTTTGTTTTTGTGGGTGGGGTTTTTCTGACAGCTACATGCTGTGATGCTTTCACTTGCACATTCCTTTGATTTCTACCCATGGACTAATTCATTCATTTGTAGGAGGTGAACTATAAGAGGTAAAGTTTTAGAATATCTTAAAAAACAAAACAAACATTTTCATTAATTAGTTGCAGATGTGATAACATATTGAATAACTAATTATGTAAGTAATGAAGTGTTACCTGTTAGCCATCCACTACAGTAACTATCAAAACATTCAGTTTCACCAATCGTGGATGTTTTATTGTTGCATAGTTATTTTCATGTGTAATATTGTATTGTTTACAGCTAAACAAGGTTAGGAGTTGAATACAATTCAACAGATATTCAGTGCATGTGCAAGACCAAGAATGTTTCAGGACACGAAGGCCTCATTCTTTGAGAATTACAGGATTGTGTTCAAACCAATAGCAAATTTTCAGTTGCACCATCATAAATGCAAACATCATAGATACTCAAAATCAATTTTGTTTATATCTCTTATTTATATGCCTTACAATCAATAACAACTTTACTGTAAGGTCTTGCATAGAGTAGTATCTGTATTTTCTTGTAAAATTTTGGGATGAGCGAGAGAGTGATTTTATTCCATCAAACGTCATTAAAATATTATTTGTTAAAAAAATATACATTAAAATATTCACATGATTTTCTTTGCTGGACAAGAGATCCTGTAAAGTGGGGAAAATTTCAGGATCTAGTTTTCTTTTTCAAGAAAGGTCTGAGTTCCTGTATGTTTCTCTCGCTCTGTGTAGACCTGGAAGCATATGTCAAAGCAACCATTCATACATTTGAACTTTTTTGATGCCAAAGTGGGACATTTTCACTGTCAAAGAGGAAGATTGTTTATTTTCATACTAACAAAGAAGGAAGACATCTGTTTCCAATGTTTATGTGTTATGTCGAACTTAAACCTGTTAAGATTAGGGATGTGGGGATACAATGTAAAATAAAGAAAGATGTGCTTATTTTATGTGTATTTTTTTTAAAGATCCCCAACAGCTTAAAGAGTAAGATAGTGTGTTGTCTTCTTAACCCTAGAGAACATCATGTTATGTCGATTTATATTTATCTCCAGGGTCTTTTAAAATGTATGTAGCTCTTTTTCAGATAACTGGAAATAATAGCTGCCATTACATTTTTTTGCTTAGTTTCAAATCTGTTTGCATAAATTGTATTATAAAGGTATATTTTTTTCATATTAACTGCAAAGATATTTTTTTAAAAAAGTACATTGTTTTGTGTTGCTTGTCATGACTTAGTCATTAGTACTTTTTTTGTCAAAATGTCAGAATTTTAAAGTTTGAAATTTTTGACAAAAAAATAAATATTTAGTCCAAGAACACATGGTAATATAAAACACATTTATTATAATTTATATTTTTATTAAATATGATATGAAATAAATATAACCAAATCAATGAGTTCATGCAACCTGATTTGAAACAAAGGAAAAGAAAAAGTGATGGTAGTTATTTTTTCCATTTATCTGAAAGAGAGCTATGTGCCCCTACTGTCAAGTAAACAATCAACATTAACCTGGATGTATGGAAGATGGGCTACTTTTAAGTTTGCATTCTTTTACTATGCATGCACTAATATCTCAAGTGAATAAAGAAATCTTATATTCAACTCAAATGTTTACAATGTAGCCCTTGATTTGTTTTTCAAACAAATATTATAAATGCTTGCTTATTTTAAAAGCTTGCCTTTTCAAACAAAAAGATGAATGTTATTTAATTGCAGAAGGTCAGCTACATAAAGTTGTCAGACAATGGCAACAAGTGTACATCCAGATTTATTAGCTTCCATTCTGACCAAGATCTACTGTATTTGCTGCTAAAAATTAAGGATTATGTCCAGTTATGTTTGCAAAAAGGTTAAAAAATGAATTATTAAAGATTTTTTTTTGTTAATTAACAAAATTACCCATTTTTTAGAGTTATTATTTCGAAAAAGGGTAAAATTTAATTTGCAGGGTGGAGTTTTTGTATTTTGTAGCACACTGCATATCATTAAGCAATTATTTACTCTTTCTTTTTTTTTTTTATACAAATTTAATGGTTTCTGGATTACTTTCTAGGTTGAGTTGGTGATCAACTTTATCCTTTGTTGCTGGGGACCATAGTCAAACATGTCCAGGGCAGTGCACGGCCGAGGTACCAGTCCTTACAAGGATGATGACTCTTATGTCTATGATGACAACTACAGTGAGGACTTTGAGGATGATGATGCGCAGAGTAACCGTAGATACAAGACAAAATCTCCATTATTACGAACAGGTATACATCCAATCTGATAACTATATATAAATATCATGGCCGCATCTGCAGAAACACTCAGTTGAGATTTTGCTCAAACTAAAAAGTTTACTCCTAGAATATGTCTTACCGAAACATGAAGGATGTGACATGAGCGTTCACTGAATACAGGAAATACTACAAATATATAACAAGTGGGATGAAACAATATAATATGAGGCACTGCTGAGTTTCGTATTGTTTCATCTTACTAGTTTAATATTTTAAGTATTAATTAAAAACAAATTTTGGATTTTATTTTTTACTTTTCAGTTAATCAGTTTTTTTAGTTAAATATAGTTTTGAATTTAATTTAATGGTTTAGAAGTTTTGGTAATGGAAGTGACATCATGACTGGTATCAACGTTACATAAAAAACGTTTGCAAAACAATAACTAACAGGTGAGTTATCATAAATATAAACAATGGGTGTAACTAATGAATATACATAAAGTAATGTGGTAAATACTGTTTTAATATCTACTGTGATACTCCATAAACCATGCATATTTCAGTGAAGTGTAAAAGTGCTGAATAGTCAGTATTTAAGCTTAGAAAAAGTGTCTACTGAGAAAGGATTCTGCAAATGTGTTGTCCTGATATATTCTTGGTCCTATTTACCCTGCTCTTTCTGGCATAGAATCTTACTGTCTACCTAACACATTTTGCAAAAGTTTACCATGTTTCTAAAAAAATAACTTAAGGTTTTGATAAAAAGGTAAAACTTAACTATAACAGGGTAAAGAAATATTTCCATAATTGTTTTTTATGATCTGAAGTATTTTATATCTTAATCATCCACAGAAATACTGAAAAAAGAATTAGAAGAGATATTTTTAATTAAAAACAACATTTATTTGTTGTCTTGACTTTGCTTAAATGATGCTGAGAAGTTGTAATTACTAAGACTTATTATGTCCGGTATTTTGCAGGAAGTTACAGAGGTAATTGAAAATAAAGCCTTGTTATAAGTCTATGAACCATACTTGTGTCATTTATAAATGTCACATACTGTGGTCTGTTTGCAGTTTGTGTATATATATGCAGAATGAAGTGTTATGGTAGTTGCTTCTGTATAAGAAGTCGTATATCAAGTTATTCTCCCACATGGCATATTTTATTCGAATTGCTTGATAACTAATTAACTCCTAGCCTGCTAAGCATCATTCTGGGAATTAGCTGTCTAGAGTGTTGCTGGTCACAATCGCTTATTATGCCCTTTCCAGTAATGACAAACGTGTATTCTGGCTTCCTTTTTTGCTTCATGACAATTTGATGCAGTAATTCAATTTCATTACAACCATTAAAGGTTGGAGGCTATATCTTGTACTCTGGCATTAAGAAAACTGCAAGGGAAATACACATAGGCTGTTTGGGGATTGCTATACTTCTTTGCCCAATCAGATGTCACTGTAAACAGGATTACCCCCTTTGTGAGTAAGCCATTAAATTTTAAAATACTGGCATAAAAGTAGGTAAAAAAGTAGTGAAAACACTCACAATGATTTTAACTCTGAATGTAAACCCTGAATCATTACACATATTCATTTTACCTTAGCTCAGCACATAAATAATTAATTTGTGCCAAAACAGGGAATGAGAAATATAAAGTAAGGTTCTAATTATTCCAAATGGTTCTTATTATTCTTGACATTTATAAATTTTAATCCTATTAGTCAGCAACAAAGTAGTAGAAAAAAATCTGAGAAACCAGTCTTTTATGTTATTTTTCTAGCATCAGCAGGAGGCTCTAAGAACAAGGCCCAAAGGCCTAATGATTCTCGCCATTCTGATAGTAACATTAACAGTAAGTGAATAGTATCCCGGTCCTGCATATAGTATACATGTATAGTTTGGCTTGTATATTTTATGTATGTGTGTGGGTGTATTTGTATATGGACTTTTCCTTTTTGTCTGTTTTTTTTTTTTTCTCTCTTTAAATTACTTAGATCTATTTAGTTTCTTTCAGTTATTATTTTGAAAAAAAGACAAGTGTGCTGTTTAAAGATGATATATTACCTCATCTTTTGATCAAATACTATATTGTTTGCCCCCAGTATGAGATGTTATTGTCAATAAAGATCATCTTGATCATTAAAGCGACTTTGCCACAGTTGGATGAATGGTTAGTTTTTACTACAGGCGTGTATCTGGTCCGTTTTTGAAGTTACGCACAATTACAAGGGAAATAACCTTTGTAGTAATACTTTTGAATATAATTAGGTTCTTTTCTAATGAATAACAGGTAAAATCCAGACATGTGAGGAACTTAACACAAAATATGAACAACTTAAATCCTGAAATGTATAATAAGTTTAATAATGTTAAACTTTTCAACTTGATTGGTTGTAAATAGGATTTTATAATATAGAAACTACGGAAATAAAATATATCATTCCTATCCCAGGTTAAGCATCGACTTTCTTAGTGTTTTTGGTACTTTTAGATTTTCGATTTTTCGAACAGAGGTTACGCACATGCGTAAAGTGCGTAATTGCAGAATCGCTCCTGTTTTACAATATAAAATAAACAAAATTTGAACTTTAATGAACAATAGATTAAAGTCTTACCGCTTAAAATCCCTAGATAATATGCATTATGCTGTCCTTCAAAAGATTGTGTTGTCTTAAGATTTGGAGAATCAAAAGCGTTTTTTCAACTGTTGTTGTTTTTCCACTCTCTTTTGCTCACCAACATAGCATATCTTAAAATCATGCCTGCCATAATCAATACACTGATTGACTCGATAGTAACAGATTAAATTAGATACACATGAAGTGTTGATCGTTTGCTTCTATATTTCAAGACATATACTTATGCTAAACTGTGGCCAAGTCACTTTAATATAATCAGTGAAGAATAGTTTTATAAATGAGTCAAGTACCAGATAAATAGGAGTTAAGAATAATGAATTATTATCTTACATAAAAACATAATCACTTTTCTTATTTGGAGCTCTGTTCAGCAACATGTACATTAATAAATATTTTCACAGAGAATCATTTAATAATTGAATATAGCATCAGAATATAGAAAATGAAGCGCATGCATGTAACACTTCATTGTGTTATTATCTGTGCCAATCACATGGCTTCATTTCCATATTGGCAATGTTATCGGCCCATTTTTCACAAAATATCATCTCTGTTGAAGCAAAGTAAAAAATACAACACACAGCATGAAATACCATAGTTTATTCATAATACTTTGTTGGCAGAGCTTGTGTGGCTTAATTTATGCATGATTGAATATACATTTATATTAAAGCATGTTTCAATTCACACATCAAGTTTTATGCATGTGTCATATAATGACAACTCTGTATCATATGTTATTGGGCTAGAAATCATATTTATTTTGATACATTTAAAAAAAACACTTGTATAAGAGCAGAATAAATGTTGACAAAGATTATAACAGTTTTGCACCCCTTTGAAGGATTATACCTAAATATCTTAATTTGTAAATTCACTTGAGAACATAAGAGTTAATAATATATCCTTTGAGCACTGTACCCCAACATTCCTGCTGTCTAAAGAATTGTTTACAGTTTTTTTTTTAATTAATAATATACTTGATTACTAAAAGGCATGACTTGTGCAGTTTCTTCTGACAAAAACATTAATGAACATCACTAAATATTCAAGTTCATTAACATTAAATATCTTTGCTTACAGTTTAGTAAATCCTCATTAAATAAACAAAAAAACAACAACAATCATTCTTCATCATTTATACAGAGAAATTAAAATAAGTACAACTTGCTTGCATTATGATAAATTCCCACTAGCAAATATTACAATTTTAAATCAATTATTCATTATTAGTACATTTACCTAATTGAAAAAGTTTGCTTCAAGCTCAATAAGCCATAACTACAAAACACCAACACACATTGAAAACCATCATCATTTGTTATAGTACATAGAACCTATAGAGATTTTGCTGGAGACTCAATTGTTTCACTATTACTGGCTAGAAGATGAATCCTGGGCCAATACCAGGGCTCGTCCTTCTCCTCCGCTGGGTGCAAACACCAACAAAAAGGCGCGGGGCGGCATGTCCTTGGCGTCGGGTTACCTGACACCCAATGATGATGACGATGAGTTCTACACACCTCGCACAAAACTCTCTGTTACAACAGAGCGCCACCCCAGTAGGTATGAGAGGCAGACAGACCGCAAAGTATCGTCAGAATATGTCCCTAAAGTGAAACGCTCAGCAAAGAATGCTGCGAGTAAGTGAGCTGCCGCTGTAGATATCCCCACCCCCAGAGCCTCTCACGCAGTTGAAGTGACTCAACTAACTTTCACACTTTCTTTTGCGGAGAGTACTTCCCATTCCTTTCCCTTTTTTTCTGTCACTCCTCATTAGCTATATGAATATGAGTCATGTTAGATGTCTGTTAAGTTTTAAGATTTAAAAAATGTCTAAATACTTATTAAGGAAATAAGTACAAGAAGTCTTTTTATAACCAAGATGGTAGAAAAGAAACATGTTATTACTGAATAAATGGAAGTGCTTAAGCAACTTAAAAACCACTATTCTATTGTAATTTAAATTTAATAGATTTTTTTTATGATTTCTAGGATCTTTTCACCTTATTTATTTGTTTTTTTTTTACAATTTTTTAGTCATAAATTAAAACTTGACTGTTGTCTAAAGGTTCAGTCTGTATTACTAATAATTGCCTAATATGGATATATTAACAAGCTATTTGCTTCATGTTTTGTCAAACGTGCATTTTAAATAGAAGGCAAAGCAGAAAACTGCAAAAGATATTTCTTTGAGTCTGTTTTACTCAGACCTCCTCTGAGGTCAAACCCCATAGGAGATTAAACAAGTTTTAAAGTACACAACATGTCTAAGATACATTTATTATGCAGTTAGGCATGTTAAATCTGGATGACCTCACGTAGTGTTTATTACTTGGCACTAGTGCAAGCCGTGCATGATAATATATCATGCATTTCTTTGATGTGTATTTCACTGAACATACCAAGAGCTGTTTTGATGAAATCAAATATGAATACTTTGAGTAATAAATCATGTGCATCTAGTAACCCCGCCTCCCCCCTACACACGCACATACACACACATGTTTAAAATTTATATGTTTTTAAAATTTTATAGATATTTTAATAAATTCAATGTCTACATCTCATTTAAATAAAATAGGCAATACACAATCAAAATTTACACATATAAATGTAAAAAAAAAATTAATATGCTTTCGTTTTAACAGATTCCATTGTGTATTGTGTTTCTAATCTTTCCAGTGTTCAATTAAGCGGAGCTTCATGCCGTGCTGTAACTGGTAAACCAAACTTACTCAGTTTGCAGTTATGATACTAACAAACACCAGATAAATAAATCTTTAGGAACTGTTTTCATAGAATTTATTGTATCAGGTTTGATATGTACATTCACTGGTAGTTAGTTTTGCTGAATTACGTACAGTTGTTAGTGAGACTTTATAGAAGTGTCTGTTATTACGTTTTACATAGGAATAAGTAGATGAATTCCAAGATATTCAGGTAAAACTGAACATATTTAGGTATCTCTTAAAGTAGAACAGTAATATTTGTCTTCATTTTAAATTTATAGTTTATATGCATTGATAGTGTCTTCAAGAATGCCAGCTGCTGGGCATGATATTTAATGGAATAATTTTAAATCAAATTATCGACAACATTTTCATCATCATTACCACCACCACCACCAGTACCACCACCAGTACCTCCACCAGTTCCACCACCATCATCCTCATCCTTATCATTGTCACTGTCATCAATCTCGTCTTCCTCCTCATCACTCTCTTATCTTTTGTCCAGAATGACCAAGCTTAGCCTTAACTCCAGCAATGCATGGTTATATTCATGCTTACCGTAGTTATGTGCAGTGTTTGAACCCACTTATGTACTGCTGTAAATGAGCTCATGCCAAACCTTGATTGTACTTGTATTAGTATGAGTAGTGAACCTTTTTAAGGGGATACTCCTTTCATTTTTAGTTGATGTATGATTTAAAACAAATCATTACTTTAAGTGAGTAGGCCTAATTTTAATACGTTATAAGATTTTCTTTGTCACTTTTTTTTATTTAGCTTGCATGATCACACATATGTCTTGTGCTTGTTCAAATTTCATTTATCTTTGAATTACAAGGACCTTGTCATTTTTTTGGTATTGATACAATATCTTACCTTCTAATGCCCTGTGCATAATATGGCATAATATGGCTATAAAATTATGCTATTGTAAATTGTATATTAATTATGGGTGCATTTCATCATTAATCTTAAGATTGTTTTTGTCTATTAAGAATGATTTTCTTTCTTAAAACCGTTTCATTAAGATTTTGGAAATTGCTCTCAGAGAGAATTTGCTCTTTAACCATAAGAGTGCTGTTGATTGAATTGCTACCATTCACACTTACAACAATTTGTTGAAACATACTTAGGAGTGATTGTAATACTTGAATTTATGAACATTTTTCAATCAATCTTAGAATTATGATGACGTACCCTTATGTATATGTATATAAAATAGGTCTTTTTTGTTATCAAAACTGCTTTAGGGTGATTTTTTTATCTACTTAGAATACCCTTTGTAGTCTGATTTGAGAAATTTTCACAGTGAAAGGACAGCAACAAATAGCTGTTTACTTCTAAGTTTAGAAATTTGTCACAAATATAAATTGTTTTTATAGATCTTTGTAAAAGTAGATGTTTGTGACTACATGTAGATGGATCTGTTTTTAGCGTCATTGCAATAGATATGGTTTTATTTTGTGTATAATCAGTGGCATAGCTAGGCATGATGTGATGTGTACGCATGCCCGCTAGGAGGTTCCTGGACATGGTCCCCAGAAAACTTTGTGTTTCTTCAACCTACAGGGTGGCTTCTGGAAAGGTTTCGGTATCAGATTATTACTAGATTTTAAGTAAAATATAATGTGTGATCATTCTGAGGATGGAACTATCTGAGAAGTTCTGATTTGAAATATAATATTACACATCTTGCCCCATATCAGGAGCTACTGAAAAGTTACTAACTCGATTTAGCAGTTTTATATATTTTTCATTTTGAAAATAGTGGTTGTATAGTTGATTGCAATAAATATACACCTTATCCCTTATCCCTATGAAGGTAAGATTATTATTGCTGATTTACTTATTCTCTGTTTTCATTTTTTGGAGACAGTGTGTATGTAGCGCATATTATGCATACAAGCAGCTATGCAACTGATAATTGTATAGCTACTTCAAGAGTGATTTCTATTCAGAATTGTTTTAAAACTTGTATCGTTAAGTTTACAACTGCTTGTTGCACCCATTTTAAGGTGTTAACAGTTTTTCCTTAGACAGCAAATAAGTAAGTGCGAAATGCTGTTTTTTGATGTCCTAAATCAATGTTAATTTAAAACATAAAACCCAACTCGCCATTACAAACATGCATTTACTATCTCAGCCAAGCTGTATAGTATACTATTTTAAAAATTAGAAAACCAAGTGACTACTTACTTTTAAGATTACGTTACATAATAGGATAGGTAGTCAGCTCTGACGTCGATATCAGTTTTTAGTTGAACTTATCGTTGTGATTATTAAAAGATTTGGAAAGAATTAATATCTTAGAAAGTGTTAAGTAGCATTTTTATTAGACTTATATACAGGCTTATACAGAAGTTATGCAAAATGCCCCAAAACAGGTGTAAAATATTGTTATATTTATTTAATATAGGTAAAATGTCAGATAACACTATGTAACCAGGTTTTGATAAGCATGTCCAATGTATTTTGAATTTGATTATGAAATGTGAAAAAAAAAAAAAAATGTTTTTAATTTATCAGGAACGTTAATGATAAATGACCCATAACATTCTGATATTGTCACTTAATTTGCCTTGTGTGTTAATTTGGACTAAATGCTCAGTTGGAATTCCTCATTATAAGCCGTTCTGTTAAAATCTGCACTTTTCTGTCATGTCTTAGGTAAAACTTTAAAAAACTTTGCTTGTTTTATTAAGCAACCAGCAAGAATACATTTTAATAATGTTAATGGATGATTTTATACTTATTAGGCAGATTATTTTTACATTTTGTTGCATTGGCATTAGTCCATATAGTTAGAGTCAATAGCACTGTCCAAGGCCAAATAGTAAGAATGTAAATATTTATTCACCCAATCAATAACGACTTTATCAATATTCTGCAAAACTAGTCACTGTAATATGTATCAGTGTCGTATATTTAATGTCAACATATTTTTTTACATATTCATTACTGGTAATTTTTTTTTTTAATAAAGATATGTAAAAATATGTTGACTTTGAGTAAATGCCAAAATGCAAGAAATAGAGAATTTGCAGTGCAGTGCAGCCAACCAACTTGCTTTTTTTCTGGCAGAATATGCTATTTAACACAAATATGAAATAGTTAATTAATAATGGTTATTATAAAATGGTTAAGAAGTAATGTTCGTCTGCCAGACATTTGGGGAAGCCAAGTTTAGATCTTGTAAAAGAACATACAGAGGAAAAAGTTGTGTGTCAGATGATTCCCAGTCCAGGTCCATAGACCCAAGGACAGGATTTGATCTGTAGTAGTCCCAATGGTGGAAATCTCATTTGTGACAGGTGCAAACAGGGAATGGGAAATGGCTGAAAATACATGTATTTGCTCCCATGGAAACAATCAGCTGTGAGGACTGCCCTAATGGTATACAGGTAGAGTTGCATATTTCTTGGAGATTGCATCCACATTCCTTAACCCCAAGGGACTTTATAATATTGATTTCCTTGCTACCAGATGTATGGCTTTCCTAGTAATAGTATTCACTCATCTTATTGCAGTATGCTTTATTAATACCCAAGGTAATCCTCTAGCATACATAGTATAAGGGTTTTATGATGTATCAGCTCTGGTTGGTCTCCAAGATAATGCAACCTGGTGTTCTATCATGAGATATAATAATTGTATGGTATAATGTTGGTGAGATTGTCTTCATAAGCATCAAATGGACCTTGTGTTGGTATGTCTGATGAAGACAAGAGGAAATGCATCAACCTCTCCATGTTGCTTTCATGTGCCTTCATACTCAAGCTAAGACCATGATTCATTCTCTAGCATCAGATTGGTTGAATTTGATACTTTATTTAAATCTGACCAATTGGCTGCAGGTTTAAACTTAAAGTTAACCAATCAGATGCTTGAGATTTGTCTCCAAATGCCCATGGACCTGTTCTTCACAATGGAGGTGACAGTAGCTTGTTGTCTAGTCGTGAAATAGTTGTTGAGAACTGAAAATGAACCAGGGTCTCTAGCATAAACTTTATTACTAATGTTGAAGAACGAAATTGAAATCTCACTGTTTGGTTATTGTCTAGTGTTTTGTACAAACATTTTAAATTAAGGAAGACAACCAAGCCCAAACTGCCATTAAGCAGTACTTAAGAAGGAGATAAAACCTTTAGGGAAGGAATCACTTATTGATTGACATGCATTCCTGAGCGGACACTACACTGTGTGATAAAGGGGAGATAATGCATCTGTTGTCATATAATAGGATGGAAAAATAATTATCACTGGTTCTCGGGCTGTCATTGATTCAAAACTATTGATGTGTCACTGTCAACTTTCTGTTGGTTGATTGTCAATTCTAATTTTAAAAAATCCCTTTTTAGAAAATCAATAATTAATTACTTTGGCAGGAAATTAAGATTAAAAATAAAAAATGAAATAACGTTGAAGTATAAAGAACTTGAGTTTGATCTGTTGAAAATAAATTGTGAGGAAAATCAACTAGGATTATAAAAAAATCAGTTAACATAATTATACAGTCCTTGTGAGCTAGTATTTAAAATGTTATTTACTGGCATTTATATTTTAATGTCTATAATATTTTAAAAAAATCATCAAAATCACTCCCTATTGCATTGAAGGTATTTCCTATCTAAGCCAGGTTAGCTATTTTTAAACAAAGAAAACCATGTGACCCGTAACTTTATATAATCATTTGGGTAATCCACTCTGACGTTGATGTCTATTTTTAGCAGAAATCACAATCAAGCTTATTTTTAATTTTAAAAAGAATGGACATGTAGGGTGATTTATTTCATAATATCTACTGTCTTACAATGTAGACAGTGTTCAAAATCGTCTTTTGTTAGACTTAGGTTTGACTTTTTGCAGAAAATATGCCCCACTTCCCCTAACGTGTATTTGATGAAGACAAACTGTCACCTTTAAGCATCAAAAGTATTGCCAAGACCGTTTTATATAGCTGATGATTATGGCATAAATGTTGTGTAGTTTTAAGATAACATTGACATATTGTACTTAAGCACAGTGCCAGATTATCCTGGCAAAGTTATACACCCTGTATCAGAACAAAACAATGTAACAAATATCTGGTCAGTGTTCCTCAGTTCCTCAATGTAAAATTGATTTTCAAACTATGTTCTTGTATGAATGGCTTGGTTTAGTTGATCCTACGGCTTTCATGGTCGCTGGTTCATTGTGGAATGTGATATATTGAACTTTGTCATATTTCACTTCTAGAATGTTATCAATGGATTGTTTTCATCAGTCTTCTTGAAAGTTATCAGTGGAATTTTCTTTCTGTTAATTTAAAGCTGAATAGGTGGTCGGGGGACCAAATTTTAGAAATTTGGTTTACAAGGATTATGAGAATTTTGCATATAGAATGATCTGGAATAATGGAAGTGACTGGTTGTGTGGAGTCAAATGGTAGTTCAGGTACTTGGAAGTGAGCAATAACTCAATTGTTTGTGTTCTGACAGGCAAGTGTGATGATGCCACTATTAACAGGTACATTTTGTATTCATTTCATAAAATTATCTTTTCTTTTTAGTCTAAAATGTTTCATGTTAGATAAACTGCCGCTTCTTAAACGATACAACTCCACTTTTACCGATAATGTAGTGGACTTATAAGCAGAAGGTTAATGGTTGAGGACCAAGACTGGGACAGGTGAACTTTATCGACCTGTACTGGTTATATAATACGTACCGTATTTCGCAGGATGCTGTGTTTCTATGCACTCTAAATGGTAGTTTATGTATAAAGTAGTTCATTTTGTGTTGCATTTCATTGTCACATTTGCATCTAGTTTAAACAGGCTGGACATACTATTAAACATTTGATGACTTTGTACTGATACAGAGTTTGACTGTCTGACTCTTTTTCCTATTACATCTTCTTATGAAAGATGTGAAACTATATCTTGTCGAGTTTGGAATAGTTGAATGGTTGGTTGCCATTCCCAGATTCACAACATTAGTTTTTTACGGCTATTGATTCATCTATCCTAAAGAAAACATAAATGGAAAAACATTGTTGAGATGTAATCTATTGGTCAGAGGTAATATTTAATTCCATCATTCACTGTGGCTTTTATTAACAAAAACATACAAAATGCAAATTTAACCAACTGTAATCAAGTCACATTAGCTCTCTATATATTGACTTACAAATGGTCGAAGTGGCAAACTTTAAAATACTGTGGATGGTGAATTAGTTTTGATTGAACATAACTTATGGTTTCCTTCATCTCTAATAAGGCTTGAAACTGATCTTAGCCCTTCTATGAGTATTGATAGTACACCCTATAGACGATGTTGACTCAAGAAATCAGTCAGGTATATATGAACTCATATCTTACTGAGCACTGATTGATCATCTGTAAGCAAATGTACCTTACTGAGCACTGATTGATCATCATTAGGCAAGTTTACTGAGCACTGATTGATCATCTGTAGGCAAATAGTGCAGATGTATATCCCATCAGAATTAACGTCTGTGTAGAAGTTGTGATTAATTTATATTTAGTTTGGGTTATTAATAGATACAGAAAGCTAAGGGTTGAAGAGCCTGTTGCCAAAACAGAAGTTGTTTGGTTACTGTCACCTAGCAGGTTAAACTTTGTATTTAAGGAAGAGCAGCTGTGTTCTATTTTACAGCAAAGAAACCTTGGCTCAACCACATAGATAAATTGGGCTGATATCCAGCCCAGAAAGACTTTGGTATTAATTTTACTTTTAATACATTTTTTTTTATTTTACATAAAATTATTTTTGTTAAATATGGGATATGCTAATTTTTATGAATATTTTTCATAGATTTGTATTGATAAGAGTGTACTTAACTCACACCCAATTCTATGTACACAAAGCTTGACCTCCATTAAATTGTAACCTGCTTTTTTTGACAGCGATGCTAACTGAAGCAAAGGGGGATATTACCTGTGTTTGGATAATGAAAGTATGGAGCCTAACACCGATATACCATTTCATTAGAGGCTTTTTTTACTGCTATTGATATCAACCGTCAAGTACAGTGGCATGATATTGGCTCAGGAGTGCAGTTAATGGGCAATTTAAAACACTTTTGCTTAAAGGTTGTTAAGGGCTTAAGAATCTTGATTGGGCAAACCTTGAATCATTGCACAAACATTTCTATCCCACATGTATTTGGATATATATGTATATATATATATACATGTGACAATTTTAACTATACATTTTTAAACAGTAAAATATATTGGCCTGTCCTCAATTATAATTAACATTATTTTAACCTGATAGTTTTTTATATTTTACTATATTTTACTCACATGGGTTGGTTTTAAGCTGATTATGCTCTATTCACATTAAACTTCTTTGTATTCGGCGCCGGTTGACCTGTTTAGTGTCGGTGTGCCGTAAAACCCAAAATACAATACATATGCCATTACTAGAACCTGTACTACTACCCATTGATTTTACTTTTAAAATGTAACAAAGCAAAATTCATGCTATAAGCCTAAGCATCTGACACCTCTGTGATAGGACAGAGCCCCCAATGTCATGAAAACAACAGTATCTGACATGACCCATTTAAGAAAGTCTTCATTTTCAGACACCCTTCATTTAAGGAATGTCACAGTGTTTCAGATAAAAGTGCTGCTATGGAGAGCGATTCCTCTTATGGAATGCAATTTTATGGGGACGATAGTTTAGCTGGCAAAAACAGGAAGCCTCAGCTGTAAGACCTTTTTAAGAGAAAAGACAAATATTTCGTTTTTTAACATTGTAGCTTACAACATTAATGTATAGCTTGCAATTATAAAAAAAAAGCTGGCATTAATAGGAATTCACAACTGTTTGGCTAAGTATCATTTAACAAAAGAAACTGAGTATACCAATGTTAGCAATGCAGCTTGTAAATACAGATGTAGCAGGGAACAAGAAAAGCAAAAAAGCAGCAAATATTCTACTTCTTATTAGAGTTATGGTTTGTTACTGTTAAATGTTTATGCAATTAGTCAACTTTGTGAGATATGGTTTAGTTCCCAGTATAGTCATCTTCCTTTTTAAAGCATATGCAGTCTATGGCACCTTTGAAGTCTCGACACTCTCTAGCTCTTTTTTTTTTATAATAAAATATTGTTTGTTTAATGAAGTTTAGGCCTCCCCCCATAGTACAAATATACAAAATGGCATTTCTAACAATTCATTAATTGTGTCCATTAGGTATAAATATCAGATTTATTTACTCCGTTCTGCGATACCCATAAACAATAGTTAATAAGTATTCTTTTTTTTGAAGGGTAGCTGGTTTATACCTCAGACCAACCACAAGATGTTTGTCCTTGCTGATATAAGTCCTTTGGCAAGACTGACTTACTGCTGTGCACATTGCCACAAGTTGTTATTACTTGTGATGGTACTGGTACTTCCATAAGAATTTAGCAAGTAGAAAATATCCTAATTTAGATAATTAACTGTGGCTAAAAATTGTCAGGAAAGTTTGTAAAAATTGTGTCAATGTTGACAATGAACACGTGCAACAAAATATTATAATTTTGAAACAACTTTCAAGAACACCACTAACTTCTGTTCCCTGCATGTCCTTTTTAGAACCCCTCAAATATATGACACCCCTGTTGTAGAACACACACAATATTTGCAATCTTATCTTAGAATGCTCCATTTTTCTGTCATCAACCAATTTCGCAGCTATACAAATGTGTGTACACGTGCAAACAGTTGAGTTTAAACCTATCTATTTTAAAGTTAATTGGGAACCAAGTTATTTTTAACTGGTATTAATCCCTCTCCAACGTCTTAACCACTAGACCACAGATGCCTACGAAACATTTTATGCAAGTGATCTAAAAGATTCTTGTTTTCAAGATAAATCAGATTTTTAAATTTTTTTTTCAATATGAGTAAAGCTAAAAGTCCTTATGATCTCACTTTAGGATATAGGAACAGAATCAATATTTACTCTAATTGACCTGCCGTTGGGCAAACACTGTTGTGGTCTATATTAGTAATGAAGAATTGAAAAGAAAGTCTTATTTGTGGTGACTATATGTATTGAGTTAAGAGGAAAGTAATTAAATTGTTATTAATTAAAGGGTTAATATAAAAACTTATTCCCAAAATTTAATAGCATGAAACAGTGATGTTGTGCAATTATTAATACTATTAACCATTTCCTTTCTGGAAACACCATTAAGGTGGGGTATGTTTTATGAGTCATTCGCATTTCCACCAAGTAATTACACTTTTAAGTAATAAAATTTACCTGGTTACAAACTTATTAAACTAAACAAACATTTTCTCTTAGTTTAATATTTCAAATTTCTCTTATAACCACTTAATAACTGTGTAATATTCCTTAATTACTGTACCTCTTCTCATTAGCACTTAAGCAAAACAAAGTTTCCCCAACTTACAAAGTGAAAAGAAAACTTGTATTGGCTTTGGTATCCCATTTTATAACTTCAGAACATTACACAGGCAGTTGTAAATTAGTTGCCATATTGCTGAATAGCTGTTTGTCAGTTTGCCTATACCTGTAATTATCATTGATGTATTATCATTAAGTACCCCTGCCCCGCTACATACATAGATCCTATAGCCGGTGTATAGGCTCATCTCTACATGTGGCCGTCTGAACACTGTATTTGGCATTGTTTCAGTTTTCTTATACACACATCTGCCTTGTTTAAATATTTGAACGCCAAAAACTGACAAGTTATGGATCAAACTGCAAAGTCAAACGCAGTTGAGAACTGAAGTGTGCCGCAAACAAGTGTCTAGAATGGCTGGATGTTGTTATTTTGATTTTGGTTTTTAAACACTGTTCAAGAGTTTCAGTTCTTGTGTCAAACAAGGTCCATTTATGGTCCTTGCTGATTAATAGATAAAGTTTAATCAATATCACTTCTTTTTGTTAATCATTATGATTATCAGTGATATAGACATACCACAGGATTTATGAGTATGCTATGGTGAAGGCGCATATGATATTAAGGATAAAGTGAACACAATCTAAAGGAAATATGCTTACCTAACATACAAGCCTTGAGGAGTTGGTGACCGTTCAAGAGGGACGCTTGACTTTGTGGACTGATAAAGCCCTATCAATAACCTTATTAAGAAAATGTAGACCTAGTATCTGAGGAGTGATATCGCTATTCTGGAATGTAGTTTTCACAATTTTTCCACAACTTTAAAACTATATTTTTGTCACAAAAATACAATTCTATGCATTAGAATTTGTGCCAGTTAAATTAATGGAGTTTTAAGGAACACAAAAAGAAATTTGTTTTGAAGTTACATCTCTGCAGTATAAAATCTGTACCATAAATATACTGTCCAGTCAATGTCTACACACTGTACCACAGAAAGTACTGGCTCATGGATTCCTGCTAACTATACTATAAGTATCTACTGTTCTTAATGAAATTATCATGAATATTGGTATTGCATAAAAATCAATTTAAGAAGAAACAAACAAAAACAGTAGAAATTAATTTTAAAAAAAGCAACAATGACAAAACAGTGCTTAATGAGAGCCATGTGACAATATTGTTATCATATTGAGACAGATTTCTTGACAATGAATCCATTATAATCTTATTTTATAAACATGTTACATTAAAAATGAGACTTAGTGTTTATAAAAATATCATTGGAGATAGGAGTTTATTTAACTGTGTGGCCATTTGGTTGGATATTCCTTGAGGCGATATTAGTGACTAAGGAGTATATTTTACTGTGTGGCCATTTAGTTGGATATTCCTTGAGGTGATATTAGTGACTAAGGAGTATATTTAACTGTGTGGCCATTTAGTTGGATATTCTTTGAGGTGATATTAGTGACTAAGGAGTATATTTAACTGTGTGGCCATTTGGTTGGATATTCTTTGAGGCGATATTAGTGACTAAGGAGTATATTTTACTGTGTGGCCATTTGGTTGGATATACCTTGAGGCAATATTAGTGACTAAGGAGTATATTTAACTGTGTGGCCATTTAGTTGGATATTCCTTGAGGCGATATTAGTGACTAAGGAGTATATTTTACTGTGTGGCCATTTGGTTGGATATACCTTGAGGCAATATTAGTGACTAAGGAGTATATTTTACTGTGTGGCCATTTGGTTGGATATTCCTTGAGGCAATATTAGTGACTAAGGAGTATATTTTACTGTGTGGCCATTTGGTTGGATATTCCTTGAGGCGATAATAGTGACTAAGGAGTATATTTTACTGTATGGCCATTTGGTTGGATATTCCTTGAGGTGATATTAGTGAAGGAGTATATTTTACTGTGTGGCCATTTAGTTGGATATTCTTTGAGGCGATAATAGTGACTAAGGAGTATATTTTACTGTGTGGCCATTTGGTTGGATATTCCTTGTGGCGATAATAGTGACTAAGGAGTATATATAACTGTGTGGCCATTTAGTTGGAAATTCCTTGAGGCAATAATAGCGACTAAGGAGTATATTTTACTGTGTGGCCATTTTGTTGGATATTCCTTGTGGCGATAATAGTGACTAAGGAGTATATTTAACTGTGTGGCCATTTGGTTGGATATTCCTTGAGGCAATATTAGTGACTAAGGAGTATATTTAACTGTGTGGCCATTTGGTTGGAAATTCCTTGAGGCAATAATAGCGACTAAGGAGTATATTTTACTGTGTGGCCATTTGGTTGCATATTCCTTGTGGCGATAATAGTGACTAAGGAGTATATTTAACTGTGTGGCCATTTGGTTGGATATTCCTTGAGGCAATATTAGTGACTAAGGAGTATATTTAACTGTGTGGCCATTTGGTTGGATATACCTTGAGGCGATATTAGTGACTAAGGAGTATATTTAACTGTGTGGCCATTTGGTTGGATATTCCTTGAGGCGATAATAGTGACTAAGGAGTATATTTAACTGTGTGGCCATTTGGTTGGATATTCCTTGAGGCGATAATAGTGACTAAGGAGTATATTTAACTGTGTGGCCATTTGGTTGGATATTCCTTGAGGCAATATTAGTGACTAAGGAGTATATTTAACTGTGTGGCCATTTGGTTGGATATTCCTTGAGGCGATAATAGTGACTAAGGGTTAAGCATGTTGCGTCGTTGTCGTACAGACAGTCCGGAGGACCATCTGGATATGCTGTATGCTGTATTTGTTGCAGGACCTCGCAGTGGTATGATTTGGTTTTGATTGATTGCACTTGTATGGTGCATAATGACGATGTCCATTATTTATTTGGCAGCTGTAATTGGTGGAGGGGGACCCCTGGGCGTAGTGGTTGAGTCACTTATTTGTAACATCTTAGACTGCTAAGCCTCTCACTGTGTGGGTTCGAGTCCTGTTTGTGGTGAAGGACTTAATGTGGGAAGGTCTTCCAGCTGACTTGCAGTGTGCCGGTGGCTCTACCTAGACATGTGTCTGGGTTTTTTTCCAGCAGAAAGCTGGACCTTGCTAAAATGATCATAATTGGTCCCTACAATGTATTTAATAAACAAAACAAACAAAAATTGCTGGAGGGTAGCTTCTGACAAAGGTCTGAGTAGAACCACCAGCCAGTCACAGATCAGCTGTAAGTCATGCTAACATAAAGGTTCTTGTCCAGACTGGGGCTCAAACCTACATGGTTTTGGGCTGAAAATACATGTTGACTACTCTGAACCAGCTTGGACACAGGATATGTTACCCAGCAGGCATTTATCTTTTTCATACAATGACAATAAGAAAAGATAAGACACAGATCTGAAATGTACCAGTAACCCATTCTAACAATGTTTGTAATAGGGAGATTGTATGTATGCATCCAGTCTGGTAAAACAATTAACTTGAAAGTGGAAGTGCCCTGTTTGAGCTTTGGGTTGCTGGCAGACATGGTGTAAATATAGTCTTATGGATTATTTAAAGTTGAAAGACTGTTAAATCAGAAAATATGACATGATCATTTGTTGTACATAAAGGACATTGGACAATCACATGAAACCTGTTTTTTACAAAATATCAATAACTTTAGACATTCTTCTGTAATCTTCTTTCATCCATTTGATCTAATATATATTGAAAATTTAGAACAATTTCACAGAAGCAGACAACAAATTTGGATATATAATATGCATTAATTACTTAACATACTTAAATGCTTAAAGAACCAGTTAATTAATATAATGATGCAACAGTATATTGCATTGACTATTTTACTGTTTTTCAGAAGGAATATGTACTGAAAGCATGAAGTGCTATTGGCTGTTGGCTATCGTAGCTAGTTGTGCCAATAGTTTCAAGTATAAGGCACCTTGCACATTTTCGCCCAATAATCAATGATATATGAACACGCTGCAACCCTTTTGTAAATGTTGTTCTGTTTGCTCTCTTCTTTTTAGTTTGGCTCAATTTAATATCTAGGGCCTGGTTTTGCCATGAAAAATTAATCCAAATTTTTGTTTGCAAATTTGTACGGTTGTTATGTTATAAAATATAGTTTGCCTGGTTTTGTGTCTCCATTGTTGATACTTTGGTCAGAGAGGTGTCCTAGTTTACTGGCAAGTTACAGATAACGGTATGTTGAGAGTCCTGAAGATGCCTGAAATTTGATTTGTTCATATTATGTACCTAGGCCCCATCACCCAACCTCACCTCAATAACCAAAGCATCCTATTATCTTTATGAATAATATCATCTATTTTATATGATGTAATTTTGTGTACATGCTCTCACTGTATGTTCATACAGTAGGAATAACATAGTGTGTATAAGTAGTGGTGTACATGTGGCATACCTGCCATTTAGCTCTTATCATGCTGTATTTATTCTAGGTATTCATCAGAGTAATCATCACTGACGTTGATATCAATTTTAGCTGAAAAACCCATCGTGCTTATTCATTGATTTGAAAAAGTTTATTCAGCAATTATACAAAAAAATCACCAGAATAGGGGTAACAAGTTTTTATATGTGTTAAACATAGGGAAACTGCCCACCTTTTATTACAAATACAAGATCTGGATCTATTTTTGTTGTTATTTGCTAATAAATACATGTATAGGTTACAGGAAATACAGCACCTGACCTGGTCTGACCTCTACTGACCCCGATTTTCTAGATTAAATGATTAAATATCTGCCCATTTAAACTCCCAACCACAGTATAGACAAAATTTTCGAAACCAGCAGATTGTCATAAAGGAAGGTACAATGATTTTTTGAATTCAGTCAATTCAGACAACGAGTTAACTCTGCGATTCCAGTTTACCTCCACCCCTTTGATCTCACCTCGGATTTACATTCATTCTAAAACAAACCACTGGGCCAGGGTCAACAACAAAGCAATGTCCAGCTTTCTGATGGAAGAAGATATCAGACAAATGTTTGGGTAGAACCACCGGCACACCTCAAGTCAGCTGAAAGACCCCGCATAAAGTCCTTTGCCCCAAATGGGACTTGAACACACGCGGTGAGAGGCTAAAACGAGATCTGGATCCTTTTTTGTTATTATTTGCAAATATATATGTGCATAGGTTATAGGAAATACTGCTAGAAACTTAGTAGCAAATAGTGCAGATCCTGCTAAGAAAGCTCCCAGTGGCAACTGGTTGATCTGGATCTATCCTGCTTGCTTATAGGTGGTATCAAACAGTTTGCCTATATTAACTAACGTATCAATATCTAACCACTGATTTGGGGGATTTTGGTAAATGTTTTTCATAAATCCATATTTATAAAGACGATTTTGACCACTAATATTGGGGTGCCCATGGCATAGTGGTAGAGTCGCTGATTTGTAACTGACTGCTTAGCTTCTCACCGCGTGGGTTTGAGTTCCGCTTGGGCTGAAGGACTTAATGTGAGGTCTTCCAGCAGTGTGCCTGTTGTTCTACCCAGACCTGTGTCTGGGGTCTTCCTCCAAGAACACTAACTTTATTGTTAGACTGTTCTTATCACGAAAAAAAAAAATCTTTCCAACTCTAAAAAAAGTGTGATAGTGGTATATGCTAAAAATAGATATCAACGTCAGAGCAGATTACCTGCAGAGTAGCTCGGATAGGAAACACCTGTTTGTAATGACTAGTGGAGATTTATTATTGACTGATCACAAAGATCTTTTTGCATCAATGAACAGCATTTAACAAGACCTTTTCAACTACCAATGACTTATTGGGTTATTTGAAAACAAAAGTTTGGACCAAACTGTCGGATACCACCTTTAAGCCAGATCAAGTTTTGATTTGCGGGATAAGGGGTATACCAGACTGCTGGTGCCAGTTTTAGTGTATTGATCGTTGATTAGTGTCCGACCATTAGGGTGATTGTTGATTAGATAAGAACTGACTGGGATCTTAGTATGTGCTTAATGAAGCAAGTAATTGCTACCATGCAAGCCCTAGCAGGGTGTCAGAGTTGTGTGATCTGTTATAACTAGTGCCTGATCTTGGTCTCTTGATAGTATCTCAGACATGTATTTGATCAACATAGTTTCTTGTTATAACAGGCAAAACATGTATAGGTCAACCAAGAGCATGGAGCTATGCAATATTTACATAATTTGGACACGCTATGGAAAAAGGGGTGGAACCATGTATCACCGATAATAAATCCTGCTTGCAAAAATTATATGTCGTCAAGTGTGAGTAGTCCAGTGGGCTAATATTTTGATACTTTGATTAGGGTCCTGGGTTCGAGTCTCCGAAACATACTTTTTTTTTTAGTTTGTTTTGGGCATTTTTATATGTTTATTTAAAACGGTATACATATGAGGGCTTATTGACAGCAGACTGAAACGCATAAGTACATTCACAACGTTATCCATGATATACAACATCTATTGGTTGTTGGACAAGGCAGCAGATGTGAAACCTAACCAGTTGGTCATCTCTCTAGTGGATGATTCTAACTTGGAAGAAGCAGAATGTATTACAAACCCAGTTGACTCGGAGACAGACACAGCCGGTCAGCGTGATTTGTAAAATGATGCCCTGAAAAATAAAATACAATAAAAACATTGTAAAATTGCACATGAAAAAAAATAAATACAAAGGAAACAAATATTTAATATTAAATTAAACCAATTTCAAAAATAAAAAATACAGTAATTAAAAAAATGCTGGTGTAGTCAGACTTAAGATCCCTCAAAAATGACACAATTAGTGTCAATTAGACTCATGCAAAACCACTAGACTATACTAGAAAACTGGATATGCCATCCCATACAGGTTACCTATGCAGTGCATTGCTTTAAAACCCTGTGACTGTCATGCATGTAAAAAATTGTCTGTTATGTTTCTGCTTTACCTATCTTAGTGACCAGGGATACAAAATGTAGACTGGCTCAAAGGTCACAGCTCAGAGGTCATGTTTTTTTCAGTTGATTTTAACACTTTTTCTTCCATTGTTGACATTTTCAATTTGCTCTCCACTGGAAATGAAATGCAGACCTCCACGCTAAAGAGCATTTTAGGGAGGCAATTTTTCAGGGGAGATAACAAAGGTTATTAAACAGGACTATAGTGACCATTTTCAAGTGGTTAAGCTATAGCCCCTTTTTTATTATAAATTTTATGTGTATTATTTGTTGGTAGTTAAATTAAATGAAGTTCGGTAATGTAATGGGAGGCTTTTATATATTTATTTATTTTTTTAATAAATAAATTCACAAAACATGACCATAATAAATATAATCTAAAATAAATATTCTATTTAATTTAGTTTCCCACTTTTAATGTTCAAAAAAGTGGGACAATTTTTTAGAGTGTGCTGATATGTTTTATTTTTTTTTCTCGATTATATGTTTAAAAACAAATATATTATTTTAAACTTAAAAGCATATAGCTGAATGATAATATAAATGCCTCTTTGGTAAACTCCAAATGAAAAACATAATAGAAAAGAAAAAACAACACACAACTAACATGAATCAATTGAGAAATCATATAAGCTTCATTTTTAAATTGATTAGCTAGATAATAAATGATTGTGATATTATTGATACTGAAAAAAAACATAATGGAGTAGAACTGAACGCTAGAGAAAGTCTAAGTATTCTTTGATATTTAACTAGATTGAAGCAATAGAATGTCTTGTGTTGTATTATGGAGCCAGGACTATTTACCCAGAACATAATATAATGTAAGAAAGTAGTTCTTCAAAGTTTATGTCTATTTGTTAATCTATAATAGATTGACATGATCAAATATTTGATACTCAAAAAGGGTAAAACAGCATACAGAGATCTATAGATAGATAGAAAATTACCATGCTAGTAGTGAAATGTTAAAAATTGAGAAGTTAAAGTTCTTTGTTTGCTTTGCAAAGATGAAAGTGATTTGTTGTGTTGGCACCCTTCAGAATTAAGTTTTAGTATGATTTTTTTGTGTAGTGCTACCTTAGCTTTAGTTGAAGATTAAGAGTATTTTCTTTCTTTTGAGGTGCATGTTTATGAGTTACAAATTAAATAGTTACTACAACATTGTTAGAACTGCATGCTCACTGTAAAGTAAACCATTAAAATGCATGGTTAATTTAGATGTCAGTTTGAATATATGTGTTGTTTGTAGTACACTGAAAATGAAACAAAGCATCAGTAAAATATTAAAAACAGAACAAAACAACAACAACAAGTTGCTTCCATAGGGTCAGTGTTTTTTTTTAATCTTCCTTATTGAATAATTTAAATCATGTCTTCATTGATTTACATTTCATAAATTTTAATAATCTTTCACATGCAGCAAGTAGTAAAAGCAAATGCTGAAATAATTAAAAACAACCATAGAATAATATGAAAGATTTATCATTTAAGATGTTATAATAAAGACTCATTATATCATTACTATTGTTTTCTAAAACAAAATTCAAATAATTTCTTTTCACATAGACATACAAAATTACTCAGATCTATTAACCGGTTCCTGCATAACTCTAAGCCTGCTATTCATGTACTTGTAAGGCTTATATAGGCAAAGAATTAAGAGCTGTCTGATCAGGATGTACACTATTTGCTGCTCAGTCTAGTTTATACGTATATCAACCCTGACATGTAACATAATATTAAAGCAAAAAAACCCATAAAATTTAGCATGGATTTTTAACAAAATGCAGCAAGCTAAAGGTAAACACAATCACGTCTGACTGTTTGAACTATACTGCAAGATCTAGTCTGCTTTTATCAATTAATTCCATTATCAGACCTGTGTTCCTACAGTGAATCCCATCATACTGCCACCTGCTGGAATCGGAAATACGTAATGTGGTTGCTATAGCAATCAATTGTATGTGCTACTTGTTACCATGGATTCAGTCAATTATTGCTATGTTATCAGAATGTACATTGTAATAAAAACATTGCTATATTTTATGTGTCTTGGGAATTGGTTTTTATTATCCTTAAGAGATTGTTGATGATATTTGTAGTGTTTCTTGTAATGATATAAATCACTTACTGTATTTTCACATGTTTTGCATGGACACATTTCACAGTTCATTTGATTCTTTGCCATATTTTTTTTTATTTATTCATCTTTATTTGGATGGTTAAACAATGGAACTGTTTTAAGTGAATGTATTCTTTTGAGAATGATCGAGATTTTTGGTAAATATTATTTTGTTGTTGTTCCTATTGTAATTATGTGTAGATTCTTAAATTGCTGGCTACAATGATAATTGGCTTCAGTATTAAATGCAAACTGTGTTTCTGTTTATGCAATGGATTTACATTTAACTTTGTGCAATAAATATAAAATGTATGTCTTTAAAAAATAGGTAATTTGATTGTAATGTATTTTACTATGTTCACAACCAGACCTGGTAGTGCAATTGGTAGAATGGCATACCAAAGTTATGTTAGTGGTATAGCTCCCTTGATAATGCTCAAGCAAATATGAGGGTAGTTCCACAACTATTTGGCCAGGTGTCAGAATAATGTGACTGGTTGTGATATCATGTCAGGTGTTCACGGCACGCTATACACCAGGAAAGCAGCACTATATCTGGTTCAAGTGGTTCATAATGTCAAAGCTTCAGACTAATTAATCCCCACCCCTCCACCTTCAATTTCTTTCATTGTAGCATGATTTTTTATCAACACTGTTACACCTTTCAGATCGGTCAAACCGTAGTCGAGGTCGTGGAAACCGAGGTGGACGACTAACTGGTCGGTCGAGTCAGGAACCAAAATTTGACAACATTGCTAAACGTGTCATGTCTGCGAGACGACTAAAAATCAACGAGTTGTTGAACACGAACCGCGAGCTTCAGCTTCAGATTCAGGACCTGAAAGATGAGAACAAGCTACTGAAGAAGATGCAGTCACGGCAGGACAAAGCACTGAAGAAATATGAGGAACAGGAGAGTGACTTGCCGAGTCTAATACAGCGGCAGAACAATGAGAGTCGTAGTCTCAAGGATCAGATACGCAAGTGGCGGGAAAAATTTGAAAAAACAGACAGGTATCTGCGAGATGCAGAAGATGAACTAGAGAAAGTGAAAGCAAAGATGAAAAAGTTAAAAATGTTGGCAGATGAGAAGGAGTTACCCGAGAGGGCAGAGCTTAATAAGAAGATAAACAAGGCGGAATTGGACATGGAGGAAAAGGATGTCAAGATAAGGGTCAGATTTTTTTTTATCTTTTCTTTTTTGCTAGTTAGCTTAAAAAATAGGGGCCCATGGGTGGTAGAGTCAGTGATTTGTAACTCCTATGACTGCTAAGCCTCCCACTGCGTGTGTTCAAGTCCCGTTCGGGGCGAAGGATTTAATGTGGGAATGTCTTCCAGCTGACCTGCAGTGCACTGGTGGTTCTACCCAGACATTTGTGATTGGGTCTTCCCCCACCAAAACAGCTGGACGCTGATATAATGATCATAACTGGTTGCTGTGATTTCAAAAACAAAACAAAACTTAAAAAATAATTGATAAACTATGTGGATTAGAAAATATTATAATAAAAATAATAATGGTAACCTTTTCGGTAGATAAACTAATCACTTAGACAATGACATTGGTCACTTGATATTTAGTGTTTTTTTTAAGAAATATGATCTGACAAAACCTACAGTGTGGGATAAGAAATATGCAGCTGTTCCAAGATATGTGACTGCTTAAATTGGTTTTACTTTAAACAAGAAATTCAACTTGACTATTCTGTTAAGTATACATGTGAACTCTCCACTTTTGGAGGGAAACTCCCACTGTTAAGGTTTAAAATTATTTAAAAGTGAGGAGTGTTTTACACATTTTCAGAAATCTCTCTACTTGGAAAAAAGTAACTTCCTTCATTGTTTAAATGAAAAAAACAAATCTCCCTCTTTGAAAGTGAAAATCTCCCACATGGCTTCAGAAAAAGTTAACATATATGATTAAGTAGACCTGTTAATAGCATCTCTGAAAATGACATTAAAAAATTACCTTCACCATAACAGTATTATGTTTTTAAAGGTTTAAGCATGCATAACACCTTTAGTATGAACTGTGATGGAAGTGAGATTGAGTTTCAGTCCTAGACTAATCACCATACTAGACCATCAGCATTCTGATTGGATGGATTTGAATATAATATGAAATTTAAAATTTAGCCAATCAGATGCTTGGATGGATTTAAATACAATTTGAAATCTTACCAATCACATGCTTAGTTGGATGTGAATATAATTTAGAATCTAGCCAATCAGATGCTTGAGAATCATGTAAGCCTCAGTTTTATAACTTTTGATCTTAAAGTTCATTCTTGAATGATTTTTTAGGAACTAGAGCGTCATATACAGAACCTAGAGAAAAATCACCGTCATGAGCTTGGCATTGAGAGGGCAAGACATCGAGACGTCAATAAACAGCTCCAGCAACTCAGGGATGAAAATGACAAGTTATCCACAAATGTCAAGGTTTGATCATAGCTATCTTCATTATAAAGAGCTTCATCTATACATTATGTAGACAGGGAAAAAATGTGCAACCAGTCAGAGACTCGATCTTGAACCCTTCATTGTGGTTGCTCCGTGACTCAGCAAACTGGGCATGTGGCACATTATATTCCTATGCCCAGATAATATGCAGTAACACTCCAGACTCCTTTGAACTTTAAATTTGTCTTCTTATTTTCATATTTTAATTTAAACATGTCCTAAAAATAAATGATGAGTATGACTAGAGCATCTATACTGAAACGACCCCAATTCGTTTAACTAGGAAAAACATGGGCAGCAAGTGAGGGGCTCCAAGAGGGTATGCTTATCCCTATTGCCAGTGACATAAGGAGTACCTTACTTAATTCTACCTTTGCCAGTTCACTTAAAATTTCCGATTGTTTATTTGTTGTCATGGCAACACATGAGTGCATAAAGTAAGATCATATATGTAAATTTGACAATTAGATAAAGAATCCTAGTATTAATTTGTTTTGTGTTTGTTTTATATATTTTTTACTCATTTTTGTAGAAGTTGAATAATTATATTTTGATCATTACCTGTAAACAACTTATATAATTGGTGGTATGAGCTTTTGTGTAAAAATGTTACTTAAACTTAGAAACTGGTTAAGATCTCGGACCCTAAAATAATGGCTTTATTTTTTATAGGAAAAAGACAAAGAACTCCAAATGAAGAACATCTATGCCAACCGAATGGTGAAACCACCTCATCGGTTGCCGAACTCATATAGCGGCACACCTCATGGCACACCTCCTCCTGCCCGCAAACGACGACAATCTCTCAATGAGACTGATGGCATCACGCCTAGAGAGAAGGCAAAACAGATGGAGGAGAGGAGACGAGAGGAACTCCGGAAACAACGGGAGCTTAAGCAGGTGTGTATATCATTGATGGTCCATTGGCATCTGGCTAGAAGTCAGTTGACAGTCAATCATATATTGCACCAATCAGTATCTAAACAATACCGCTACCTCTCCAAGACTATTCTCCATTTGCAATTTGATGGAAATATTTTTATTTGTCTTTTGGATATATATTTATAGAAATCACAAATGAGAATACTGTAGACTGCAACAGAATAGGTTATGTTTGTAGAAAATCAATGGTCCATTATGATGAAAACAAGCAAATTAGAATAATTCTTACATTATGAAAATAATTACATACAAGGGAGATAATGTAATTTGAAATATTAGGGTTTGTTAGAGTAATGCCCCCTGGATGAAAAGTCTGAATTCCTATAAAGCTACATGTCATTCAAAGAGAAGCATACAAAACCTTTTCTGTATTGGTCACCCCAAAATTGATACATTCAATACTTGTTGGGGTAGAATGTTGTTTGGGAGGGGTTTGTCAATGGTAAAAAAATGATGGTACAATTTATGTCTGCCACATTTTCAAAATAGCAGAGGAAAGTTCTTTGGGAGTTGAATTGTCCATGATTAACATCATTCATACACTTGTTTGTTATTTCATGGTCATAATCTCTTTATGTTAAATTAAACAGCTGAACATTCTATGATATATTACAACAGCACAAAACATTCAGACTGTTTTTAATTAAACTGGATCTTTTATAAAAATGGATCCTTTATTTAAATGTTTATCAGCATGAACAGGTTTACAAGAATAATCAGCTTCAGGTGTTCCTCATATTCATGTTTTGCACATCTGAACTTACTAACTTAAAACTGGGGAAAGGGTCCAAGTATAATATGTGCAGTAACAACATTGTGGTTTACTCCTTGACACTTGATTGGTTGAATGTTCACCTTATTCTGTAATTCATCCAATTAGAAAGTGGAGCCAAAACAAGCATCACATGTTTGTATGCATACTATAACTTAATGTGTGACTTACGTTTTCTGTCTTATAATATTTCCTTAAATCCCAGCCTCTCAAAACTGCTTTAAACAAAATCCATGTTTTCAAAAATATAGTCAATTTTATTTAAGATTTCACTTGGCACATTAAGTGAACATTTGAATTTGGCATGTATTGTGGTGAAAGGCAGTTTCAAGAACGCTTCTTTTTTGCTGTGTTCTGTGGCCAGGTTGCACAGTTATTCATTGCAGACAAAAAACAACAACACTTTATCATGTAAAATAGGTAAATATGATAGATGTTGGTACTTTATTCAAACTCTGTTAGGTTGAAAATGTATAAAATAATTTTAATATTTCAATTCTGTAGGTTTTGGAAGAGGTAACTACAAAACAAAACTTTTTATGCATGCTTTGGTATATATTTATTTATAAGCATTTTTTATGTGTTACTAATGTTTGGAAGTTAAACAGTGTTGGTTTAGGTTAAACTGTTGTTCTGTATGTCACTGGAAAAAATGTAAATAAACCCACATTTACTTCAGTTGATTAAATAACTATATGTTTGTTTATTTGTTTGTCTTAATGAAAGTCTTATTTATGTTATGATAACTATTTCATACTGACCTGTACTACAAGACCATATTTGTTCAATCACTAGGTTGTCTTTAAATACAGGTTTCATTGGTAGTGTTGTTAGAACTGTTTTAGTAGAGGGTAGAATATCTAAAGTACGAATGTAGGGCACACATAATATCTTTTGAAGAATGATAGCTGCTCTTGAAAATATTCTGATAATGTGTGCTTTCAAGAAGAGAAGATCTGAACATTAACATAGAGCATAAACATTTAACAGTTCAATCAATGTGAAGTAAAGGGCGTAGCAAACATGTTTATTGATATTCACACTTCATGAACTATATGTAATTAGGACATAGGTTTTGAGTTTGCATGATCTAACGCAGAATATATCATGGTTTCGAGTTCAGATGTGTATTAATTTAATTTATTTATCTGAACAAGAAACCATTATATATTGGGCGTTAGATCACGCTAACTAAAAATCTATTTCCATTCTAATACGTTCTACAAGAAATGTTGACTTAAAAGGGACACAAATGCGAACTACAATGCTTATTACAATTTATGCAATGTTGTAAGGTTGTTTCCCTTGGCTATTCAAATTCACCCCTGCGTACTTCCTGGTTATTATATATATCAACAACAGACAAAATTGCATATTTAATTAATTTATTTTTTATCATAATTTAATACTTATGTTATTAGTAAAACAAAACCATTACTTTCCAAGATAGGGTAAAGTTTTAGGCGAAGACAATGTGAGCGAAAATAGCAACTTATCACAATATGTCGGCTTGGTCTGCAATATGAAAATAGGAAGGGGAAAACAAAAGAACAGCTATTCTGTTGCAGTAAAATAGTCCCATATTATGCTGTGATTTATTGTGCATTTTATTACAGTAGAATGCTTCTTTAGTTATAGACATAAAATATTGATAGTGTTAGAATATGAGTTAGACAATGAAATATAAGCACTTTATCCTGAAACATTCGAAATAGAAAATATCTCAATTTGCCACATGATTCCCCTTGTTTTCCATTCAATATAACCATTACATATTTTCTTGTATTGTGTAATCAACAGCTTTTTGATTGATGATGAAGAAACAATGTCATCATAATATGGATCGTCTCATACCAGTATTTCACCAGGTTTTGTTGTTAATATTTCTTAAAATCATATATTGGCGATTAATATTATGTGATAAATAGACTCTGACAGTCGTTGTCAATTTAATACAACCATTTATAAAACTTATCCAGGAAAATTGACAGTAAACTTGCCATAGGCTCGTTTACAATTACTTTTCCTGAACTCGTTTGATAAATGTTTGTATTAAATGACAACTTGTGGCAAATCCTCTAAATAGTGTGGTGTAATCTACAGATTGGTAAAAAAGGGAATCTTATATTTGCTGACTTCTTTAATCCCAAAGTGCAGTGAATTTATGCTTATGAAAGCAGACACTTTCTTTAGGGTTAGAAATTTTTGTTGTTGTAATATTGGTTGTTCTAGTCTACCTACTTTTATGATTATATTTGTTACGTTAAAGTCTAGTCAAAATAAATTTCAACAAAGATTATTTACAGATCTTTTATTGAGTAGTTTCATGTTTCATGTTCTGGGATTTATTTAGGTGCTCATTCTGTTCTCTTGCTTGTTACAGTTGTTGACTTTCCTAAAAATATGTATAATATAGCCTCTACTATATTACAGTGATATTGCATGACCGCTGCCTTTTTCTTGAACGCTTTTGGGCCTTCCTTACTCACTGTTTTGGGGATGTCTTGATTTAACAATCATGATAGTCTAGTCTTGTCTGGAGTCAGTCAGTGGTTTATTTTCTGGGCACTGTTTTGTCATAATGATGTCTGATCATAGATGTTTGTCAAATGCCACTTCAATACACACACCCTCTCCCTCCCCCACCTGCCCCAAAAATACATGCATCTATTCAGTAGGGAATATTGATGAAAAAATGGTCGTCCTTATTAGTAAATATCCAAGGTAGTCCAAATAGTAGGTATGTCCTTTAAGTTAGAATTCTGAAACTTAATTGCCTGTTATTTTGCAGATGTTGCAATGAGTGAAATTTCTTACTTTTGTTTAAAAATGAGTGTTAAAGCCATAGAAATACTTATAGAGATATGTTATTTAAAGGACACAATGAAGACTGTTTGTTGGTGATGGTTAACCAGGCTATTAAAAGAAAGGCATAAAAGTCAGCATACATTCCAAAAAGTACTAGCATAAAACCAAGTAATCCAAAGAAACATGCATTTTTAGATTATTCAGGGGAGACAATCCACTTATGTCTTTTATTTGCTTCACAGTCATGTTTTCAGCTTCAAGTTAAATATGTGATCGCTATACTTGCTACACTTCATTATGATATATTAAACTAAATTAAATTATATATTATATATATTAACTATGAAATCAATCAGATATCTTAATATTCAGATTTGATAAGATTTCTATTTACAAAGGTTCTTTCAAGAGTATAAACCAGACCTGGTAGTGCAATTGGTAGAGCGTCGGCTCCAGGTATGGGAGGCCCCTGGTTTCGATCCCGGGCAGCGACATACCAAAGTCGTTAAAAAATGTAGTGGCCTAGCTCCCTTACGCTCAAGCAAATATAAGGGTAGTTCCATGACTGGTTGGCCTTGTGTCAGGATAATGTGACTGGGTGAAGTATCATGCCAGGTGTTCAGGGTATGCTATACACATTGAAGGCAGCACAATATCTGCTTCATGTGGACACCGTCTCCAGATAACTGTAATACTGTTAGTAGGACAATAAACCCAATAAAGAAACAAAACAAGATTATAAGTTAAAACCTTGCAGAGTCTTGGATTTATAAAACAGTATTATTTATATAACATAAATAACAGAAGATATACATTTATTTTATTTTGCCCAGTTTCCACCAATAAATTTACAGGTATATATTTGTTGTTATTGTTATTGTTGTCATTTGGTTATTATTATTTTTGGTGCATTTTTGAACATTGTTTATGTGTCGTTGATAGTAATTGTGTGATAATTGTTATGGTAATTGTGGCTTTGTATTGGTGATTTCTTAACATGCTTTTTGAAACAATCTCCTTAAAATATTTTAGGTACAGAATTGCCATGCGTTATGTCATTGTATGTTTTCAGAAATCTGTTTAGTCATGTAAGGCAAAAAAAAGTAATTTGTATCTATGTAGGCAATAAAATTATGAGCAAAGTAAATATAAGCGTGCTTACTACATACTACAAAATAACTAATAGTTTGTTTCTGAATAACTGGACGATTGTCTACCTTTATTATGGTTACTTTAAGACCACCAGTTATTTAAGTTATTTGAAGCCGTTTTTATCGCAAAGCAGATATAATGCTGCCTTTTCTGTCATTAAATGTCACATAAACACTTTGCAAGATATCATGCAAAGTCAACTTATGCTGAAATGTGGTTGTTCATTTGTATAATTACCTTGCAATCACTAGAGTGTCGTCAAGGATACTACCATTTTGGTATGTCCTGGGCCGGGTTTGATATGTTGTCCCATCTTGGATCGAACCCAGAACCTTTTCCTACCTATGCTCTTCCTATTGAGCTATAAGAAAAGGTTAAAATAAAAATAATCCTTTACTCGATTAAAACACCATTCACCTATTTCAACATAACATTTCTCTCTCCCTTATGGTGTTTCCAGCAAGTAAAGGGACAAAGCCAACAAAAGTACAGGGCCACCTTCATAAATGTTTTCATAATTGAAGGATATTGGGACTATGACACAATACTCTGTATTTATGTTTTTATGTATTTATTTTTATACTTGTTAAGTGTGGTTGTTTTTCACTTTGGCATAGAGAAAACACACCTTGTGCATGTATCTAAGTTAAAACATAAGTTTATTATTTGTTTGGTCTGTAGGAATATTTATCATTGTTGATATTTAATTTTTATCATTGGTTTGTTAGTGATAGTTTTTTTAATAATTAAATTAAACAATATTTTTTTTTAGAAAAAGCACAATATAGATTATGCTTAGAACATGCTTGACTAGAAAGTTTTCATCAGTCATTGAACTTATTATGTATGTGACATACCAGTCAAATATTTGTTTCAAGCAAAATATCTGCTTAAATGTTGTGTACCTATATAAACCATGTTTATAACCTAACTTGATGCAGAGAGGAAGTAAAGCTGTTCTTCCATCCCGCCCTACCAATGTTCACTCCAACACCCACAAAACCCCACGGCGTGCACGTGATATGTCTCCCTTGGTTACAAGGGGCAGGTCACCTTCTATTGATCGATCAAGGGCAATAACTCCCAAGTACCCGGATGATAGTTATGACACTTACCAACCACAGGGAAAGGTAGCTCTTGCTCTAACAGGGTGGAAATTTCCTCAACTTGCTCACAACTTGGCTCAAACACTGCTCCATTGGACTGTTCTAAACTCTTATTAATACTGTGACCTACTAGCGAGTAATTTACTGTTTTTACCAGTAAATTCTCCCTCACCTTTAAACCTTCGTGCTGAAATATTGACCAATCAACAATCAGCTGATATACTTGTATAGGAAGTACTTTGATAGGAGCTTACTCTGTTTAAACCTTAAACATTTTCTTTATATTGCCATTTTAAAGACAAAAACAGATTAAGCTTTCATTTAAACATTAACCGTCATTTTTAATCAGCTTGCAGAACAAAGTTATTTAAGAAAAAAAATATTCAAAGGATGGGCTATTGTATTACATCATGTCTCTGGGAAACCTATAACTGCTTCTTAAACTCAGATCATCCAATCATAAAGAAATAGATCAAGTCTCTCAATTTGTCAACCGATAACAATGTTCATTATGTTTTAAGTAATGTAAAGCATCTTTAGTAGATTTTTTTACTAAAAGGGGGCTTGCTTGCTAGCCATTGCTGCACCCCATTTAACCAACTATTATTTACTGTTATTATTAATGTATTCAGTTCAATGGAGTAGTTGTGGTAATAATTATTCTTTAACAATGTGGATTTGTTTGTTTACACCTTTCTCACCCTTTCATCACACAAGCCTTTCTCTGACCTTATTTACGATATTCTATTGATGTATCTTATTACTAATTTATACCATAAAATAAAGGTAAACAGCAACAACTAATGCTAGCCGGATCTCTGCTTAGGTGTTGGATTCTTTTACTTTACTGTTTGTATACAAAGGTAACACTTGTTTAAAGATTGGACACTGACTAGTTTGAAAAATAAACCAAGTTAAATCATTGTGTTTCCTTGATTGCCTTTCTGTTTCCTGTGATGCTTGTAAATATCCATTTCTCTGGGCAAGAACCACTTTCTATTAAAATTGTCTTGCTTTCTTTGTTGCCTCTCTGTTTCCTGTCATGCCTGTACATACCGATTACTCTGGGCAAGAAGCACTGTTTTTTTATATTCTTCTTGCTTCTTTGATTGCCTTCCTGTATCGTTTAATGCCTGTACATACCCATTCCTCTGGGCAAGAAGCACTGTCTATTATAATCGTCTTGCTTCTTTGATTGCCTTATTGTTTCCTGTCAAGCCTGTATGTACCCATTCTTCCTGTCATGCCTGTACATATCCATTCCTTTGGGCAAGAAGCACTGTCTTTTATAATCTTCTTGTTTCCTTGGTTGCCTGTCTGTTTCCTGTCATACCCGTACATATACTAGCTCTTTGCTGACAAAGAAGCACTGTGTTAATTGTTTTGCTTCACTTAAGTTTTTATGCTTGTAAATATATTCCTTATTTTAAATGAAAAAGTACAATGTACAATGTATAAACCTCTTGCTTTCCTGATTGGCTTTCTGTTTCCCTCTTCTGTTTATACATGTACATTCTGTTGTGTGGATGATGAAGCACTGTGTTTAATCTTATTGCTTCCTTGATGGCTTAATGAATGTTTACTGGTTTCTTTTTGTACACTCATTCCCTCTTGTAAATGAAGAAGGGCTGTGCATTACCTTTTGTGCTACTTTTATTGCTTTTCTGCTTTCTTGTCACATATATTCAAGATATTAGGCTAAACCCAGTATATTTATTAATTACATGTAATACTTATGGCATCTAACTCATCAGTGAATTTTTTAATCTCCAAAGAACATGTCTGAGTAAAAATGACTGATTCTTAATTCTGCAGGATCTTTCACAATGCGGTGCCAACAAACCAATATGTCAGAAACAGATGTTAAAGTATATATTATAAAATCCCTCTGCTTATAAATCAATTTATACTTTAATTTATATTAAACTATTTGGTAGATTCATTCTATTAGCTGATTTTCAAATAAAATTTATAGACAAAGTCTGAATTTCTGGGACAGCCCTCGTAGAACCTGATCTATGTAAGATACAAAATCATCACTTACTTTAGTTTTAGAATCATTGTCACAGTAAGGCAGTCTTGTTGATAAGATAATTCTAATTTGAAAGGGTGTAGAATCCATTTACAATTAAGATTAACAAACATTGTTCATAACTGTCCAAACGCTGTAAGGATGTGGTAATCATCCTTTATTGTGAATTGTGTGTTTTATTACTGCCATGTTTTATGATTTAGGTGTTGTGCATACCAATGCACTTGCAAATGTTATTCTTACTTGTTTGCTTATTTATTTCTTCTTCATCACGCTCTTTAAAAATGCTGAGACACCCCATATATCCGCCTGATTATACATAGAATAAAAGTAGGAATGAAGTTATTCGCAGAACTTTCAATAACTGAACTGCAATACACACACAACATGATTGTGTTTGCATACTTTATATTATTATGTTGCTTATATTATTAAAGTTTATATGGACTTTAGAACAGGTCTGGTTGATATTCTCACTAACTTGTTAAATGTCTTAAAGTATCCATTTTATCAGAGAAATGAGCAAAGTTTAAAACCTTAAACATTTTTTCTCAACTTCCATCCTTCTAAACAATGCATATAGTTGTTGCCTCTTAAACTGTAAATGGGATCAGTTTTCGGATAGAATAATAAAACATAACATATAAACACATTCTATGAACCATCAAATCGCTTAAATAGTCACCACATACATGTATTGCCTGTTTTGTTTATCCACTATATTTAAACTTTTCTTAATAAGCTATATCTTTTAAACTTTCTTTTTGTTCATTTAAAACTTCCACTAGTAAGAGAAACATAAAATTGAAACTTGTTGCCCATTTGCAACAGTTCAAACTAAAATATATTATCATATATGTAAACATTCTAAGTTTTTTTATGTTTTGATAGGGTTAAGCAATAGCAATTTTCTTAAGTCTTTCAATTATGATTGCAAAAGAAGCTGTTGACAACAGTATAAATAAGTCTATCCATTATAATTTCAGTAATTGGTAACTATTGACATTAGTATTAGCAAACTAACAAACTATAAAGATAATATTCGGACATGTTTTTTTAATGAAAAAGCTTTGAAAACTAGAATTTACCGTAAGTGATGACATTTAAACCATTTGAACTGTTTTAAAGGCTAAGTATCTTCATACTGTCTTCTGGATAATCGTTACATACCCCTACATTTTTTATGAGGGGACATTACTCTAACTATACTAGGCACTTTTTAAAAATTGCAATTGCATTATTTCCCTTGGAGATAAGTATATACATGAAACTTTCTATAGTTATATAATGACCCGTCCCATTTTAACAACAACAAAAAAGCTGGGACTATAACATTCATTTACCTAAATGTTTTATTTCTTATTAAAAAAAATCAGATATAACATGTGCATAATGATGAAATTAATAATGAAAATATAACTCGCTATCAGATAGTGCATAATGATGAAATTAATAATGAAAATATAATTCGATATGAAATAACTTACTCTAATAGAAAATACCTGTACACTTTTTTCTTAATGCATGTTTGTTAAATATTTCTTGTTGAATGTAATGTTACATACAATAATGATTTCCTTTCGAAGAAAAGTATTTAAAAGCACAAACACTTTATACCTGAATTGTTTGTACTGATCAATTTCACAGAAAGGTTCACGGCTATGTTGAAAGTGTTTATGCTTCTAAATTTAATTCTTTATTGGAATATTATATTAAAATAAAACGTATTTAACATTTGCTATTTACATAAATTCCAGCAACATGACAAGGTGAAGCGAGAGCAAGAGTTACGCAACATGAGAGAGCGAGAAGAAATGGAGAGAGATGAACGTGAGAAGAAAAAAAGAGAAGAAGATGAACGAAGGGAGTGGGAAGATAAAGAGAGAAGAATGAACGAAGAAGCTAAAAGGGAAGAAGAAGAGCGAAGAAACCGACAAGAGAGAGATCGAATAAAACAGGAAGCAGAAGAGCGGGAACGAAAAGAGAAAGAACGCAGAGAAAAAGAAGAGAAACAAAGAAGAGAAAAACGGGAAAAGGAAGAAAGGGAACGCAGAGAAAGGGAAAGATTAGAACAGGAACGAAGAGCTCAGGAAGAACGGAGGCGCTTTGAGGATGATGTATCGCTCCAGGCTGAACGTCGCAAGAAGGATGAGATTCTTCAAAAATTGCGAGAAATTGATGAAGGCGGTCAAAAGCCAAAAGAGAAAGACAAATTTAATGATCCATTTTTCGTTACGCAAGAAAAAGAAGAGTCCAGTGAATCCATGGGAAGTAAGAAAAGTTATAAGTTCACTAAGCCTATAGAGAACTTGCATAAAGGCAAGCCCGCCGTGGATAAGAGTCGGGATCGTTCAGTTGACGACCTTGCTCAAGGTGGTTATAACCCTACTTTTGGTTCAAGTCGAGGCGGGGCTTCGAAATCTAACAGCACTGCCCCTAAAACATTTTCATTGTTTGACGACGACGAACCAAAGGTGAGTAACAAAGCCTCGGTCAGACCTGCTCAGAAATCGAAACTAATGGAAGAACTTTTTGGTTCAAAGGCAGACACTGTGTCAAAACAGGATGACATTTTCGCTCCATCAAAACCTGCGCCTAAGAAAGCAAATCAAGGGGAGAACAGACCCACTGCCTTCCCTTGGGACGATACGACTAATGTGAAAACATCGAGTTTGAATTCAAAACGAGAAAACTCTGCAACTTTATTTGGTGGTGGCAGTGCACTAGTGAATGATGAAGAAATAATTGGTAGTAAAAAGACTAATTCAACATCATTACGTAGACCAAAACAGGCCACTACTACATTCCATACCAAACCAACTGTGAACGCAGTCGACCATTTTGACGATGATATAGAGGAAGTGATGTTGTGAAATGAATAATGTGTCATGACAAGAAAAATAAATAAAGTACATTGTGGGTAGTAAATTAATAATTTATTGTGTAATAGTTAGTATAGTTCAAGATTAATCCAAAGATTAACTGTGATAACATGTTTATTATTAATGATGATTATTAATATATTAGAAACAAGTCTCTATATTGGATTTATTTGCTAGGTTATGTGATATGTATGTAATTTATTATAAGTCATCATGTTCCAAGTGCTGAGCATTTTTGTCATTCAGTAGATATATTTTATTAATATTGCATGTCATTATTGTGTCATATTTCAACATTGTAAGTGTTCTTAGTTACAATTTCCCGTCCATATTGAACAAAAATTGTAAATAAAAGGCTTTTTGTATTGGTTACAGTGACCTTTGTTCCTTCTATATTTATTTTATGTGGGCGACCATGGCCGAGCAGTTAGTCTTGCTAGTTATAACTCTTCACCTTGTCACTGAGTGGTTTCCAGGTCTAACTTAGGCGAGAAATATCATTTAGGGAAGTCTTCCAGATGACCTGCAGTGCACCGGTGGTCTTCCAATTTTGTCGGATGGATGTAACAAAAAAATATGCATTATTTCTACATAACATTATAACTTAATGACTATCTATGCTAGATACGATATTCAAGTTTTCGTGACTTTATTAGAAGAAATACTATGTTAAAGTGTCTAAAATAGCTACCATAAACTTTTTTTCATAATAACAACATGTTCAAATGACAATGTCAACATTTTTGTGTATAGTAAATTTCTTTCAACAGACAAATCTTGTTATTGTCATAACTGTATGGAAATTACTGATACCAAAAGTGTAAACATTCTTAAAAAGCAGAAAAAAATGTTACATAAAATTGACAGCAAATGTCGACGCGAAAGATAGTAAATATATTATTCATATTTAACACATAAAAACTCAGTTATAATATTTACTGATAATATATAGACTTATTCACCGCATTGTTTTGGATCCCGGTTTGGCAAAATAATATAGGTAACATTTTCAACTGACATTTGACTTGCCATTGGGTCTTCCCAGACATCCATCAAAGGTTCATCATCCAACAATATTATTATGACTCCGCTACAATGGTCAATACTGTGTCACTGTAATGTTTAACGAAAACGGAACAAACTTGTTTAAAATGATTAAATTGTGAAAAAAGGTACAAAACATATACATTCAGTTTTCTTTCTGTTAACTCATTAAAGCCACAAGTATTTGTTAACACTGTTGTTGTTAATGCAATTTAAACATGAACATATCGATATGGCTACCCGAATGTTAAATCAAGACTGATCTTAAATCGGTCCATTTATTGCTTTTATCTGCAATTTCAGTCTGACAGTAAAACTTTAAAGTTATAACAGATATAATAGCACTTGTAAAAAGCGACCTCATCAGATTTGGATAAATACATCATAAGTGTTTTTTCTTTCTTTTGTATTGTATTGAAAGTATTAAGTAGAGTATACAAAATTGACGAGAAAAATATCACGAAGAGATTAAAAGTTAGACCAAACTCAATTATAAATGTTTTCTTTTTTATTCTATCTAATGTCATTAACAACAGTAATGTACATTGGTTTGCCATTTAAAGTTCAATCCTTTCAAATTCAATATTTTTTCTCGGTATCCTTGATTCAAATTAAGATTTCATAAGAATATTGTTAAATTTATGACATTCCGATTTAATTACAGGATTTCATAACTGGATACTGATTCCTCTGTATGTTGTAACTGTTGGGTTTAATGTAATTTGGTCACTGTTGGTCAGATTTTCAGTTTTTTAGTTTGAGCTAAAAAGCCGAACTAGAACTTACATGAATAATGGATAAAATAATAACTGATCATCAGACAACAATTAAAGAAAAACACAACATGTTCAGGACAAGATGATCAGTTACTCGTGAAATAAAAAGAGTGTGTTAATTGGGCATTTTTCTTGGTGGCGGCAAACTTCAGAAGGATGAAAGAAAATGCGGCGGTTTTTTTTGTCAACCCTTTTAGCCCATTTTAAAATTTTGATTCTTCAGTGATTTCAGTTGATGATAAAAAATTCTTATTGCGATTTTAGCGAATCTTATGCATACGTATACTTAACAAGAATATATTTCCGGAAGTTAAATCTCAGTTGAAGAGCAAATTGTAGGGGCAGATAAATCAAGTTTGCGGAAAGGTCTATAGACTGTATGCAATCAAGATATCTTTGAAAATATTGAGTTGTATTAGGTTAAAAGAAACCAAAGCGATGTGTAGCTTTTTCAGATATCTTTAGTCATTGTTAGCTCAACAATCTTATATATCTTCAAGTTGCGCATATGGGTCATGCGTATAAATCAATCGTAAACATTACAAAAGTTTGATTGATGATGATGTGCTTCTATGTGTCAATTACCTGATTAAAACTTTGTCTAAATCTCTTTAATATCACAATTAAGAACGTTTTATAAATTTAAAAAATGGTTTTTATCTTAAACTATGCCTATAAGTCCATACAAAAGATGTATTTATCTATTTAATGTCGGCGCTCCACAAGGTGTACACAACAGAAAGACAAATGGCTGAATCTATTCAGAAATGCAGATCTACATGTAAAAGTTGTAAACGTTCATAATAAACAGAAAGAGAAAACGAATGTTATTTTTTATGTTTGTTTTGTAAATCCGTAGATTTTGCAATCATTTTAAGTGTACTGTAGAACGATATAATATCTACGAAACGAGTTCAACAAATCATAGAATAAAACTACACAGACTATCATTATACTATTTATGACTGCCGTGTACACACTATCTGTAGTACACATGTACTAATTTTAATATTCTTTTAGTGGTTGAATTAAGATTCATGATTTAATTAAAATATTATAATTTCAATTGTAGTGAGATGGTGTAGCTTTCTTTCTAAACGACGTTTTAAACATTAAGAATAACTTGTTTATATATAAGACTTAACCATTAAAAGAGTCTCAATTAAAATATTTAGCGCCACTTAACTATGGATTTTGTCTTAACATTTTTTTCAAGTTTATTGTAACGGTTTACATTAATACCTCGATGTTAATGACATAGTTAAAAATGCCTGCATATATCGGATTGGGTTACTTCCCTTTCAAGTTGAATAGTTACACTTTACCCGTATCTTTTGTGCTGCCTTACGTCCCTTTAATGCGATGGTGTACTGTAGCAGTATCCCTTAAAATTTAAACAAATAACACTTGCGAGGGATGATCCTTAAACATTAACCAAAGCGGTTCTTTTGTTATTTCTTATTCAACGATAACAAGAGTCCGAGCGTTTTGTGTCTTTTATTCACCATACTTTTAAAGCCAATCAACATATCACTTCGATTAAAACTTGATACAATATTGTCTGTTTTGAAACTTGAAATCTTCTGAATTTTTTGCATGCTTTAAAATGACGAGGTAAAGAGTTTTTAAAAGAACCCTGGGCTAAAACAAAGTAAATGTGCTAGTCCCGAAACCATCTTATGTTTCAAGTAAAAAAACACGACACTATTCAAGGTATGCATTTATATTTATTGTTTTCACATCTTGCCAGAATTCAAAGATATAAAACCAATTCACATTTATTGTATCAGCCAAAAAGGCAAGGTATATATGTGCCCGCTAGACACGAAATACATATTTCAGTTCTATAAGCGATGCCACAGACACCGCATTATGTAATGTACACATTATTCATGTCGGTTGACTTGAAACCTAAAGCCTTTTGACAAAAGACAGTTTATATTATTTACTAAAAAGCCAGCTTAATTACCATCTTTCATTTATCCGATATTTTAGTACACGAATACAAGTTGTACCTTAACACACCTGCCACACCTGCAGTAAAACTAGCCCGTTAGTGCATAATATATCTTCCTGCACACTGACCTACTACACAATCACCCATCAGCAGATTCATAGAATAACTGAATACTTAAAGACCAGACCTAACGCAATCCACGAGACACGTGATCATGACACTATTTCAAGTTCTAACACTCTGATGACACATTAGGTAAAAACATGCACATTACAAACATACAACAGATAAAGAGGGTTTAAAGATGCACACATATATAATGCAAAAAGCAATAGACTTAAATATTTACAACAGGAGAAGCAAGTTTGGTTCAGTGATTGAGTTAAGAAATAGAAAAAGGCTCCGTACTGACGTTGGTGTGTTTGTGAGTGTGTATATTGCGAACAATTCACAAGATATATCTGAAACACCTAACGATCCATAATATGTATGTCTGCTACAGATGAAATCTAGGCGATATGGATATGAATATTTAGACTTTATTCAAGTTAGCAATTGTCTAAATTCAATGGTATATTTAATTCTAATATCAATAAAAAATAATATTCCACAATTAATAATAATAAAAACACAAAGCTAACAGTTTCAAGTATATACACTGATTATAACCATGCCACGTCATTCAAACACCAATTGTTTTGAATACTGTCATACAAGACAATATGCATGATTAAACGAATAGCATTGCTTAATTGATTAGAGAATTTTTTTTTCTTGACGTTTAGATAAACAAATGCATTGTACGATGTATTTGTCGGATATGAGTATCCCATGTCGTCGTCTTTGCTCGGGATCCCAGATTCGTCATTTTTAAAATTGTTTAATATTGAGCTTTTTTCTTTATCATAGGAAATATAATAATTAAATAGAATCCCACAAGCATGGCGGGTCGATACCATATGTGGGGAAAACTAAAAGTTTGACTTCAGAATGGATCACTAAGAACTACATTTGTGTAAAAATAGACATGAAAAACGTGTAAAAGGGTCAAATAATATCTGTTCACACTTTTTTATACTGATAAATACATATACGACTAAAGCTGTGTTTACAGCATATATTGAACCATTTCTATCAACGCATACATTCCATGGTCTTTACTAGATGCTTAGTTGAGATAAGCCTCTGTTGTTCTTCTCTTTCTTTCTTTTACAAAGTCTAGAAAATTATTTGACTTATATCATCTGTATTACGTTAATGTACCTGTTGGCAAGGTCAGTATCGGTATCTACTTTTTGCATAGCTTCTTGTAGTTCTAAAAACTCTTTCGTTAGAAAGGCGGGACCATAAGCTATGAAACTGTCTAAAAGTCTAATCATGTTTTCCTTTTCATCCTGGAATATCTTTCCTTTAAGAAGATTCCTCGACGGGATCATGTAATTCTGCAACTGTTCATTTTCCACCGCTACCCTCATCATTTGAAGGGACATATTCAAGAGAGATGACAGTCCAAAGGGACAATTCCTCCTTTTCATGTTCATCACGCTCATGTAATTGTTGCGCAAGGTCAGTATTTGTATTTACATTTTGCATAGCTGCTTTTAGATCTGAAAACTCTGACCATTTTGTTAGAAAGCCGGGACCATAATCTATGAATCTGTCCAACAGTGTTATAATTGTATCCTTTTTCTCACGGGAAAACTTTTCTTTAAAAAGATTCCTTGACGGGATCATATAATTCTGCAAGTGTTCATTTTCCACCGCTGCCCTCATCATTTGAAGGGATATCATCAAGAGAGAAGACAGATCCTCCACTTTGAAGTTTTCTGGAGCCAATATTTCTGTCATCCAGAAGACAAGATTCTTTGCAGTATAGCTAGAGAAGGCTTTACATAAAGGCTTAAGACTTTTATTCATGATCTTCTTCAAAAGTATCAGCAAATGAATTTGGGTAATGTTGAATGTCTTAACCAGGTATTGTTCGCCAAGTGTAAAGCATATCCGCCATTCCAGAATACTGTCTTTTTGAGGGCCCACTGGAACCAAGTGCCAGTCCAGTTTCTTCAAATCCATTAAATGTTTTTGACTCGGCCAGCCATGAAACCTTGGCCTGTTTAGCCATTCCTGTGATATTTTGCTGTATCTATATGGTATCGCAAGAACGTCGTCATATTCACCTCTGCCTGGTGTTGTAACGCGAGTTGAAGGACCACTTATGACTATTTCATCCCCAATACCTAAAAGTTCGTGTGTCAAACGATCTTTGAAAAGCACACTAGACAGGTACACATCATCACCTTGTTCGACAATACAATTACCTTTATCAGACAGGTGTCGCACCTCATCCGGAAAGGCGAACTTCAATTTTGAATACCCTGGATTCAAATTGTCAATTTTAGTGAGAAAAAGCACTATATTTGCATCATTATATAAAGAGATGTCGTCTGCACACAAAAAACGGTCAGCTATAGTCATAAAGTCATAATCACTCTCATCCAAAGTGGCTGTCCCTTCAGCCTTACTCCCAACAGCGATGAAATTATCACAAGAAATGTAGTTTGGAAATTTTGTAAAAAAATGTTGTCTCTCTTTTATTGCCTTGTAGCTGTATCCAAGCAGTTCAAGTGCTGCTGCCAGGGTGACGGAAAATGTCCGTAAATATTTGATGTTTTCTTTGACGGTAGACATTCTGAAATAAAAAAATACATTTAAACTATGGACACAAACTAACTAAATTTATCTTAACTTAACTAAACTAAGTTTACTTTCAAAATAAATCAAACTAAGTAAACCCAACAGAAAGAACGCAGTTTATAAAAAATTCTGACATTTTTTATGCTGAAATTTCGCTACCAACTCCGACAAAGAAAATGAATGATAATAATGGAGAAACACACTGCAAGAAGGAACAAACATTCTGCAAAAGCTCTTTAAAGGTAGTATCCGACAGTTTGGACAAAATGGTTTTCTCTGTTGCAACCAAATAAATTATTGTTTCTTTAAAAGATCATCCAAAATGATATTTATTGGTGCCCAATATCTCTGTGAAGAGTCAAGCATAACACCAAACTTGTCATTACAAAAATCACTTTCTATCTCAGCCACGCTGCACATTTAGCTATTTTAAAACTATTAAATGTTAGAAAATCATGTGACCACTAAGTTTTATATCATGTTACATGATTATCCGTTCAATCAACTAAAAATATATATTTTTTCAACTGAAATCCACATGGTAGTTATTCATAGAGTCGTAAGTAATGGTTAATACAAAGCGATATATTTCACGATTTGTACTGCGTAACAATTGAGGTAATTATATCAACACAGTTTTCCTGACAAAAGTATAAGTTCATGAAGCCATTATGAACAATTTCCCCAGAATAGGGGTAAGATGTGAAAGTAACGAACAATAACTCTGAGTAGAAAGATGAGCATTTTTGTAAGATACCTTAATCCAAGCCATTTTGTTTGAATATCTTCTTCTATAAAACATAAATGATGTATTTAAACCTACCTTGAAATGTCTGTTTTTCGTCTTCGTTCGAAATATATCGCATATAAGCTGACGATCTGATCTGAAAACTAAACTGGTATCTTGTTTTCTGGTTTGTGTTCAGCTCTCTGTAGATCTCGTTATGTAGTAAAATCCACAATTTCCTTATAGAGCTGACGCATTAATCACTGCTAAAAATAGATCATACACTGGCGTGTATCTCCATTTAGGCCGATCCTATTCATAGAAATGGGTTCATGTCTCAGTTCGTACAGTATATACCTGTCTTGACAATGTTAATACATTGTTTGTTATACGTGAGTAAATACACGTGAAAGGTTATGTAATACAGTTTACTTAAAAACCCCCAGCAAAAAAGTAATTGCAGTGACACTATTAAAGTGACTATAGCGTTGAAAACTATACATACACACACACATACACACACACACACACACACACACACACACACACACACACACACACACACACACACACACACACACACACACACACACACATATATATACATATATATTAGGGTGGTCCTTATTTTGCGACTTTTGATTTTTTAGTTTTTATATATAGGGAGAGAGAGAGAGAAAAAGAAAGAAAGAAAGAAAGAGAGAGAGAGAGAGAGAGAGAGAGAGAGAGAGAGAGAGAGAGAGAGAGAGAGAGAGAGAGAGAGAGAGGCGCACTGTAAATCAGTTATAATAACTTCACACATTAAATCCTTTACACGATAAGACACCCAAATGTCCGAGAAGTAAAATTCTGCGACTCTATCAAACGATGAAGTGTCCCCTCTCATAATACAAGTCCATATGGTTGAGTACAGGTCCACGTATTCACCAACACCAGTATGCAGTATTCTGTTAAAAAACCGTATCGGTCGTTTCAGTATCGCACAAATATCGGAAGATAGTACCTTTTATCAGTTTCTCTCAATTTCTCTTATTTAAATAAAAAACCTAACATACTCGTATATATATGTCATTTGAAACACCGGGCAATATATGAAAATTAATAAACGAGGTAATAATTTCCATATAACTTGTTTGTTATGACTTATAATGCCACCTTCCCATAAAATGACATGCATTAGTTTTCATTTTAATATAAGAATACATGACAAAGTCCTATGAGCACTGCAACATATGGCAACTTTGAAAAGGCACAGGACGAAGGTACTTATATGCAAGTCAAATGTAAAAGTAAGAAAAAAGTCTGTGATGTGCAAACCTGACAGTTACCGTCTTGGAACGGTCAGTCGGCAATACGGACCAGTTTCGTTTGTTGAATGTACGAGTGTTAGGTGTATTTGCAGATACAGTTTTTATGATGCCAATCGTTTACATACTGTAAAATCTCGTTAGTGAGCTTTTATAAATAATTTCGACTACTTATGGAATATACTGTAAGAGACAGATAGGCAAAGAGCCATACATTCAAAGACAGATTTAGGCAAATAGGCAGCTTCATCAGATACTGTGTATTTTATAAAAGCGTTAGAGTTATTTAAGCGTCAGCAATTTTTTTCCATTTAATGTCTTAATCACATTCTTTTTACAAGCTGTGCCAATATATATTTACAATATAATACTAAATGAGTACTATATCTGACATACAATTATCATATAGAAAATACAAAAAGTGTGCATATCAGTTATACCTGAAAACAATAAGGGAAGAAAATGTCCCTATCACCCAAAAGGAAAATAACGCAGCCACAAAATAAACAAAACACAAAAAACACGGAAACTAATAATATAATACTGACGACAAATGCACACTGTACAATGTATATAGAAAACATATGATCAGACTGTCAGATAACGCCTTAATAGGAAATTACTGAACGTATTCTGTATTGAACTAAGTTTTTTTCTCAATGAAGAAAATTTATTATTTATAAATAAATCTTAGAATAGATGTATCGTTAAGAACAGACGACGTGGTGCAGAATGTATTTAAGGAAAGTTTAACAAGTACAGGTGCATGTTTTCCGGAGAAAATGTGCTATACATTGAATAGAGGATGGGAAAGAAAGAGCGTTTAAACCAGGCAATGCAAAACAATGTCGTTCATGTTTACATTATATACAATCAGACTAAGGTACGGTTTTGAATATGACGGCGTCTAGTAACAATAAAGAAGTTTTTTTTTCAAACATTGTAAACGTTAACCACGACACACTTATTTACTTGATACTTAATCATGTGATTATAATATACTGCACTTATCAACTAACATGTTTTCTTGTTAAACAATGTGTCGAAAATAGCAATATTATAAAACATCAAAATTTTAAAAATGATTGTATATTCCAGCAATTTATTGTACTATTATATATATGAATGCCCTCATCATGTTGTAAGAGAGCCAGGAATTACAGATTGACCCTATTGCGGGAGAAAAAGGACAAGTTATCAGCGTCAGTTTTAAGCTGCTTACTCAGATTTCAGTTACGAAAGAAACTCTTAACATTCTTTAGTTGTTAATGTTTGGAATAGAAATAAATGGAAAATCTACTTAGTTTAAACATTACAATTCAAACTACAAATGCATTATAGAGGAACATTATTTAAATTATGGACAAAAAGAACAATGGTTCTGTTAAAACTTAGTTTGTTTTCTCTACCATCGCATCAGTACTTATATTTAACTTTACCAGACAACAATTAACAATTTGAAGGAATAGAGGAGCTGAAAAGATTAGATTGTGACCTACAACAACACTGCTGGTACCTGATTTGTTACACATTAGGCCATGGACATATGGTATTGCATGGTGCTACAAGTACTACTACTACTACTACTACTACTACTACTACTACTACTACTACTACAACTTCTACTATTACTACTACTACTACTATTACTACTACTACTTCTGCTACTACTACTACAACTACTACAACTACTTCTACTTCTACTACGACTACTTCTACGACTGCTACTATTACTATTACTACTACTTATATTACTACTACTACTACTACTACTACTACTACTACTACTACTACTACTACTACTACTACTACTATTACTACTACTATTACTACTACTACTTCTATTACTACTACTACTACTACTACTAGTACTATTATTATTACGACCACTACTAATATTACTACTGCTACTTCTACTACTACTACTACTACTACTACTATTACTACTACTACTACTACTACTACTACTACTACTACTACTACTACTATTACTACTACTACCACTTTTAATACTACTACTATAACTACTACTACTTATTTAATTTAATAAAATTTAGCAAATATACTTCAATTAAAGCATTTACAAAAAAAATAAAAATAGAACTAAATATGTTTTATTCTACATTTGGCAAAGTGAGGCAGATAAAAATGTCAAAGTGAAAGAATAGGAAGGAAAAGAATTGGAAATGCATTCCCATACAGGGATTAAACCTTTTACCAGTTTGAAGCATTTTAACCCTAATTCTGATACTCTTCAACTGGAGGTGCAGCATTACATTTGCTCTACCTTAATATGAGTAGTGCTTTCTCATTTAATTACGGTATTTGAAGTAATACTAAGTTTATAATGCAGTTACAGTGAGGGCCTGTTGCCAAGGTGGGCATGACTGTAGTAACTAGGTTAGACAAACAACGGCTAGACTGGTGAAGTTATTCATGGTAAAACATATGCAAATTTAAGGCATATTTTGCGATTGTTGTTTTAGTTCCGTACATGCATGTGTCAGATTTGATTGATTTAAATAAAGAATGATGGAACATTTTGCATTGTGTTATAGTGGATACATAATTAAAAACTGATGACGCTTTCTTCATATCATTATTCATGGTTTTAATTTGAAAGATGCTTTAGATTTTAGTGATAATATACCTACACACTTACAGGTGGTATCTGACAGTTTGCAATATTAAATATTAATTTAAAGTATAAGCCTGGCTCAGATAGTAAAAACATGTTTGTATGGATGAATGGGATGTTATGCTTTTATATTCATATGTCAATCTCACTAAAGTCGGCCCGAAAAAACTTTCTATAAACAAGAATGGTTTTCCCCGATTACTATTTTTATAACAGCCAATCAGAGAGCGTAATGCATAACGCTTTCGCTAAGAGTCGCAAAATGACCGCTCTCGATAAGAAAGCAGAAATGTGTATCGCAAAATTAGGAATTCGCTCGTTAAAACCATTTCAAAGCAAATTCTTGATTGCATTATGGACAACAAGGATTGTATGACAATATTACCGACAAGATATGGAAAGTCACTATCATATCAGTTGTTTCTACCAATAATGGGCGCAGCCATTAAAAGGATACTTTTTGACGGCTTCGGATCATCATTTACTTTTGATTTTGTAAGCGACAATCTGATTGCTTGGGAAGGTTTTATTGCCTCGTCGTCACATCCTGTTAGCGGAGCGGTTTACAGGATATGATTTTAATCAGATTGATTCATATGTAAGACATTAGTAAATAGTTTTTTTTACTTTTTTCAGGTAACAATATTTTTTTGGAAAAACCAACAAATGTCTCAAACTGTCGGATACCACCTTTACTAAAAGAACGATACATCTTTAAGCAAACAATACAAATGCATTTTTGTATTCTTTCAACATGAGTGAAATGAACATCCGGGTAAAATAGCTGACATCATTTAATATCAAGCACCACATTTTATCTAAACTTGTGATTATCTCATTTAAAAGTGAAGGTCATTTTGTGTGTATTACTTGTTGGTAGTTAAATAAAATGCAAGTTCAGTATTATAGGTTCTCTGTTTGCTTTGCAAAGATGAAAGTGATTTGTTATGTTGGCAACCTTCAGAATTATGTTTTAGACTGTTTTTTTAATGTGTAGTGCTACCTTAGCTTTAGTTGCAGATTAAGAGTATTTTCTTCCTTTTGAGGTGCATGTTTATGCGTTACAAATCAAATAGTTATTACAACATTGTTTGAACCGCACGCTCACTGTTAAATAAACCATTTAAATGCATGAATAATTTAGATGCCAGTTTGAACAAATGTGTAGTTTTGTAGTACCGGTACACAGAACATGAAATAAAGCTGTGAAGAAATGTGTAGTTTTGTAGTGCACCGAACATGAAATAAAACTTTGAACAAATGTGTAGTTTTGTAGTGCACCGAACATGAAATAAAGCTGTGAAGATATGTGTAGTTTTGTAGTACACAGAACATGAAATAAAACTGAACAAATGTGTAGTTTTGTAGTGCACCGAACATGAAATAAAGCTGTGAACAAATGTGTAGTTTTATAGTACACAGAACATGAAATAAAACTGAACAAATGTGTAGTTTTGTAGTACACAGAACATGAAATAAAGCTTTGAACAAATGTGTAGTTTTGTAGTACACAGAACATGAAATAAAGCATCAGCTTAAATATATGAAAAACAACAACAACCATAGGTGGAGTGTTGTTGTTTTATATCTGCCTTTTGAATTATTTGAATTATGTCTTCGTTGATTTACATTTGATTAATTATAATATCTTTCACATGTAGTAAGTATTAAACACAAATGCTGTAATTATTGAAAACAAACATTGAATAATATGAAAGATTTATCATTTTAGACGTTAGAATAAAGACTTAAAGATATCATTACCATTGTTTCTTTTCACAAAATTTTCACACAGACATACAAAATTACTCAGATCTTTTTAACCAGTTCCTGCATGACTCTTAGCCGGCTATTCGTGTACTTACATGTATAAGACTTATATAGTTTAGAGCAAGCTAAAGGTAAACACAGTCATAGAGAGTGTCTGACTGTTTGAACTGCTTGAACTATACAGCAAGATCTGATCTGCTTTTATCAATTAATTATCAGACCTGTAGTCATATGTTCCTACAGTGAATCTCATGGTACTGCCACCTTCTGGAATTGACAATATGTAATGCGGTTGCTATAGCAACCAATGGTATGTGCTACTTGTTACCATGGATCCAGTAAATTATTGCTATGTTATCAGAATGTACATTGTAATAAAACATTTCTATAATTTAAGCACCCCAGTCGGTCCATATTGCCGACTGACCGTTCCAAGGCGGTAACTGTCGGGTTTGCTCTTTTCGTTAAATGACTCATTCCAAATTTGTTCTTACTTTTCGCTTGGCTTGCATGTGAAATACCTTTGTTCTGTACCTTTTCGGAGTTTGGTATATGTTGCAATGCTCATAGGACTTTGTCAAATATTCTTATTGGGAATTGATATTATTAGCCTTAAGAGATTGTTGATGATATTTGTAGTGTTTCTTATAATGATATAAATCACTGTAGTTTCACATGTTTTGCATGGACACGTTTCACAGTTTATTTGATTTTTTGCCATTTTTTATTTATTCATCTTTATTTGGATGGTTAAACAATGAAATTGTTTTAAGTGATTATATTTCTTTCGAGAATGGTCAAGATTTTTGGTTAATAATAATTTGTTGTAGTTGCTGTTGTTATTATATGTAGATACTGAAATTGCTGGCTATAATGATAGTTAGCTTCAGTATTAAATGCAAACTGTGTTTCTGTTTATGCAATGCATTTACATCTACATTGGTGCAATAAATATAAAATGTACGTCTTTAAAAAATAAGTAATTTGATGATGTATTTTACTATGTTCACCACAGGACCTGGTAGCGCAATCGGTAGAGTGGCACACCAAAGTTATGTTAGTGGTATAGCTCCCTTGATAGTTCTCAAGCAAAATAAAAGGGTAGTTCCTCGACTGTTTGGCCAGGTGTCAGGATAATGTGATTGGGTGTGGCATCATGTAAGGTGTTCACGGCATGCTTTACACCGGGAAGGCAGCACTATATCTGCTTTAAGTGGACACTGTCTCCAGATAACTGAAATACTGTTGGAGGGGCGATAAACCCAATAAGCAATAAAAAAAACTATGTTCACCCCCTGTGTATCTTTTATATTCTCAATGATGGCAAACTTATTTTTTGCCATAGTAAAATATCATTTTCAATTTTTGTGGTTTTCAAAATGCTTAAAAAAATACAGTATGAACTGTTAGGAAGATAAAAACACTACATTGTACATTGTAGCTTTAAGGCCTGAGTCATACATCTGTCAGTTTTCATAATGTCAAAGCTTCAGTCTAATTAATCCCCTTTCCAATTTCTGTCATTGTAGCATGATTTTTTATCAACTCTGTTACACCTTTCAGATCGGTCAAACCGCAGTCGAGGTCGTGGAAACAGAGGTGGACGACTAACAGGTCGGTCGGGTCAGGAACCAAAATTTGACATCATTGCTAAACGCATCATGTCTGCGAGACGACTGAAAATCAACGAGTTGTTGAACACGAACCGCGAGTTTCAGCTTCAGGACCTGAAAGATGAGAACAAGCTACTGAAGAAGACGGCAGGACAAAGCACTGAAGAAATATGAGGAACAGGAGAGTGACTTGCCGAGTTTAATACAGCAGCAGAACAATGAGAGTCGTAGTTTCAAAAGTTTGAAAAGAAAACCAGACAGGTTTCTGCGAGATGCAGAAGATGAACTAGAGAAAGTGAAAACAGAGATGAAAAAGTTAAAAATGTTGGCTGATGAGAAGGAGTTACCCGAGAGGGAAGAGCTTAATAAGAAAGGCGGAATTGGACATGGAGGAAAAGGATATCAAGATAAGGGTAAGATTATTTATCTTTTTAATTTTTGGTAGTTAGCTTAAAAAATAGGGGCCCATGGGTGGTAGAGTCGCTGATTTGTAACTTCTCTGACTGCTTAGCCTCCCACAGCGTGGGTTCAAGTCCCGTTCGGGGCTAAGGACTTAGTGTGGGAATGTCTTTCAGCTGACCTGCGGTGCACTGGTGGTTCTACCCAGACAACTGACTTTAGGTTTACATAATCCCCTGCGTAGAATATTCTTTAACTTCTATCCACTTTCTAACCTTTGTATTATGATATTAAAATATATTCCAGGATTGAAATTAAAATAAAGTTAAATTAAATGAAAGTATTACACCCCGATATTAATGACATGGTGCTAACGCCAACCTCAATAATATAATGGGTATAACAGTATAGGTTTATGCAGCTATTATGAAGAAATTCCCCAGAATAAATGTAGGATAATTTATATGTATAAGATACAAACTATCGGTTACTACCTTTAACCCATCTGTTTTCCAAAAAAATAAACTTCTGAAAGCGGAGAAAGCTTGCAATTCAGTGTTTACTCTCTTACACTGTCAACTAATGGCATATATGTAAAAGTAACGAACTCTAAGTAATAGGATGAGCTGTTTTGTGACATACTTTAAACTAAGTCATCTTTGTCTATAAAAACATAAACATCGATCTGTTCTTCAAACCGGTGTTTTGTCTACTGATTTGCGTTTAGGTCTCTGGGGATCCCGCTATGTAGGAAAGTCCAACAATGACGCATTTAGCACGGAAAAGCATGGGCCATTAACTGGTATTGATTTTCTTTTAGGCCGGCCCTATTCACACAACGTCGGCTTGCGGATCGGGAGGTCGGGCGGGTCAAACCAAAGACTTTAAAGTTGGTAGTAGTGGCTTCCCTCCTAACGCTCAAGGCTAAGGGGAGCATTAAGCCTGACTCGTCGTGTCAAAATAATGGACCGGCTGGGTTCAGTCCCTGGGCACCTCATAAATGCCCCTGTTAGATAATGATAGAAAATCGCTGCTCAGTATCGGCAATAATGCCAGCTAATCCCATCTCATCCCATCCTATTCACAAAAATGGGTTCATGTTTCAGTTCTTACCGTATATAACTGTCGCGACAATGTTAAAAGCACTGTTTGTTGTACATGTAAAAATGTCTCAACGACATTCATCTTACAAGCCGTATTTATTAAAATGTCTTTTTCTCCTTTACAGAAGAGTACAATATAAACCAAATTGACAATATAACAATACATGAGTATAATATCGGACATACAATTATTATATAGAAAAGAAAGAGCGCATATCAACAGTTATACCTTGAAGAAGAAAAAGCTATGGTCCTATTACCAAAAAGGTAAATAACACAGAAAGAACAACAACATTATAATAATAATAACAACAACAACACAAACGCAAGGAAAATAATTAAAAAATAGTCAAATGTACAATGTACAGATACAAGTACATTGATAATCCAAAATCTAGTCGACTTAAGCCGATAACAATAAATTATTGAACGTACTCTGTAACGAACTACATAGATTTCAAAGAGGAAAACCTATCATTTATAAATTTATCTTAGAAAAAAATTATCATAAAGTACAGAAAGCATGGTACACAATTTATTTGAAGACAGTCTGAGAAGTACAGCTGTATGTTTTCAGGAAATATGGTTCCATAAATTGCATAGAGGAAGGGGAAGCAGCACTTCAGGAAGAGCGTTTAAACCGTGCAATGCAAAAATGTTGTTCATGTTTACATTATATAGAACAATACTGAAGCATGGCTTTTTATGACGGAGTCTAGTACCAATAAAGAAGTGTATTCAAACATTGTTAGCTTTAACCATGACACACAGTCATTTCATCTATACATCTAAACTGCGAATCTCTTCGCGCTTATTCAAACATCTCTATTGTAAATTTACAACGATACATAAAATGTGTATTCAATCAAGTATAATATTTAGGAATAAGTCTCTTTTCCTTTGGTTACATCGCTCCAACACAAGTATGGTCATATTGGCGACGACCAGTTAGTTGTTAGTGGAGAAAGACTTAGTTCTCGCCTCGACCAAGACTTCTAGCTATTAACACACTATTTTCATTTAATAATGTGTGAAGTACAACACACAGTATCTTTTAAATCCTTGATTTCATAATTACTAATTATTACGGAAGCACAGCCAACGTGATTGTCCGTCTTTGAACCATAAGTATATATATGAAGGTGATCAGAATACTTGTCAAGGGGTTCGAGAAATTCAGATCGTAAAATCAAAGGATCTGTTTTCGACTTTTTATTTATACAGAGTTCTAAATTCCCATCAGGGGAACGGAGTTGCGATGGTGGATGTTCAATTGTGGGATTTTCAGAAATGTTTTATACCTGATGTGTTTATGCTATCTTTAAGCCTTAAACCAAGAGGTCTGATGGCTTTAGGTGATCGATCATTAAGCTCTTCATTTCTAGGGTTGAAACACACAATCAAACGTTGGGTTATCGGGGTTAGACACGAGTCTAATTATATACTGCAAAGAAAGTTTCTCGCGACGCATGTATAACGATGGTTCGTTGGCTTCGTGACAGCGTGGACCCAATCTCGACCTGAAAATTTCTGTCAAAAAGGAAGCTGTCAATGACTATTGGTAAACGACCCCTAAGACCAAGGTTACCTAAATCCTTTAAAATCCCATGTTTCCAAGCCGTGTCATAATCCTTTTCTAGATAAAAAAACACAGCTACAAGGTGTTCCTTCTTAATAAAAGCATCACGAATGAATGTTTCTAAACGAACAAGATAATCGGCTGTGCTACGTTGGTGTCTCAGTCCACATTGATATTCTGAAATTAAAATTAACCTTTTCCCTTTCAGCAGAGTGTTTAAAGGTTTGAAATTGAGGCGTGTAGTAGGCCGATGAGGAATTTTGGGCAAAATTTTCAGCCAATGTGTTGGACATGTTTTGTTTATCTGTTACTAAGGTCCGATTTGTTTTAAGGTGGTTAACTGTTGAATATGATGGTTTACCGCTAATCTTTTTAATAGTAGACCAAACGTTTTTGATGGAAATCTTGCCATTTATTTTTGAAACATACTTTTGCCAAGATGATTTTGCCATTTCCAACGAGGATTATCGTCGCCTATTGGCGAAGTACAGTTTGTAAGGATAAAAGGAAAGTGATCACTTCCACAAAGGTCATCGTGTACATCCCAAGTGTAATCTAAATATACACAGGGGTGACACAATGTTAGGTTTAACGATGAATAATGCCCAGTTGCGGGGTGCAAGTATGTTGGCTTTTTATTATTGGCCAGACATATATCTTAATGAGCAATAGTTTTCTATCGTCTTGCCCATATTTTAAAGTCAAAACATCCTCATAGCGGGATATGACCATTAAAGTCTCCAACGAGTATATATGGAGTAGGTAGCTGGTTAATAAGATTATCAAAATCATCTTTAGATACATTTGAATTCGGTGGAAGATAAACAAAGCAAATAGTTACAACTTTATGTAGGGATAAACGGATAGCAACAGCTTGTATGTTTGTGTCCAGTTCGACTTGAGAGTGTGGCAATTTGGAATGGACAATAATTGTCGATCCTCCAGATGCCCTCTCACAAGCAGTATGTATATGATTATAACAAGTATAACCCTTAAAATTGAATTTATCAGAGTCTTTAAGAAAGGTTTCCTGAAGACACAGCAGGATTTAGTGTAGATAATAGAATCTTTCATTGTAATTGGCTTTAAGACCTCGACAGTTCCACTGAATGATTCTATTATTCATGGGATTATTCAACTTAATTCTTGAAGACTATGTTTCAGGTGCTTTTACAGGTGACCTTGATGGTTTTTAGTGTCCGATGGAGACTCCATTAGACACTCGAATTTGTTTTGATGGGTGTTTATCACCCGAGTGTTTGTGGCAGTAGGGGGACTCTGTCCTCTCGTCTGCCTCGAAGGACCAAGAGTCTAATTAGAGGAGACCTGGTCCTTGGCCGCAGGCTTGTTTTGTTCCTTTGCATTATTCTTTACAGAATTACTTGAAGCATTATTCTTTACAGAATTACTTGAAGGGGCAGTGTTTTTGATCGAGGAAAAAGTCTGAGAAGATTCTGATACCTTGTATTTTGAAGGAATTATGATTTTGTCAGTAGTTTAGCCACCAGGCGGGACCTCATACTGGGTGAAATTGTCATTGTGCTCTCAAATGCTTTTCTTTGGTTGCTGAGGCATATGTTGCGCCTCTAGCAGGAGTTGCCTTGTCTTTTGCCAACTTCCTGGCTTCTGGAGAGGAGATGTTATGTGTGTATTTTATTTTTATTACTTCCTTTTCCAGTTTCCAGGCAGGGCAATCCCTGGATTTGGTCTCACGGGGTCCAGCATAATTAACACATTTAAGTGGGTTAGGACATACGTCTTCTCTGTGCTGGGCGGACATTTCGCTGCAACGATGGCAATGGTCGTCGTCCTTACACTGGGACTCGTGGTGGCCAAACTTCTAACAATGAAAACACCTATGTGGATTTCGAATGTACACCTGCACTTTCACGATGAGGTAACCGACCTTAATCGAAGTAGGGAGAAATGCGTTTGCGAATGTTAAAACAAAAGTGTTTTTCGGATCTCGCCGGCCGTCCCTCAGGAATGATATCCTGCGGACACCACACACCTCCTGTGGCGTGAGTTCCCGAAGGATATTCTCCTCAGAGACACCAGCAAGGTCAGGGCATCGAATAACTCCTTTAGACAAGTTCAGAGAAGAGTTGGGGTAGATTTTTACTTTTAAGGAACAGAAGTCAGTTAGTTTAAGTAGTTCATCGGAGTAGGTTTTGCGATCATTTTCAAAAAGTAAGCTGTCATTGTTTAGTTTTTCACTCACACAACACTGCCAATAAGGCCTTTGATGGATTTTTCTATCACAAAAAGGGATACTTTGGTTATCGGTTTTTTTCTCGGTCGATTCAACAACAATAAAGTGAGGAAAGCATGTGCTTGTGGGTGTTTCGGTCTCGGAATCTTCTGACGATACAGTAGGGATCGGGTCTTTGCTTTTACGTTTTCGTTCCATGAGAGATTCTTATTATAATTCAGATCTTGGTTCACCACCCACCGCGGAGCCCAACAAGGGGGCGTCTTATGGGAGTGGATCTCCGACCTCCCAACGCCAGTGATACCAGGATGCAATACTCCGACACAAAATTAACAATAAAGCATACAAAATGCCAGATTGATCCGTTAAGGGGGTGTCTATCGGCAGCTGGGTTATAGTTTATAGGGGAAAACACGAGAGAATGTGTTTACGGAACACGGTATATTTGAAGAAAGAAAAAGGAGAAAACGAGCGGAAAGTCGGAGGCAAGAAAGTAGGACGAAAGGGAGTAAAGAGATAACCTAGCACCGGCCGAGAGGTTAGCCGATTGGGGATACAGGACCAGCACCCCGCCCGTCTACCCCACAACTTAGGGACAAAGTTGTGTGTTGATCTGGGTCGACTTATATGTCAATATCCTGACAGGCCAATAATGACATCAACCACCAGGATCCCCTCGTCGTAGAGATACAGGGTCGCCACACACGGCAAACAGGTGGGCTACCTTTGGAGGGTTCCTACCCCACTACAGGTAGCGGCAGCCGGAGAATTCTAAGGCCCCTACCGACAGGGCCTAAACGCTGTAGAAACACTAGGAATAAACATAGCCGAGCTTTCATATGGCAAATTAAAGATACGACTACGCATACTACATATGTCAATTCCATGAAAAGCACATCACCGCTTTAAAACAGTTGTTTAATTAACCCTAACAGGACTGCTTCTTTGTTCCTTTAATCTGTTTTGAAAGTTCGTACTTCAATTTTATCATGTAAAGGTACATATAACACGTAACACTTAACTTCCGGCCATTTTTATTTCATTATAAAAGGCAAAATATAAGTTTTATAAGAAAATCCATGCACCCCCGATCCATACACTGTTTAGATTGTATTTCTATTTACTTAGAAATGGTAACAATAAAACATTCATGTCGTAAAGAGACTCAGAAGAGATCCTTAGACACAACGGTATTTTATCTTTAATTATCTGGGGCAAATTTACGAAAACTTAGCTACAATATAAGAGCAGGAGGTTGGTGAAATTGAATTTGCGGCGCTTTTGACAAAGAATCCCATAGCTCTTGTGAGTCAGTAAACAGGTTGGGCATGTTCGAAAGCTGTTTGTGTTTGTGACAGATTGAACTGAAAATTCAATACAGTTTAGGAAATTAGTAACAACGTTAACATTGTTTTTATTTGTAATTAGGAATGCGCAAAAAAGTAAAATGACTTCATCAGTTCAAGGCCATCCATGTCAAACCTGTGTGCTTAGGAAATCCAGCTTTCTCATATTTCTGGACGGTGTCGCAAGAGATACTGCCCTAAAACTCCCTGCAACAAACACAGTGTGTATCGAGCAAATAAAGAAACACATTGATATTTCTTCCATTTATTGATTGAGTATTCAATACAAAAACATCGCGTTTCGTCTCTATTCACCTTTGGAGGTTGCATTTAACATAGAAAAAACAAACGTTGCCTCTACTGCACTATTCATATCTCTTCGTTCTCACCACGTCTATAAAGAAACGAACGAAACAAAACACTTGCTTTATCTATCCCAGTAAAGAAGTCTTCTGTTATTCTGATACAAAAGGCACACAAAAGGAAAGCTTTTCAATAAATGACAACATTCACAATATGTTCAACGTGTTGAACAGCCCTTGCCATGCAGCGCTTGCCATGCGATAATATTCAAGCCCCCTGTTTAGTTAAAAGTGTCATAGACATATTACGACAACATTTATTTTGAATAGTTATATATGAATTCCTCCTATAATGGCGCTGTGGTATTGCCATGGCAGCGGAATCGCGGTGTACTTCCACACTGCCTATATAAGCTCCATACCCAATCTGTCAGCTATAGAATGTATATATAACCTTATGTATATGTATGATGACACAATAGATGTAATGTGTAACCTACTACCTATACGGTAAAACTCGAGATTTATTACCTATAAGTAAAGTTTGTAATTGTTCTAATTTTAAAATGTGAATCTTACAATTTTCTTAATTATACACAAAAACACCAATATACAAATCATGATTACATACCACTGGACTAATATATAATATTCAACGTTGCTGATCACCGAGGTATTTAAAGAAAACAATAACAATGAACTTCATGATATTTTATATTGTACAATATTATTTTTTTCAGCATACGTTAACCCTCAAGCCATTAATATAAAACCGCTGTGATCTTTATATTTTAACCCTCTGTAAATCAATGCTCGCCCAATAAGAATAGTTAGGATAAATAAATCCAAGTAGTTAGTAAGTGTCAGCTCCATACAGCATCTTTCAACACCCAAACTGTCATGCCCCCGTTGAGGATGCCTTTATGAACTCGAACATACGAACACACACATCTTTGCGTCTATACGAACAACTATTAGTAAATTTTTGTTATGTTATACCGTTTGTTCGGTCTCATGGTCAGTATGATAGCTATTTCAGCAAACTGATGTATGTATATCATTAAAGCTTTTTTTTATCGAACTTTGACCAAAAGAAAGAAAGAAACAGAAAAAAGAAACGTCTTAAAATCAAGGCTAACTAACAACTTTACATTATTAAACTCTCATAGAAGCATACATCCTGAGTATCGGTTGATAGTATAGATTTTTACTTTTTTGTTCAATACTTAAACAACTGTAATTCACAAACGTCTCAAACAATGAACAAAGTGCATTTAAAGGTGGTATCTATTTAAAGATAGTTAACCTGTATCAAATGTAATTTACCAAAACTTCCTTCGCATTGTGGGGATATTTTCTGTATACAATCGTAATATATTCAAAAGAAAGACAATTTTTCTACTAACTCAATTGTATGAAAGTACAAATCGCAATAAAATTGTATTCTTTCCACATAATCTATAAATAAGCACAATCGCGCCTATTCTTAAAATAGCTACCGATGACAGAGCAGATTACTCATATGATGATATCACGTGACCTCAAAGTTAAATGGTCACGTGTTTTTTTTAATTGATAAAGCTAACTGAATGGAGTAGCTTAGGTAGGAAATACGTCTCAGGGTGTCATGCGCAACTTGTCACCTAGATTAAGACATAAACAACCAGCAGTTCGCGGGATCTTTTCACGAACCAATAATTCCTTTCTGATTGTTTGGGATTCTGATCCATACTCTCGGATGCGCCGGATACGACTGTCGTTTTTTATTTATTAAAGTTTCACATTGACATATGTACTAGAGCTGTTTACGAAGTTCGTGTACTGACTTGCAGTTTAAATGACTATATTGATAATATAAAATTTTTATTATAACAGAAATATCTTGAATGATTTAGTATAACAATAACAGCATATATTTGTAAATGTGCATTACATTTTATTAAATTAAAATGGGAAGATGATATCAACAAACGAATGTTAAGACCTAAATCATAATAATTAAATGTTTAATTTTTACAATACTAGAAGATAAATTGCTTTTCAAACTCAGTAAATACATGTGTGTATGTGTGCCTGTCTGTTCGTGCGTGATTACATTGTATGTGTGTACACGTACGTGTGTGTGTAACATTTGAACTAATTTTGGAAACACACTTTACTTAAACTAACTAAAATATAAATACTAACTTAAATATATGAAAAATTCAAGATATCATCTTTAACTCAGAAATAGTTGCCAGTCGATTTTGCCACTGAAAACTAATCAATGTCACAGTAACCAAAAGTTTGTGTGTGGTAAATCTTGTGTGCTTCATATTGTGTGCAAGCATAAATACTTGTTTGGTCTATGTAGTAATATTTATTCTCGCATCACTTGGAGTAGGTAATGAAATTATAGATGTTTCTATAACTCAGGTTTAAGTATTTCCATGTATATAATGTGTTACTGTATAGATGTTATTTTTAAATAAAAGTAAGCCTTATACAAATTTTTGCAAAATACAAGGCTTCAAATATAGTTCTGTTAAGGCTGGTGTATACATTTTAAAACACGCAATAGACAAATCATTTTATTCAATAATATTTTGCCTGTTTAAGCCTTTGTTAGGAAGGACTAAGAAGGACAAAATATATTATTTTAGAAAAAAACGTGTAGAAACAAAAGTAGTCTGTGTCTAAAAATGTTATTGAGTTATTTTCAAAGTAAGTGCCTCATACATTAGTTTGTACAATATACGTTCAATTATAGAGACTACTATTCAATACGCATTCAGGTTATTTTAACATTATCTTCTCGATAATACAAGTAACAGAAATGATACAAAACATTCTAAGTACATGAATATACAATTGCTGATTTGGAACACAAGTTAAAAACTAATGCAAAGTCCATATTACAATAACAAACATATCAAAAATAAGTTTAAGAGCCAAGCTAATGTGCGGCATTATTTACTCGAAAAGCAACACAAAAAGAACAAAGAATGGCAAAAAGAACGGTATACTAGTCAGGAACAATAGCATTTAGCAAAGCGATCATTAAAATACAAGTCCATGCGCGCAGTGTGATTGTGGGTGTCCAAAACGAGGCATAATTATACATTTGTATGAATGTCTCTCCAGCACCAAAAAATCGCACTAACGGTAAATTGCAATATGAGCCAATGTTGTTACCCAAATCTCTAATTTTACGCAAGGTCATAAACCATACATTTCATATGTCACTGTTACGTTTATGTACCTATAAAGTTTAAGCCGGGAAACAATTGATAAGCTCGCAGAGGCTCGCCCTTACATGAAATTCCACGTGATATTTCTTTGGTATTTACGTTTAATGCAGTCCAGTGCTAATGCGGCAAGCTGCATACGGGGGCGGTCAGTCAACTGGCCGGTGGCTATACTTTACAGTGATCTTGCATAAAGAGAATGTGACAAATATTAAAGACGAAAACTTACATCCCTATAAACTTAAAACCTCGTTTGAAACGACATGAAACCCGTGAAGATAAATAACTGAGGACGTATAACCCATTTTAGATTCAAATTTGCCCTTTAACTGCTGGAAATAAAGGAAACTAGCTTTAAATTCATTTGCAAAGGTGTTATTTTAATTAAAGCAATTTCTTTTGTTAAATGAAGAAGTGTTTTTAGTGTTTCTAAATTACCTTCCCCAGTTAACTAAATATAAATACGAATACAAGATTTACCTCACCACACCTGTAATAAAACTAGTCCATTAGTTCATATTAGAACTACAGGCCTACTGCACAACCATCCGTCCACGAGAATACGTGATTATCAAATTGTTTGTAGGTCTAGCACTCCGATTACACATTAAGTAATTACATACAAGCGTAGAATACTCAGCCGTTAAAGGTATAAAGATGCAATAATTCTTGTTTCTAGTTTACTCATCTGTAATGGTGGAAAATAAAGATATACGGCTACTATAATTGTAATAAGACAGTATCTGAATGAAAAATATTTATTTGGACTTTATAAGTTTTAACGTAGATTTTAAGGTTTATGCGGCTGTCTGTTTGTCTCTTTTCGCTTTTGTTTATATGACTCTCGGCTCATCTGTCTCTCCCAGACTATGTGTTTCTCAGCGGCTTTATGTCTATTTACTCCTTTTCCATTCACATCTACCCTCTTCTCTCGCTTTATATCTTCTCCTTTTTTGTCAACATTCTAGATTCCTGACCCTTTATTATGCATGCTGTTCTTTGCTAGTTTGGTCTTGTTGCCTTATTATATTTTGGTTAGCATATGTCGTCGAATAAAAATTACATATTGTATCACTTATGACATTTTGAAATATCTTAACGATTGATATTAAAGATTATCTGAGCTTATGCACTTAATACTTCCTCATTCAACAAAGGAAACTGAATTAATTAAAAAGACAGCTCTATCGGTTAGAAAAACAAGTTTAAGAGCGTTTAAAACTCACTTAATTAAGAGGTTTCATTTGGACTGATTTTTTGTACCAGTGTCGCTTTTTAACAAGTTCTTAAATCAAACCTGTATTTTATTTTTATGTGTGACTTGAGCAATATGTATGTTTTATTTGTTTCTTTTTATATTGTATCATTAAATTGGTTATACTGTACAGTACATTTGAACGTGCTAATGTACATGAAAAAAGTGCTTAAGAAGTTTGGTATATAATAATAATAATAATAATAATAATAATATTGTAATGGAGATTATGTCCTCACTTATTCGTCTTCGCATGTTTCCTTGTGATTCAAAGGAGGGTTTATGTATACACAAGGATGTTAGGATATGTGCTTTAACTTTGTCGCATTAGCACTTGACTAGCACTTGACTGCTGCAAACATGCATAGCAATGTAAAATAAACCCCGATGAAAATTCCATTTAAGGCTGAGCATATGCAAACAAATTGTTTCCCGTCTCAATTTATATACGTAAGTTACTCTAACTCTCACATATTATTAGGTTTATGATATTGTGTACGTAATAAAGAGAAGATTGGTAACACCATAGGTTCATATTGCAACTTACTGTAAGTGCGATATGTAATTGGTAACGTGACACTCGTCTTCTTTTTACAATATTGCCTTATAGAAATCCGGACACACACAATCAAACGAATGGGTAATGGGAGTTTAATCATTATATTTTCAATGAACACTTTCTGAAAAGTTTCTGTTTATGACTAGTATACATTTATTCTTTCTGTCCAAATTGTCTTGTGTTCATTAGATTGCTATTTCAAATGAGTATTAATCGAAATGTTTATATGTTAGTAATTAAAATATAGAAAGCAAGTGAAAACGTTTTCTTTCTGGTGTTCTTGCAATTTGTTTATCTATCCGTGCGTTTTGTATGTCTCTCAAATAGTAAGGATGCAATATTGAATAAATCCTAAGTAATAATTTATCAATAAACCGCAGATGACAGAAGACAAGAACATTTTCGCGGTGAACCTGTGTCTGGTTGACTTCGGGGCTGCGTATGTATTTTGCGGTGAACGGGAACACTTGAACAATACAATACAAAACGTACAACTTTGAAGACACACCTAGTATATGTTAAAGTAACATCAACACCAACATCAACACCATTATCATCATGAGCATCACCAGCAGGATAAGTAGTATTAGCAACAATGCTAATATCAGAAGTAGTTTAAGTATTGCTAGTAGTAGCTGTAAAAATTGTAAGTAGTAGTGGTAGATGTGGTAGAAGTATTAGTAACGCAAGCAGTAGTAGTAGTAGTAGTAGTGGTAGTAGTAGTAGTAGTAGTAGTAGTAGTAGTAGTATTAGTAGTAGTAGTAGAAGTAGTATTAGTAGCAATAGAAGTAGTAGAAGTAGTTGTAGTAGTAGTAGTAGTAGAAGTAGTATTAGTAGCAATAGAAGTAGTAGAAGTAGTAGTAGTAGTAGTAGTAGAAGTAGAAGTAGAAGTAGTAGCAATAGTAGTAGTAGCAGTACTAGTAGTGGTACTTGTAGCACTACGCATAACCTTAATCAGCCAGCTGTGTTGTTGTTGCAGGTCAATATCTGACCGTTTCAGCAACCCGTATCCTTAAAGGAGGTGTTAATTGCTGTCTGGTTACAGTAAATGCCTACTGAAAAAGTGATAGTATGTCAAACTAAATTTTGTTCTCAGCAATTTCCAAGTAATCTTTGTTTATAACATTACCCCAATTGTTACACAGTAAAAATCGTGAAAAATATCGCTTTAAATGTCAATTATTTCAAAATCTATAAATAAACACATGAGGATTTTAGCTGAAAATAGATATCTACGCCAGATCTGATTAAACGGATAATCATGTAATGTGATTTCAAGTAATTGGTTAAGTGATTTTCTAAGTTTTAAAATAGCTAACTTTAAAGTGTGGCTGGGATAGGAAATGCTTTTTGTAATGACAAGTTTGGTGTTATGCTTGACGTTTCACAGAGATGTAGGGCACCATTTTGAGGGGTGTTTTTCAAGAAACAATTATTTCTCTGGTTGCAAGATAGAAAAACATATGGTCCATCCTGTCGGAAATGACCCTAATTAGTCATGATAATAGTTTAATCTAAAGTCTTTTTGATAATGCATCAATTTGTTTCATGACAGTGTAAAGTTCAAAGTATGACATTGACATGTTTGGATTAAATGTTTGTACTGCTTATTAAAATTCTTATATCAACATTCTTTGTGTCCATAATTAAAATGTATCTTTTAAAATTCAGAATGCCTTCTCTCAAAGAAAACAATTTGCCTACGTACATAAAATCTTTCCGGAAAGTTTCTAGTAAGTAAGTTAGTAAGTTAGTTAGATAGTTTTAATTAAATTTTACAAATTCATTTAAATAATTTAATTGAAACTCTGTGCGTTACTGTTTCGATTTGTTTTTGACAGTGTAAAGTTTAAAGTATGATACTTTGGTTTACCTGTTTGTATTATTTATTAAAATTCCTATATCAGCGTTCGTTGTGTCCATAGTTAAAATGTTATTTTAGAATGTCTACTCTCAAAGAAAACAAGTTGCCTACGTACATCAAATCTTTCCTGATATTTTCTAATACCATGGCAGCAGCTCTTGAACTGATTAGATTAGTCTGTTAAAAGTGCATACAATAATAATAAACACGCGATGTGAAGCAAACACACACATCGTTTTGAATACTGTCATACGAGAAACTATGCATGATTAAACTAATGTCATTGCATAATTTATTAAACTCGTCGCCTTTACTGGTGATTCCAGATTCACCATTTTAAATATTGTTTAATTTAGTTCCATTCAAATCGAGTATAAAACAAAGATCAAACACATTTTTAGTTCATCACGTTGTATGAATCTGTCTAAATGTTTCGTCTGGGAATTCGCATTTGCATCGATTTTATTCCTCCAGAAAATCCTCCAGTTGTTCTTCTGTTACGTTTAAACCTTTAAAATATACATATATCCTCCAAATTTTCTTCTGTTTCGTTTTAATCTTTAAATCAGACAGCTATCGTCCAGTTGTAATTCTCTTAAACCATGTCGTTCAATGATTTTACGAAACATCAGCAACTCGTTATCTTCCAATAAATCTTTAATACTACATCCGTTTAACACTTCTTATTTTATCAGCCATTTCAGAGTCCAGCACTGTAAAAAACTGGTGAAAGAAATTTTTTAATTCTTGCGCAGAGTCGCTCCAGGTATCCATCTTTTGCATAGCTTCTTTTTGCTCTGAAAACTCTGAATAATTCACAAGAAAACCAGGCCCATGTTCTATGAAGCTGTCTAAAAGTTTTATAATGTTATCTTTTTCATCCCGGGTCATTTTTTCTTTAAGGAGATTCCTTGACGGGATCATGTAGTTCTGCAAATGTTCATTTTCCACCGCTACACGCAACATTTGAAGGGTCATCATCAAGAGAGAAGACATATTCTCTACTTTAAAGTTTTCTGGAGCCAAAATTTCTACCAACCAAAAGACGAGATTCTGTGTTGTATAGCTCGAGAAAGCTGAACATAAAGGCTTAAGCTTTTTATTAATTACCTGCTTTACTAGTATCAGTAAATGTTGTTGTGTAACGTAAAATGTCTAAATGAGGTATTGTTCGCCAAGTGTAAAGCTTATCCTCCATTTATGCAAACTGTCTTTTTGAGGGCCTACTGGAATCAATTCCAGTCCAATTTGCTTACTGCAGAAACGTGTCTTGATTCGGTCGTCCGTGAAACCTTGGACGGGCTAGCCAGTCCTTTAATAACATGCTGGACTTATATGTTATCGCATCAACGATGTCGCATTTAAAATTCTGCTTTTCTGAAGCAAAATACAGGACCACTGAAATCTGTTGTTACGGCATTTCCAACTGATAGTAGTCTTTGATCTTTGAAAAGCGCACTAGACAAGTATACTATGTCATCTTGTTTGAAGCTACTTGAAAGAAAACGTTTATCGGGAAATTTTTGCAAGTCTTCCGGAAAGGCAACTTTCAATTTCGCGTACCCTGAATTCAACATGTCTATTTCAGTGAGTAAGAGCAGTGGATGAGAAGAATTAGTTAAAAGATGTCACTTATGTCATCCGCACAAATACAATGTTTTAACGGAACCATTACATCATAGTCCTGTTCTTCTCCCTTACCTTCACCTTTCCCTTCGGCCTTACTCCCCACAAAGATCCAATCGTCACATTTTAATAAATGTATAAAATACTTCTGACTTTGTTTTATTGCCCTGTATTGGTATCCACAATATTCAAGTGCTGCTGCCAAGATGATAGAAAAGGTTCTGAATGGTTTATTGCACTTAGGCAAATTATTGTCTTTTGGGGTTGACATTTTGAAAGGAATGAAGTTCATGTTAACTAAATACACGATGGACGTTGATGTAAGAATCTAAATAAAAGTCCAAAGTTTAATCCAACATGTCATGAGTAATGTCATATTTCGAACAATAAATTATAATAAAATATGATATCAATTAACGCATGGGCTTTTAATGATATAATTGTTAGGCTAATTAAAACTAGTGTCATTCTAATAAAGTCCGTTCAGCGACAGGCGCGGTGACACCATTATAGGTACCACTCATTTCATAAAGAAAGTAAAGTAATGTTAAATAAAATAAAGGAAAGTGTTGTACTGTAATGTTAGGTAATTTATAAATAAAGTCAAGAAAGGTAAATAAGTGAGTATGCAAGAGAAAAAAGTAAATTACTGTTTTAACTACTTAACAACTTACTTACTCTTTCATCTTTTACTTACTAACCCACATACTTAATTAAGTAGGTAGGTAGGTGGTTGGGTGGGTGGGTAGGTAGATAGATAGATAGGTAATTAGGTAAAATAAATAAATAAATATGTAGGTAAATAAATGAATTAATAATAGGAACTCGCACATGCATTTCAACTTTTGTATGCTAAAATTGTGTTGAAAGGTTGAACTACAGATAATTTCCAATACATATTTCACTCTCTTACACTCTCAGTCGTATATATGTGAACATAACGAACGATAACGCTGCGTATGGTGATTCACATTTTTGTTATAATACCTTAAATAATTTGTGATAATTTGCCGCCCAAATATGGTCTCGCTATTTGCCGCCCAAAATTTGGTAGCGCCATTTGCCGCCCAAATATGGTATCGCCAACTAAGTTGCTACTACTGTGTTCGTATAGAAATTTGAGGTAATGATATATACAAAGGTTACTTGACAATGGTATAAGTTTATGCAGCAATTATTAAAACACATCCCCATGATGTATATGAATTAGAGTCAGACAAACTCTCGGTTCTCACCTTTAACCCATCTGCTTTCCAAAACATAAATGTGAATTATTTTTAATTTTGAATTGTTCACTCACTTAGATGCTAGATAATGGTATATGTGTAAATATAAGCAACGATAACTCAAAGAAGTGGAATGATAATTTTTGTGAGATTCGTTAAATCATTTTGTTTGAATTTTGTTTTCTATCATACATAAACAATGTGTTTAAATCTTACCTAGCAATTTCTGTTTTTCCTTTTGTTTCTAAATACGTCGCATGTAAGCTGACTGTCTATTCTGAAAACCTGTGTTTGATTATCTCAATTTGCGAAGCTATCTTGAGTAAACAGACATATATTGTTTTCCATTTAGGCTGATCGTATTCACACTAATGGGTTCATGTCTCAGTTCGTACATTATATAACTGTCGTGTCAATATTACAACCAATATATCTTGTACATACGAAAAAAATTGGCATGTTTGCATGAACGTGAAAGGTTTGGTAATGCAGTATGTTTTTCTAAAATCAAGTACAGTGTCCTAATTATAGTAAGTTTGCTTTGTCCATCTATGTTCATGGAGAAGGACAACACATATCATGGAATAATCAAAGGTGCACTGCAAATCAGCTGTAATAACTTCTCACATTTATTTATTTGCCCTGGCCAGGACTCGAATCCACACTGTGAGAGGTCCAGGAGTCAGGAAAGTTTACTCCCACGACTCCATGCCACTTTCGTATCCGCATCCAAATGACGTTCATATTACATCTTTTGTAAGGACTAACATGATATTCGTAATTAAATACAGCGGATAATTACCATCAAACATCGACCATTGAAGTGGATGCTTACCACTATCACATACCCTGCAAACATAGTGGCAAACTTAAATTATTTTTACGACTTTTGTTTTGAAAAGTGTCAGTTAATTTCAAGTTATGTAGTCACGTGTTTATATGATAAAAAGCGAATGTCGAAGGCATTATGATCTTTAAAAGAGTGTGTTATAATAGGTGACTCAGTGGACCTTCACTTTATATAATCAGCTACCTAAAGTTGACATGTGAAAAGATGTTTCCATTTGTGTAAACAAATAAAAATAAAGTTAAATGTAAGTAGATCGTGATAACAAGTTTTATGCATCACATATGTATTGGAATCGATGCTTGAAGAAAGGTGTAGGGTCATTTAATAGTTTCACCTAATGTTTATTTAGATTTATCTATGTCTTAAGCGACAATTTCTTTAAAATTGTGATGATGTCTGGACTAAATCTTTGACATCTTTAAGAACGTGTATTGTATTTACTGTAAGATTAACATCAACATGGCCTTTTAAGTGACAAAATGAACAATAATTACGGCAATACAGAGTATACACAGTTAAGCGAAAATAACCTAACATTTGCAAAAGCGCGCCCTTGTATCGAAATCACACATGGTGGTCTCATTATCAGCACTGAACTTACACCTGGTGATAAACCTGTGAAATCTGAATGTAAACATACCTTTTCGATGTAGCAATTGTACTTATTAAAACGATAACTTATATGGACTGTTCCTATGTTAACAATATTTAAAAAAATGAAACGAATAGGCTTGTCGCAGTGCAATTGCAAAACCTAATAAAACATCAAATTAGCATTTCAGGGACCAAGGAATGCAATAACTTGGCATTTCTTCTGATTTAAGATAACCAAATTTTTATAGTATTTATTCTTTACTAATTCAAGTTTGTATGTGCAAAAAAGCTTTCTAGTGTTATTTTAGACTACATACTTATTTTAATCGTTATTGAAAATGGAAACTAACGTGGTTGCTAGATGATAAACATGGCTCTAAAGGTCCACACTAATGCAACATATTTGGACTATGGTCAACTCGAAGATTAGATTTGCACGCTGTGTATAATAACATGTTGATTTATCAACCACAACACTGACTACTATGTCACGCGCGTGCGGGCAGATTACTCTATTTAGTTATTAAAGGAGGTACCCGACAGTTTGGACTAATATTTCTTTCTAATATAACCAAGTAAGTCTTTGTTACATGAAAATGTTCTGCAAAATGTTATCCATTGATGATCAGTGTGAACAGTCCTTCATAAATTAGTACTTGACATTGCAAACTGGTATTTCGTCGATATCTGTTTTCAGCAGAGATCACTATCGAGCCTTGTAAACTGTTGGAGTGATTTTCTTCGCAGTTAGTTCTGTCTAACAATTCAGTTGGTGTTGAAAATCGTTTTTATCAAGACTAAAGTATGGCTGTTTACAAAAAATATGCCTTAAATCTGCAAAACACTAATTCGATATTGGTATATATATTTGATATATGCAAACTGTGAGATACATAATTCATCTAGAATGAATTAGTTCTCTAAACGATTTTAACTCTGTCATATCATTCTCAGATGATGCACATAGCGTGGAAGGGAAGTGACAAGATATTATTGCTTTCGCAAACGGTAAAAAAATGTGTTATCTTGCATTTAGGACACCTCGGCTATTTTTTCCCTCGCAAGAAGGCGATACACAGTTGGCAAAAGATGTTGTTTTAATGATGCATATATGGCAATATTGAAAAGAAACAATAAAAGTGTATGTATGTGCGCGCGCGGGTGTGTGTGTAGGTTTGTGTGTGTACGTATGTGTTTGGTGGCAAACGGGGACCGTTGTATGAATACACACCTACCAACCAGGGACACCCACCATACCGGGGACGTTTCTGGTTGTACTACGGCTGAAATCCGTGCCTACAGGCACTGAAAAATAACATATGTGAAATTCGAAAAAATTGATGCATGTCGCCAAATAAACTACATTGATATGGACCACATTATACACACCTGATTTTGACATGATATTTCACATACAGATGCGTCCCCGTTTTTAGTTAGTTTCTTCGAAAAGGCATACACACTACTAGCCGAAAGGTCGATACACATATACAGCCGCAATAAGTTCTACGTTTATACGTTATATTTAAAAAATCACAAACTTAAGTGGAAACTGAGTAGTTGTATGAACCACTTCAAGATCAACAACTCGCAACGCATTGACGTTCTATCTTATTTGTAATAGCGGAAATACGTCCTTGTTATTAAAATGTACACATTTATAAATGAATTACATTATATGATACACTTTATATTTAATTTAATTTGAAAATAAATGATAAATCAATAAACGATAAATCAATTAGCTTGGTAGTATATCTCATTATTGAGGAATGTACGTAGTAATGATGTATCGTTATAACAAACTTAATTGTATAAATTCATCAGTACTAAAGGAATATTTAAATACAATACAAAAATACTGTTGTCTTTTAAAAACTTATCTATCTCCTATGACAAAAACATGTTTTACCTAAGAAATATTGTACTTAGACACGTGATTCGATAAAATTGCTATTCAATATTTTACTCTTGCTTCTTTTTCTAGTAAGTAAACTTGAATCCTCGTAAACAAGAATTATTTAAACATTTATTTAAAATGACAAAGAAGCTGAAGCTAGCTGTGTTGTTGTGGCAGGTCATTATCTTACCGTTTCAGCTCCCCTTGTCCCACAAGTACATGTTAATTGCTGCCTGGTTACGGTAAATGCGTAATGGGGAGATGCTTCGCAATACGACTTCAGTTTAGAGAGCAGAATATAAATTTTGGAACTTGTGACTCAATCTTCTTGTTGATTTTAATGTTCTTGGGTACAACATATGTAGTAGGCAATGCTATATTTTAACCAACTAGATTGTGCACAAATCACGCACATTAAGTCTGGTTACTCAATTGTCCCTTTTCTGCCTAATAGACTCTATTTTGGGGGAGGATCTGGGCTTTGTTTTACAAGATGATAAGAGTTTTTATGTTTTAAAGTATCATAGTAGAATGATGTTGTTAAACTTCAGATTTCCGATCATATTTGGGATTAAGCAAAAGTTTATAGTGACACATGGATAAGAGAATAATGATGATTTTATTTTTGTCATATTGTGTCTTATCATCTCATCTCTGCCACTTTCCATATATTTTAATACAGAAACTGTATTTTAGTTAGTAAATGAAACTGATGGGAAATGTGTCGTTTGAATACATTTCTTGAACAGAAAGATCGTAGAAAGTTAAGTGAATTGTACTAAGTACAGGACAGTGCAGAAATTAAAGAATTTGAGGATTTTGAAGAAGATCCTTATTTAATAAACCGGTATTTGTAATCCATAAAGTGTCCGTCATAGGTACGAACAATCGTTACAATCAGAATATATATCTTGTTTTGTCATATAATTTGAATGATATATATCCGGTTTTACAGCTTATATGCATACGATCTATACTAGTGCATTTTGTCGAGGATTGCTAACGCTACTTTTCATTGTGAGATAAAACTATAATACTACAGGAGCTCTTAAAACCACAAACTTCCGATTTGTGCATTAATGTTCTCGCTCTGAGCTCTTATAAGAATCTCCTTATAAGAAACCGTGCTACAAATTTACATCTCGTGAGTAGCGTTTAAAAACTTTAAAATTAGCAGACACACATATGATGTAGGCAGATACTACTCGATTATAAGGTCGCCGCTATAATCAGGGAGTAAAACGTAATTATATGACACTGTGTAAGTATCTTTGATGTTGTATAATATTGTTTCTGTCAATTCATTATGTATAAGCACCAGTTAGAAATGATAGCTATGGCATATTGTATTAATAATAATTAATATCAAACTATATGTCGTGCCGTGTTCGCATGTGGAACACGACGTTGTTAAATCAATCGTTCAGCGCGGAATTATTATTTTCTGTTTCATGATAAGATGTACGATAATCATACAATAAAGGATATTGCTTATTGGAAGATAACGTATGTATATGTTTATCTGAAAAAGGATGCAGTGATGTACTAGTATCAAAATTTAAATTAAGAAATATTATACAAAAAATCACAGCTATACATTTTCAATCATGTATGTTCCACCAGGCTTTACCCTCTCACATTCCACGAAAATCTATGTTTAAAGTAGACATATACAGTGCACGCCTTTTATAAAAAGAAATAGATAAACTTCTTGTTATTTCATTTTACATTGCAATTATAGAAACAAACAGTTTAAGCTAAACATAGTGAAACGCTACAATTGTTGAAAATAACTGACGAGACATGCAATAAAGGCGCACTTTGTTTAGGTATTTTTACACTTTATTAATACAATTTTAATCAAACATGGCAAATAATCATATGACAACTTTACACTGTTGCTAGTATATGAACGTGTATGTGAAGATTTCATTAAAATTTGCTGCATCTTTCTACTTTGTTGAACTATGTTATTATACAGGAGCGGTCTAGACGACTTTTGTGTTTACGCACTCCTGCTAGGGGGGCCCGGAAAATCTTTGTTACTACATAACGCCGTAGGTGCATTCTTAGGCGTTTTTAAACATAAAAAATGCCAATAACTATCACTTGAAATAGAAAATACGTCATACTTTTTCAGGTGTCTTATAACGCTTCATGATGTATACAAAACATTTTTTCCTGAAAACAAGTAATAGTAGTAAAATTAAGACTATATAATTATGTATATAGTCAAACAAGAAAAAGATGGATGTAAGTTAGACATTTGTAATTAAACCGTCATCAAATATCTAAATTAATGGAAGTTACACAATCAGAACAATAGACATGTTTAGAATGAACAGCGATGAAAAAAGTTTCAAACGTATGTACATATATACACGCACTCATGGATGCGAAATTATAAAAAAACACTGTCAAGATTCAATAATGAATACATGCAGGTCAAAGGCGAACAGTGCACAGAACTGTTTTACAGCAGAAGACCAAAATACCTCATTGATTACAGAAGTTGTACAAAATCTTAAATTATAATATTTTTTTGAATGATGAAATTATGAAAACCACTAGATCTTACAGGTAGTGCCTAACCCGGGTTAGGCGACGATTTTTATTCGCTTTTTGGCGTTTTTATTTTTTCAATTTCTGGAAGCCACTGTACGCACGTGCGTAAGTGCGTAACGGCAGGCACGCCCCTGTTATAAATTCAAACTGTTCCGAGTGTCTAAACCTATGGATTTCAAGTCTCGCCAATGTAACACATATTGAAGTGAAGGTCATAAATTATTGTAAAATTATTTGTCTTATTCTGATAGTGAAAAACAAGATCGATTATGTTACAGCTATAGTTTAATTTCAACAAATGCCTTTTTGAACTTACCTCTGCCAATATCCGATATTATTGCAAACAAAATAAGTTTCCGATTAGGTCGCTGTAATTCTGCATGGTTATTGTTATATGAATTGCATAGTGTGAAATTCTAGCGTTCTAGAAAAGTACTGCCCCTTAATTGCAGCATTTTTCTGAGTATCTTTATATTGAAGCATGATAAGAAGCTAATTTTCACAGAAGCACTATTTGTTATTTTTTGCTAACTGTTGTACATGTCTAGAAGTTAGCATTATAATAACAAGAGTGTAATGTATTTACCATAGACTGAATCTATTTGAACATAAAAGCTCTTATACACAATATGTGCTTACTTCAACGAAATATCCTTGCACCATAATTCGTATTGTATGCACATTTTCGCTCACGTATTCAGTATTCCTTATTGCATTTTAATAAAGGCTTGTCGCATGACAACGGTAACTTGTTACAGGTACTTGGGCGGAAACTTTACAACTACCTATTGTAATGATGCTTCTTTTTGGTCTTTGATAGTGACTCACTGCAAGATTTATTGTGACATACTACTTGCGAGAGTGTAAACAATTGAAACGGATACTGAGATACAGCCAATACTATTAAAGCAGTTGTGTATACTGTTTAATGGTCAACTTCTTCTAGTTATATGAATAAAAACAATTCAGGAAAGAATATACTATGTTTAATGGAATAATTTTACTTTTTGGATACAGGAATATCAATTGTACTTTCCATCTTAATATATTGAATTTATATTGTAGCAAAAAGATATCAACAAACTATGTTTAATATTAATTAATCGCAAATAATCTCAGTGATAGATATGTTAAAACACTTGTTACGAACTGCAAATTAAATACTGCAGTCTAAAATACAGCTGTAGGTTACAGGCCCGGAACCAGAACTTTTCAGCTCTGGAGACCGAAGACGGATGTTGACGGTATGCGCAATTGAAATGTTACATCATTTACACGCTATCATGACTGGCACATAACACAGCTTAGTAGAGATATTTGGTGACTGTCTTATTTAATTGGACTAGATAATGACCCTAACAATAAACCGACACGTGTGTTAATTGCCAGTCCCCGTTTCCGCAGCTGCATGCATTACGTAACCTTGTCAAGACGGAAAGGGGGTGGGGCAGAAAGGGTTTTGCGTGACTATATAATTGAAATGACACAGAAATCAAACTTAGCGAAGTTTTTATTCAAAGTTATGTGCATTCTAATCGGTTAACCGAATAGCATATTGCTATCCGGATACAAATGCGATATCCGATTATCCGGTAAAGGTTTGAAGTATTTGCACAGGCATAGCAATTGCTAATTAATTACCTTTTTACCCTGTTATTATACAGACATGAAATTGGTAGGTCATTTAATATTTAACTTAGTTTCTACGTTCAGTTCTGTGTGTATCTTTTGTTTTTATAAAATCTATATCGAGACTAAAAGTAGACAGTTAACTCAATGTAATTTAAATAAAATTTAACTTAATAGTTAATATGGCGTATTAACTCAAATTTTTACATCGGATTAATTCATGTTGGCAAATATGGCCTAATATTTCTGTGTCGGTACTCTTGAACCTCAAGTCGGAAACTTATGTGCATAATATTTCCAATTCGCCAATATATACGACATAACAGCTCCATGTCGGTAAAGTATTCGAACTTATAATAACATGTAGGTAGTTATTACTGCCTGAAAACACCACGTTGGCAATTTATTTACCTTACCAAAAAAAAAATAAATAAATAATCCCACAACAAAACAGCATGACAAGAAACACGGTTTAATATGACGGCCTAATAACTAAAATATTTGTAACTAATACGGCCTAATAACTCAATGTCGGTAATTTATAGGTAAGTTCAGTCCAATAATTCCTTGTCGGCATTGTGTCGTGTGCTGCCCAATAACTCCATTTTTGTCGGTAGTCTAAATGCCCAAATCAGTAATATATATAGCCTAATAGCACCATGTCGGTAAAGTATACGATCCTATAACTTCATGTAGATAGGTAATACCGCCTTATAACTCAATGTCGATATATAATAAGACGGTATTACCCCATGTTGGCAATGTATACGGCCTAAAACATCATTGCGGTAATGTATACGGTCTAATAAATCAACTTCGCTATGTAATACGGCCTAATAACTTCATATCTGCATTTTTTCACTAATACCTCTATGTCAGTATGTTAAACGGTCTAATAACTCTATATAGGTTATTTATACGACATAAAAGCAATATGCTATAACTTTTAAATAACCGATAATTTTACCCAATATATTTCATGACCTACATCAAAATCCAAAACCAGCACAACCAATAAAAACAAAAACAAAAAAACAACAACAAAAAACAAAAACAAAGAAACAAAAACAAAGAAAAAAAAGTCCAAATAACTGGGGCATCCCCATTTTAGGGGTTACAAAGTCCCCGATTGATATGTACGATTTACTGTGTGCGAAACCGTTTCGTTTGGGTAAAATACACACAATTGTTTCCCAGATTTTAATTGAAAAAAATGCATCGTTTGATATTTTTTTCAAAAAACGAACTTGAAACAAAATTGACCACATTTCAATTCGTGTATAAATGGAAAGCCTATGCCATGCATGTACATTTACATTGGCATTGCCCTTTCTGTAAGGCTCTTCTGTTTTACCCAGTTACTGTACAGATATGAAATTACTAGATACTGTACTTTTTGTCCGCTGTTTCTATGATCACGTCAGGATGTATTTACTTTTTGGACATAAGAAATATTTGTCGAGAATAAATGCCAACTAAATACTAAATGCAATACATAAGCCTGTCCGGCCTAATGGTAATTCAATATACGCACATAAAATAAAGCTTCTTTTATATTTGAGCATCCTTTAGCTCCGGTGTGAATTCAGGTCTAGTTAACCAAGAAAAGGTAGAATTTGCTGATTATCTGACATTTCTATGTGCAAGATGATTTAATATTTTTAAGAACAAACAGTATATTACAACAAACTTATACATTCACAGTTTAATGTAAAATTACGTCAAGACCTGAAGTTTTACAAAGCAATCAGTCCAAAACCGACCGTCCAACTAAGGAGACAAGGGAAGTGCAAAAAGGTTGAGGTAGGTTCCGTAAATGGAAAGAACCGCGTAAAATTGTGTTATAATTACAAATAAAGGCATAATGTTCAGACCCAAATCAGCAGATATAAACAAAGCATAATTAACAATAATCGATGTGTAGTAACGTATGTACAGAGCAACATCATCGTAGGTGTACCCTATATATATACATATATATGATATATGCTGGCAAATTAAAACCTGTATTACATAGCCAGCTTGATCAAAGATGAAGGTAATCGTCATCAAAGACGCACCTATTGCCTTTTAAACATAACTTTTTGTTTTCTATCATGGTAGGAGCGATACACCTTTAAACAAATTCACTGCAAACTAGGGAACAAATTAGAAAACATACATTTATTCCACTGACAGGGTAGAAAATGTAAAGTTACAAAGCATTTACAAGTCACAACACAACCAGTGGCATTTACTAATTGTAAAATAAAATTAGCAAGCTGTCCGCAAAAGTCACACTCCAATGACTTTACCAGAGTAGAAAAAATGTTATTAAAAATAAATACAAATATAATAAAAATACACATAATCTAAAATCACATAACCATGACTTAAAGACTTAAAAAAAAATTCCAAACAGTTAAAGGAAAAAAAAACTGTATGCAAATCCACACCAATGACTTCAGACAAGGTCTTCTAAAATGTTTAGATAAAACAAGGCATTATAGTTACATGTGTGAGAAAAAAAGAGCTGCATGTACGCAAGTTGTGCAATTCATGTCTTAATGTGATGCGTGTGTTTCATTCTATAGACCTATGTATTCGAACATGGAGCCGTGTTTTAGCGAAAAAGAAAACACTGCAAAATTTCGCCGTTCAAACAACCATTCTAACTGGGACGGATAGACCACAATACCTGTCCCAAGGAGTACAAGTAAATAATTCAGGTAGCCCGGATGTATCGACGGAAAGCTTGAGGGCGCCAACGCCACTTTTGCATAATTAAGTGCTCCGGGATTTCTGACATAAAAGCATGAGTACATGCCCCAATGCAGAAGCTGTGAAATTTGTACCTGCTGCATGGCATATCGCATAGGGTTAAGAGTTGGTTGAAAACCTTCCGGAAAGTGTTTTGTGTAATTGAAGCACCCAAACAAGACACAACTAGTAGACCCGGAAATGTGCCGAGTAATGCATAATATGATTTAATGGCTTGAACTGGGCACAAAGTCGACTGAGGGTGGAAAATGATAGTGACAGGTTTATTTGTTAACCTTGTTTTGTACTCATGCAGTTGGGTGTGGATAGCGTTATGTCTTAGTATATTTGCGACTTGTACAACCGATGTAAACTGACGTGAATAAGACGGCAGTAACTCACCGATGCGACTCCCATCCCCACAAAGAAAGCTAAAAAGGTGATGGCCCTAAATAATGTGTGCTCAAATGGAGACTATTGAAAGAGGAAGCTCAATGCTTTACACAAATTTTGAATATTTTTGAATATAAGCGGGAGGCGGTCATCTTGCTGGTGCCTCAGTTTGCGGCAGCCCAGAGTCATACGACGTATAAAAGTAGTCTCACACGGATAGGGGAGATTCAACATGCTGTTGGGAAACAGGCATTGTAACGGATTCATGGAAATAGCCCTTTACAAAGTTAGTAAAGGTATCCCATGTCGTTCTGTTTGCCTTTCTTGTAGTGGGTGCGATTGAGGCCAACAGTAGGTGACGTTCTACTTCACCAAGGTCAAGGGAGATATGGCTAATGGTACTGGCATTGGGTACTTGGCCAGGTGTGGTGCAGCTTCTAGGGCTTGAACGACCTGCAACAGAGAAAATAAGTCGCAGTGTTTTACATTTAGGTATGTGTTAACATGTTCACATGGAAACAAAAGTTACACTCCAGAGAATATAATTCGTATAAAACGCATCATTGTGTGATCCTTAAGAGATTTGTTTATACGGTAAGCTACTGAAAAATTGTTGCAAATGAATATAATGTTCATGTTGTGCCATGTTCGGAGTGACTAGCAGGGCAACTGGATACCAGCAGCATCTCTAAAAGGTGCAATGAGACCGATGAGATCTAACATTCGTTTAAAGTGTACATCCATTGTATCTTTCCAGAAATGAATACCAGAGATCCAGATCAGTCCGACATTCCTTTGACAACAATATAGTGTTTAACTTTGTTTACACCAATAGTAAGATCATACAGTCGCTGTTAGAAAAATCGACCAGGCTTAATGACCTTGCAAACAAAGTTAAGATGGCCAAAAATGGATTGCGGTTCGTGTAATGTGATTTTGCGACTATGCCTGTAAGCTAACAACAATTATGTCAATGTTTCAAGTCTCTCAGGCGGTAACCTGGCAGAGAGAGTTGAAGTTTTCATTGTTATTCCAGGGACAACAGCGCATGTAGAAGGTAAACAAGCTTTTGTGCTTTATTGGGACACCCAAATCCTTAGAAAATAACATACTGTCTGGTCTACCTCAATCTTAATCCGGTATTTAATTTGAATTCATGTCGCAAAATTCAGTGTAATATGTTATAAGCTGCTACAGGCAGATCATTTGTACTTACAACACCTTTCAAATCTTCAAGCAAAAATGGTTCGAGAAGCAAATTTGATATACTAATAATGCGTTTAACCAGTTGCAAATTATGAGTATTTTCTTTCTTGTAGCTATTGTTAGACAAATGAATAGAAAGACTGGCTCAAAATGTAGTTGCTTATAGTTTGATAAAAAATAGAAAACAAAAACATGTAAAGATACCAAAAAAACATGCTTGGTTTTCTAATGTTTCAAAGAAGGCAACTCTGTTGTAAACAAACTGTGTCATAATGACAGCTAACTGTCATCTTTGTTGAATAAATTCGTTAAAGGGAAGTAATTCGACAAGCCCGTTCTGCTCCAACCGCCTGTCGGAACGTCTCGTTGTCTAACATAAAAAGCGTACACCACCATACGGATGGTTGAGTGAAATTGTGACGTCGTCAGCGCCAGCCGGGTAGAACCGAAAACAGATGCATTGCTGTTATTTAAAACATGTTTGCTTGTAAGTTACCTTATCAATTAGTACAAAAGAGATGACCAGAAAATGATTTAGAAATAGTAAGATGTTAGAAATACACTAAAACATAAGCCTCATGCGAATTTCTTAATAACACTGTAAACGTCTATATCTTCGGTAAAATGCACCAACAACGTGTTATTTGTACAAAATTCAAAACGTATTTTACAAATTATACGGACCACACCTACTTGTCCACTCAGTAGGTCCAACTATGAAAAGATAACCGCAGGTTGAAACCCTATATAGTCATAACATTGGTAGAGTGGAAAAAAGAATGTTAGCATTTAAACGGTTGCAAAGTCAAATATATCTTCATGAAGACCTTGTACCAAGACTCGGTTGCTTAGTTAAACAATTTACATTACATCGGGAGTATGCCATTAAATATTTGGTCCATAACATTTAAAATCAAATATTTAATGAAATTTACATATTTTAAGACAACAAGTTTATATATTTTCTGATCATTGCTCATATTGTTTTTAAATAAAGGGTTTTTGTGTCTCCAATAAATGATAATTTTAATTCACTTTAATGAAGTTATGTTCTTTAAATAATTGTAACGGATTTTAGGAGATCTGATTTAAATAGATGCACGGCAAATATTTTATATGTTTTCACACATGTCGCGTCCATATGTACGTGTAGACAATGTCACATGAAAAGCCAGATATAATGATAATGGCAATAATTTTCTGATTACAGTACCTGTGCTTTACTGTAACTGTGTCTTACTGTAACTGTGCTTTACTGCAACTGTGCTTTACAATATATCTCAGCAGAAGAATTCATGACCTGAGTGTAAAAACAACGATGATGCGTCGTCCGTAGACGTGTTATACATCATGTTTTAATGATGGGCAAACTGATAGAATGATAGAAAGATTTTGTGTAACTACTGATGACATGCACTACTTTTTTTCTTCTGTAAATAAGCTTTGTATTATTATTTTGGTAATTGGGCTGTGAATGTTGATTACATGTTCTACTTTTTTTTTCTGTAAATAAGCTTTGTATTATTATTTTGGTAAAGGGGCTGTGAGTCTCCTCATGTATGCTTGCATAAATTTTAATAGCCCCCCTTCGAAGAAGAAGAGATATATTGTTTTGCTAATGTCGGTCTGTCTTTCGTTAGACCAAATGTTTTCCGTCAATTTACTCAACAACTATTGGTCCCAGGGTTCTTGTATTTTACTTGGTGATTGGTCATGATGAGTAGAAGACCCCTATTATGAGGTCAAAGGTCAATGTCACTTAGGTCATCTGGGGGAATGCATATGTTTAATTCTGACATTTCTTGTTAAATATATAGTTTAATCACAGGTATATTATCCAGTGTATTTACCTAACATCAAACTATTATCTAGTGTGAATAAAATATGTTGCTGATGATTTCGTGTTGTTATGCATGTACTTTTATGTACGACTTCACACATGGACTGAACAATAATAGACCTGGGCTCGTATTCAATAAACATCTAAGATTAAAGTAAGATTCAAATGTATCAGTATATACTATTGGTCGTCTGTTATGTAAACCTGCAGTTCACTGGCTAATCTTAAAGTATGGCTATCTAAGATACATATTGAATACACGCCCAGTATTGTTTAAAATATGCACTTTTTAATTCAACTTCACATAAAACTCTCTACTTTAGTAAGGTGTTTGATGGCCAATAGAACTGCTAAGTGAAGCATAGCACTGTCTAAGCAATGTGCCCTGGAAATGATATCAAGCCAACAAATTGGTGTGTTTCTAGTCTCCTGGCATACCCCGAATTTTTACGACTACCCCATAAAATTTACTTTTATGTTTTTTGATAACCTACAGATTATTTATTGGCCTAAATTACATTTAATATAGTCATACTAGAAAACAAATGTCATCATGATTGAAGTTTACTCAATGTAAAAAGTCAAAGAACTTACAACAAAACAAGTAACACTTGCAATCAGTATTTGTATATTTTCTTTAATATCATCAAACTATCATTTCATATTTATACATGACTGTGGATACTTGAAGCCACAATATTCTTCTGAAGGAAACTGGGCCCTGATTGCCTTAACTGCATAGGCTGGTATCACCCGTCGGCATTTACTTCCCAACAGACCATAAATCTACCGCGTGAAACGTCTGTATGCCAAATGACGATACAAACTGAAAGAATATCAATAATTTTGTTATAATATGCTTAGGAATGATAGAATAAAAATTAATAATTATTTAAAGATTATGTTAATCCTTACGATACAGAGCCATATAAATTGGGCTACAACCTTGCTATAATCAAAGGCTAAAAGTATCTTATGTGACCAAATTAGTCCAGGCCAACACCTTTTTCCAACATAATGCTTTTTTTTTGCTAAAAGAAAAACTATAAAATACAACAAATAATACATATACTCAGTATATTAAATTGGAATGGTGTTTAATTACAGATTCAAATAAGAAAACAAAAGAGTCAGGATTTTTGACAATAGTATTCGAGATCTTTTTAGAAAAAAAAGAAACATACTCATGAATTCTTTAATTTTCTTTAATCGGTCCAATGGCCAACACATAATCGTAGTACGAAGTCTCCAGGACATGGATGTTCAGGCAGTTTACAATGAATCCTTCATGTTCTGTAATACACTTCAACCCCTCTGCTTTGTCACTGATGATGTTGGCCGCCTTGCAACACTTGCTTTTTATCGTTGTCAGCATGTTTACACACTGCTCACAATGACACCTACAAATGATATAGATTTTGGTATTGGTAAATGTACAAAATTCAAAACATAAACTCATATTTAGCACACTGTTGCTTCTGCTTCTTGTAGTCTTATTTATAAATTACGTTTCAAATTTAATATTGAAAGTTTACATGCAAAATATATTTAATATACTGCTTTTTAAATGCAGTTGAGCATACATGAGCAGCATGGGAGTTGTCTATAATCATGATTTTTTAAGCAATAAATTCACACTGCATTCTGTTCAAATCATGGCTATCAATATAGTAAGTTTCAATAGTCTGAAAATCTTCCCATGTGTATCTTTGTAACATGAAGTTTTTTATTATAATGAATGCCACAACAGAATTACAGTATTTTGTTGAACTGTCCAGATTAGATCGATATGGATTGGGGACGGTTTGACCTGTAAGTTCAACAAGTTTGACTTGACATCCGCACAATTTATTTTATGTATAAAATAGATTCTAGACCTAGTTGCATTCGCGATAACGACTGAATAAATAGGTTTTAAATTCATAAGTTGTATGCTACACTGCCGGTATTTTCAATTTCAGTTCATTTTGATGTTCGCACCTACCAGTTTTGAACATCGTCCACAGTGGCAATCTCGGAGTTGTCAGATTCGGAGCACGAATCTGTAGAGGAATCATCCGTACATTTATCCTCATCGTTATCGTCTAACACTGGCTCATATTGGTAGGGTTTAATTACATCATTATTCGCTTCAAAACCGAGTGAATCGTCTGAAGAATCCATTTTTCAAAGTGTTCTTTGTTTACAGCTTAATGAAAGCAGCGGATTGGATGTTCCTGTATGACGTCACACACACAGGAGAGGCTACTACCACGCACTTGTTGGTTTAGCCAGAGCGTATACATAATAAAAACATGATTTATGGTAAAATGCACGGACGTACAATCTGTTAAATATTTTTTTAGGTATTAAGATGTCCATAAGGTTTAAAAAATACCAAAATCCAAATCGTTTTATATGACCTTTAAATACTCGATTGCCTCTGCATTTGTATGTTAGCATATAAAAGTCAAATTTACCGCACATAAGTCTCAATTGGCGAAACGGTTACTTAAGTGTTTACTTACAATGACGTATTGAGACATTCAAACGCAGCTCTCGTTTACTATTTTCCTTTGACAATTCCCACAATAGCATTATAAGCCAGTAACTTTTATATATTTTAATGATAAAATTGTGAAGTTTTTATAACTGGCATATTAATATTAAAAGGATAAAATCTTGAAACGTATACCAGCAATCACCCTTTAAATAGAAAGGCCATACACATATTTGTGTAAATGATACATTCTAAGCTATTCTAAACATACGTCTGTTTTGAATTTTATTGGTTAAGAATGAATATTTATTTTTAAACATGTTCCATTAATAAATTCATTGTAGTCCCTGCGTTATTTATTTCATACACAAAAGATTGGCTATAATTTAGAACGAAAGGCCGTTGCTAATTGTTATTATCTAAAAACGATGCTATCGTTCTAGTAAATGGAAAACGTAATATTCATTGTCATTTAAGAGATAATGTGTCTGGGCATGAGTTGTTCAGTGATTATAACAGTCGGCTGAAAAACTGAAAAATTAATTTAAATGTCATAAAGTCCAGTGAACTTACCTTTAGTATATAATATGCATATAATTGACAAAGATCGGTGTGAACTGCTCACCAGCGATTAATCTATTATTCCCATAATGCGTAGTGGTACCTTTTGCTGAAATATATGTGTCTGTAATTGTATCAATGCAAACGTACATAATGCATGCATACTTAATGCATACATTTCGCATACATTTCAGAAGCTCATAAAGCGGTTGAAACATTAAGAAGTTACATCCGCGTGGAATTACCTGTCTGAGTATCTATGTTCCTAGGTTGGTGTGTGTGAATTTTATGAATATAACAAACATAAGTAATACATGTAAATATGATTCAAATCTTAGAACTTTGTTTAAAATTGACCAAGCGAAGAGACAAACTTAACATATTAGTAGCTCAAATATAGAATATATATATATGGGAATTATATATACATATTTATGGGAATATACTTTATGTTTTTATGTCTTTGAAACATATTAATGATTGACTTTTCCAACTATCTTCCTTAAAATGTTAATTTTTTGTCAAAAACTTTGATTTATTTTTTATTAAACCATTATTTTTATATGTAAGACCAAAATCAACATTTCAGTACTGCTTTAAATACATTTAATAAAACCGCAGTCATGGTTAATTTTAACGTGCACCTAAACTTGTATGAATTGTAACAAAACAGCCCCCAATACAGCAGCAGACAGAGCCAAGTGGAGATAACTTGAAAGGATAACTAGGTATATATATATATATATATATATATATATATATATATATATATATATATATATATATATATATATATATATATATATATATATATATATATATATATATATATATATATATATATTACCCTCATCTATAAAGGTAAGGAAGGAAATAATTTAACATTTAGTGTTTAATAAACTTAATTAAAGTGATTGCCGTTCAAAACAATCTCTTCACACTGTTTATTGACACATTTTTTTATTAGCAGATTCTCTTAGCAGCGCCTTGGGGGTTTCACATCTATGCCCTCGTTCATTTTAAAACCAGTCCCAGGAAACATTGTGTAATTATGTTCGTGAAGTCACTAACTGTCCAGTATTACGATATGGTAATGGTGAAAATTGCTGAGATTAAACAAGACGCTGTAAAAGTCCCGATATTTATCACATTATTGGATACAAGAAGACAGGAATAGTGTCACTGAGTAATATTATGACCGTGTTTGCTAATAAAATGTGTTCGACTGATAAGGAAACTACATTTGGTCTAAACATGCTTTCAATAAACACTTTAAAACAACAAAAGAAGTAATAAAATAAGCAGAAGTATACAAGAACTCAACAACCACCTTATTCTAGATAGTTACATTAATGTAAGAAATTGTAAAGTGACATTTAGAAAGCGAGTGCTGATCGTAAAACTTTGATTATAGTAGCAATCGTTGTTTTTGATTCGACTGAAAGCGTGTATTTTGCGTCGTATGTGCAGTTCAGGTTTTATAGAAACTACCCTAATATTTAGGGAGCTATACAACTGCAGTTTATTAAAAACTGCGGTTTCTTGCGGACTCGTTTTGGACTTTGCACCTTTTGTATTAGAGCCGGTCGTTCTACCGATCGGGCTACCAAAAACGGTTATTTTAATATAACAAAAAGAGGCACAAGTCACAAGTTTCAATGAAATTACGACCGCCAATTAAGATAAACAATAATACGCTGATTGTAAGCAGTTTGGTTTGGTTTATTTAGTTTTTGACATTTTTTGCAGCGACTAATTATGATCGTTATAGCAATGTCCAGCTTTTTAGAGGAGGAAGACTCCAGACAAATGTCTGGGTAGAATCAACAGCGCACCGCAAATCAGTAGGAAGACCTTTCCACATTAAGCCGTTCGCCCGAACGTTTCAATCGTTTTAGCAACCAGTGAAAAACACCAGATCAGAAAAGAAATCGGATAATTGGGTAGATATAATTGAATAATCCATGCATCCGATGCCGTGATGTCAGGGATTGGCATATTCCAGACCAAAAACTCAATTGCTGAAAAGCAAACGTACTTCTTGATGATTCTTTCTACATGAGGCTACCAGTATGGTCTCGAACGATTACATCTTATATCATAAACCATCACAATGATATTGCTTGCTTGGGTCCCCTGAAGTCTATTACAATTAATGGTACGTAACACTTACAAGTATCCATGTCCCACGATCGCCAGATTGTTACCAAAGGCAATGACCTGAAGCGGAATTTTATAGCCAATGTTAAAAGTCATGCACTTTTACTTTGCATTCTTAGGAAATAACTGATGTCAAAAATATGCCAATCATCACATCATCAACCAGGAGCCAACAGATGATCAATCATTGGGGTCATGATGGAAAACCTAAGTATTTCAATAAAAATAAACTCTGCACAACCTTATCATGAAAGTATAGTGGATATTATTATCAACGCGAAAAGAAGTTGTTTCAGGTTCGACATTTTATTAACAGTTATGTATACATCATAGCGTACAGATAACGTCATCTGAGTTGTGGGCCGGTCGACGTGACGTTACGCTATTTTATATATCGATTTATGACAAACTTGTTGTTACTGGTCAAAAAAATGTGTTTCGTCCAATATTAATGCGATCTTCTTTATCCAGCTGTGAAAGTTTCTCTTCAACACGACAGTATCAAATTCTGATCAGTATGATATTTAGTCGGGTGTTCAAACTAGAACGTACTTCAAAGTCGAATTTCTGTATCTAGGTCTGCTGGAATCCAAAGCGACAGAGCAGAGTGACCAGTAACACCTTGCTGGGTTTGAATAATTGAAATGGTAAAGGGTAAAGGCATTAAGGCAATTTAATTTGACTTGGATTTGTGGATTTGGAGATCTGGACTGAATGGTGTACATATATATATATATATATATATATATATATATATATATATATATATATATATATATATATATAGTTTCTGTATTATTCTTATAAAGTCTTAGTAATCCAGTTACCAGTGAACTAAAATAAGTTATAATTTAATTTAAACTCTCTTTTCATATATATGTGTGTGTGTGTGTGTAACTGGATAACTAACATTTTATAAGAATAATACAGAAACTATTGTTTTGATAAAAGAACGTTAAAATTGTATGCTTATAAGATTATACTTTTTAGTTCAAATGGTATTGCAAGAAACTTTCGTATATCCAGATAAAACAATCATCTGAATGAGATGTGATTGAGTTGAAGTATTATTCCATTAAGTAATATGTCAGTACATTTTGAAATGCCTTAGCAGAGATACACAATTTATTTTTATATCCCTTTCGCTAAAATGTCAATTTTATTTTACTTAACTCCTAAAATCTTCTAACCTGATTAAGATGTCATGATTATTAATGAGACTTGAATAATTGTTGCTGAAACGTATGTAAGAAATGAAATAAGGGCAAACACTCAGAAACAGCGCATAACTTCCTGCATTATTAATTGCTGCATCAGCCTTCTTGTTGCATATGTCCATCGCAGTGTAGTTTGGTCATGAATGTCCAGGAACTAACCAGTACCAATAAAGTACACAAATAGTAATATGGTTTACACTAGGAGCCCCGCCGTCTCATTATTGTATTTGTCCGACTGCTTTCCACTGGCATTTAAAGAACTTCTCTCGAACTAATTGCCGTCGCTCCAGGACAATCCTTTCAATTCTGTGCCAGTAAACATTCATGACTATATGCAAATATAAATTCTATTTATCGGAGTAGTATCTCTTTGCATTGAAGGAACTTCTCTCGAACTAATTACCTTAGCTCCAGGACAAACCCTTTCAACTTTCTTGCATGTAAAATGACCTGACGCTGTCGCCAGATGTTGCTGGATTATGGCATACAATGTTGCATGCCAAACCGAAGCCAGACACATTGTTTTAACTAATCCACAGGTGTTCAAATGTAGTATTGTTTAAATTAAATACCAATTAATTGCCAATACAATTCAAAAGATGTTAGTATTACAAAAGAAAATAAATGTTATAAAGCTCAAAACTAAAATGTACCTGTTTTTGTATGCAGTACAATCTCCCGGTGCTTGTTGACTGAGCAAATGACTCGGCATACATGCTTATTTATGTAGTTTTACGACACATAAGTCTGTTTGGATATACCATTAAGTGGTCAGTCACTATGGTTTATTTCAGTCTTCTCTGTCACATTCTTCCTGTTTTAATTATTTTTGCACCAATAACATTATTCCCAGTGATATTATTACAAACAAGTAGTAAGTTAGTGTGCTTGGCTTCCACTGATCGATAGTTTACTAGTTCGGAAAATATTATCTTGCAACAGATATGCTGCTATAATGTCATATACTGCGAACACATCGAGAACATTAGCAGAGACTCAATTGCCAAAATAACAACATCAAAAGCATTATCACTGGACAAAAGATGCAGCCAATATGAAAGAAAGCTTTAAAAACAGGTCGATTTCTATATTGATATACCTTCTTAGTTTTAATCAACGTACATAAAGTCTGTTAGTGCATAAAAATGGTCTTACATTCTGTCTCTTGACTTTTTATATTTATGCTTTATGCCATAAACATCTGCACGCATTTAATTGTGTATGTATTTAAATATGTGCAAACCATTGCGTTCAAATCAATCAATCAATCAATCAATCAATAATAAAAATAATTAATGATAATCATAATAACACGTACTTAGCATGTAATTGATATTTCCTTTGTTGTTTTCTTTAGTTTTGAAATAGTTTGCATTAATATTAAAGTGCCATAAATATAATAACATCTATTTTTACATTTCAATTCAAAGTATTTCTATGTCTCTAAATGTTAACTCATTGTACCCTAATGACGCATTAAAGCGGCACGAAAAAAACAGCCTCCTCATGCCGGGAGACGACTTATCGCGTCGCATTTTACCTGTGTCTGGCGCCGAGCGCCGCATTAAGGCGGCCCTGAAAATGTCTCGGCTACTGCCGAACGCCGCGTTAATGTGTCCATCATATTTGCTGGTTAAAACTCATGTTTTATATCACTTTCGAGTCTCGGCCAATCAAGTACATCACAGTATCGTAAATGCTAATGTCATCTTAATCTAAATCTACCGGCTTAAATCCTTTTTTGTTATTTCATCTATTGTAGCGAGCAACAGAAAAATCGGCGACATTTTCTCTGATTGAAGTGATTCACATCTAATTTGAAACATTTCTCGGCTGATTTACGATTGTAAAAGCAGTTTTCCAAATGATTAATTTATACTTCGATCTCAGCCAATCAGAAACTTTGTTGGAATTTCATGTAACCCGGATGTAAACACAGTGAATTAATTATGTCGAGACAAAGAAAAACGGCGATGTGCCTTACTGTTAGCTTCAAGATTCCTACTTATACGCATATGTATCGGCGGGTATGTGGAATTACCTACGTCAGATCCAATAATTATATGATAATTGCAGATATCAATAGATAAAAGACACAATCTAACTCTTGGAAATCGCCGAAGTTTTCTATCAAATATGAAGTTTAAGAGCGTTATTTTCTCAAACTACCGGTAAATCGCAACTTTAAATCAAAGATGGCCGACTGTTTTAAAGTTACTCATTATATAAAATATTATATAAAGCAGTGTTATTTACGTTATAAACATAAAAAACTTGATGGGGTCAATATTATTTCACTTTAATAATTTGAACTGTGTCTATTTTGATATTGTCAATCTTACGTGTTTTTCATATTTCACTCTTTTCTGAAGTATTTCTTCTCATACCGTGTTAAAAATTACATGATTGTGTAAAGCACTCTCTGTGCTTCAAGTATGTGAAAATATCCCTTTAGAGTACTTCCAAAATGACATGTTTATTGTGTTGTGTATACAACCATCCCCGATATCTTCCACTGACCGGTAATCCATACCAGATGTGTCTCGGCATGAGGGGCAGTAAAGACCCCCACCAGGTGTAGGGTATAACTGGAGAAATGCCTCTAGGGTACGCCTGGACAATTAGCTGTAGGGCACAATGAGTTAAACAGAAGAATGAAAACACAATGTTTTCATCATTTAAATGATTATTCAAGGAACCAGTTATGTAAGTCTTGTTATTTAATTTGGAGTGCGAATGATTAGATTCTGTTCTGTTAGGAAGTGTTCTGATACAAAAAGCAGAAACGTTTTGCCGACCCAGCTTATTTGCAAATCATCAACTGTGATAGAACGGCTGCTGGTCCTGATGCAAGGATAATAAAAGAACTGATTGGCAGGCGGTATTATATGCTTATTATTTCAAGCAGTTTAAGTATTTGCCGAAATATACTTTAGGGAAGCCTGCTACCTGCCGCTTGATTTTGCCCAATTCCAGGCTGAAGATCTATGACGCTTCAAACGACGGCAATTAGTTTATTCTCAAATAAGTCCAAGAACCGCACAACAACGGATGATCTTTTGTAGAGATTTGTTTGCACTAGGAATTGGACACTTGTTGTATATTTGAACAAAATATGCATCGTTTGAATTTCAGGAGAAGCTGATTTTTTTCGTCAGTGCAAATGCGTATTTTGTTTCCTTAAACGACATTCTTCTACGCCTTTGTTTAACCTTAATTTATACAGATACCATGTGAGTATTTATGGTTATTTAGCATATTTATCAGTGAAAACAGATAATTGATTGCTCTAAGGACAATGTATGGTGTTTCCTTTTATAAAGTTACACCACAAAACAGATTTTGAAGAAAAAAAACTCAGTGGACTTTGGAAAGAAGTATATAGTAAACAGTTTCAGAGAATGCCTGCTTGCCCTGTTGGAGTCACGTGACCCTACCTGTCAGCGTGACGTCATTTCCTTATCAGCGCGTTGTCACGGTCTTATCAGCGTGACGTCATGTCCTTATCAGCGCGTTGTCATGATTTCTGCAGCCTGCTAGCCCGCTGGAGTCACGTCTCCCTCCTTATAATCGTGACGTCATGGTCGTATCAGCGCGTTGTCACGGTCTTATCAATATTGTTATCGATGAACGGTAGTAAGTTTGTTGTTAAATTGTTCTCTCTAACGGAACCTATCCTATCCGACCGTTATAATAAATAAATAAAATACTTTTAAAACTAAGATAGACAGATAAGTTATCAGTCATACACGATCAGACCAGTAATTCGCGTTATTGCTTAGTAAACCACGCCCACACTATTTTTGCTACCAATGGGATCGTATCTTTTGGTTTTATTTTATTTCGGTTGTAATACAAAATCTTACATTTACACTCAATTCTTCGAAGGGTAGGTATCGCCAAAGTATTCTACAAAATGACACACAGCGACAATACCGTACCTCGTTATTGTCAATCCTTGGGAAATTCCTACCCAGGATGGAATCACGCTGAATATGCAGAGGTGTAACGAACTGTTCATGAGTTCTTGGAAGACGCCGTTCGTACGATGGAATTGAATCAGGACACGTTCTACAGACGTTATCTCGGTGGAAACTGGCGTGTAACTGTACAAAGTGTATTTAACCGCGTTGACATTAGAAAATGTTGGTTTCCCGAAGGCACTCAGGAAATACAGGCCACGAGAAAATGAGTATCTCTCATCTTCGATCAGTACAGAGAGTTGAGTAACGGACTAAGGATTATCGACAGTTTCGTTCGGGAGTTATCTAACGTAGTGCCCTGCTACTCACATCCAAACCACGACATCGTCAACTGTTTGGAATGTACGCTCAAGTAACTTTAAGCCTTGTGTCAGTTTATGTTTCGTTTTGTTTTTATCACGTTTTTGATTATCGTATAACACTATCAACTATGATGAGTTTCAACATGTGGAATTTTCTAATAATCAAGTGACTTGTAAATCAAACGATAGATTTTCTATCGTAGTGAAACGACAAAGACATGCAGTCAAGATACTTTTAAAAAGCGGCGGAAGACGTTTAAAACTCCCTTTCGAAATTTTCGAAGGAATGTGTCACTCTCAATTCAGCGTCACTTATTTGAAACATTTTCTAGAAGAAAACTAACACTATGGTAACGTTTTAAAGAGAACGAGAGAATTACAACAACAACCTAGATATTTATGTTTACCTTCGTCTCGCTGTTTCATAAATAAAACATTATCCCTTATACATTTCGTATAATACTTGTGTATGATATTAATTGATTAATCGTAGTAAAGTTAAACATATCAGACTGCTATTGTAAGTTAGTCGAATGTTTATCTACTAAGTAAAGGGAAGTAACCTACTATACTGGGTACACTTCGTACCATCGCGTTAGTATCCCTTGTTTTATACCTACATACATAATTTATATGTTTTAAATCACACTTGCGCGTTTTATGGAATCAGCTTACCAAGAAGCGTCAGACGTTGGTTTAAACTTGTCTACTAAGACATTTGTCGATAGTCAATCTACGCCTTCAAATAGCGTAACGGATAAAAGTTTCGAGTCAGTTCACCGTTAGAAATCGAGGCAGAAGGTACGTTTAACAGTCGTTTCAATAACCCGTCGAATATATACGTAACAATAATAAATAAATTATAATATATAAATTTCCTTGAAAACACCTTTTAAGCATAGAAATAACTTAGTATAATACTGTAATCAGTTGTATAAACCTACGTTTTACCTTACATTTCAGATATTCCGTATTACCTGAGAGAGGACCACTGTAATCAATTAAGAGCCTTACGTTGCCCCGATTTTAACCCGACTGATTATCAAAATTGGTTGGACTATTGAACTATGGAGGCGGCTGTAGAACGGCTACAATCCTTTTACTTTGAAAAAGGGATTAATGTGTTCAAGACGGCCATGTCTGTACCAGGCATCGCCCGACAACTACTCTTCAAGTCAGCGCGGGAACTCGGGGCAGAATTTTCACTGGTAGACAAAGGAAATTCCGACCTGAATCGCACTATCAAAGATAACATCGTCGGAGGTAATTCATAATTATCATAATTATATTCATACCACACGTCATAATGTAATTATTGATATTATAGAATAGTAGTGTCCAATAAATTGACACATTGTATGTTGTTTACATTATAGGTCCCTCAATAATATTCACCCGGCACCATGAGGTGGGTAACACAAAACTACGGGGAGATAAACTGTGTGGAATAATCGTGGGCTTCGACGCCGATGCCTTTTACTTGTGGGCCATTGGTCAACCCATGCCTGAGACGAAAACAAATTTAAGCCTGAGCATCGTGACCAGTATATCAGGCCTATAACTGGATCAATTATTTTAATCAATGTGAATGGGACCCATATCCTCCATCAACGCAATAATGGAAAGGAGTTGCGATTTGGAAAATACCCCGTATATGATTACGACCCGGAAACTAAGACCATCTGCGAATTTCAGGTTGTTGTTTTTGTTTTATTGTTTGTTGTTGTTTAATAACTAAACATGTTATCGTTGCGAACTTTTAGTATTACTATAAGAAAGTTTTACATATTATACTTTATTTATCCTATCCCTTTTGTTTATTATAGGGGTGTTATCACCACGGTCACGACTGTGACGTCACCAAAAACGTCACGAATGAAAATTGGCACGAGACAAAACAGTCCCTGATGGAGAGAACTTACAAAAAGTCGCAGAGCTGAAACAAAAGAGATACACCGTTGTGCAGATGTGGGTGTGCCAGTTTTGTGAGTTCTGCAAAACCCACCCTAAAATCTACGGTATCCGGGACAAGTGTCGCCCAACTTTTAGTCAGAAACATCGGGGTGCCGTCACCGAAACCCAAATTTTGAACGGAGTCCAATTCGGTGAGCTGTTTGGCATGGTAGAGTGCGACATCGAGGTACCGGAACAATGGGGTCCGGAATTCGCCCAAATATCTATGTCTCCCCGAGAGTACTTCGAAGATGTGCGCCTCATTTTCTGCAACACCGAAGTGGGGTTCGACGATATCAGGGATCAAATGCAGGCCCACATCCGGCAGTTCCAATTATCCGATAAGCCCAGATGGTTGCTGGTAGGAGGCACCAAAGCCCGCCGAATCCTTCTGGCAACGCACCTTCTGAAATGGTACCTCGACCACGGTTTAAAAGTCACTAAAATTTACCAGGTGGTTGAGTACCGAAAAACGGCCTGCTTCGAGTCCTTCATTCAGGAATTGAGTGACGCCAGGCGCGCCGGGGACGCTTCCAAGGACATAGTCATCATAGCCGACACGATGAAATTGATCGCCAACATCGGGTTAGTATTTTTATTTTTGGTCTGCATTAAACATCATGTGATAAAATAATGCCTAAAAGATTGTTTTTATTTCTGAAAATAACTATATATGAATTATCATATTTAACCTACAAATCAAAGTTTAAGTTTTACTCTATATTTTTATTTTTTTTTATGTTTCAGGTACAGGTCCATGATTATGGACAAGACGAAGCATCGTCAAATCTACTATGTAGACAGGGAGAATAAAGCGTGCTTCGAGGTCAACAAACCTCAATTCCGCCAGACGACTCGCCTGGACGATGTCTACTACGAGGTCGAGGCCGCTAAGCGACGTATAAGACTCGACCTTCCCGTGCAGCTAGGCAGACCGCTCCAACTTTGAGTATTTGGAAATAGACACGGTGAGTAAAACTTACTAACTAACTAACTATCGTTGCTATTGTTCTAATTAAGAAATGTTATCAGCTAGTCAATGAACTACTCAACTTATGTAGCTACATTAATAAAATCTTCTTCCATTTTCAGGACTCCACCTATAGTACCCTGTCGGCGTCGTGTCTCCGGGAGGTCGTGAAGCCCGAAAAAATGAGGGAGTACCAGCGTGGACTCACGGGGTTATGCGATGACAAGTACAATTCCCTTGGAGACCGCTGGTTTCCCCGCCAATGCTGCCAGAAGCATGCCAAATATGATAAAAGAGTACCAGGTCTCTTCAAAAACGAGTACGAGGGAGATAGGATGATAGGTCTCTGCTCCAAGACATATATCGTTGCCCGGGCCGACGGAGATTATAAGTTTAGCTCCAAAGCATCTCCAAACGTCTGGTCGAGGAACTCCTTAGAAAGTACTATACTGTTACGGCATTTACCAACCATTGTACGAACGCATGGAGCGAGAACTTCATTTTATCACTTTTCATCAAGGTCTACCTTCCGAACAAGATTTAAGAGATCTATCGAATGAAAACGTATGCAATTTGGTTATTTTGCACGACTTGATGGAAAGCGTTACGTCATCACCGGAAATGGAGAACTTGTTCGTCAAAGGTACGCACTATCAACACTTGAGCGTGCTCTACTTGAATCAAAATTTGTATTGTAAGGGTAAACACAGCCGTACCATCAACTTGAACACCCATATGCTCGTGTTCATGAAAAATCCTAGGGACGTATCTCAACTCCAGTGTTTGGGACGTCAACCTTTCCTGGGAAGAGGAGCGTTTCTATTGGACGCTTATCAGGACGCCACGTCCGAGCCTTATGGATACCTCGTTTTGGATTTTTCTCCATCTGCCCAAGAAGAATACCGAGTCAGAATGAAGGTGTTTCGCGACGAGGACACGGTGATTTATAGACCGAAATAAAAAAGAGGACGATTGAAATTTATACTTCATACGTACAGGGACACTGATCGAGTCGACATGCAGAAAATAATCTTACTGCCTTACGACAGATATCAACGACTTCTGTCGGTTAAAGATAGCGCACCTGCGAAAGAAGCAGCAAAAGGCGTTTTCGAACAGATACCCCTAGAGGTGGAGAAACCCGTTCAGGGGAGAAACCTCACACGGATTAAAAGCGATCCCGGCACGGAATTTGCTAACAAGGACGTGAAACGACTCTTAAAGCGAGAAAGGGTGGGCTATTTCGTAACGAGCAATGTAGTCAAGGCCTCCTACGCCGAAAGAACGATTGAGTCGTTGAAAGGACGACTCGTAAGATACATGACACGACATCAAACACATAGTTGGGTAGACCATCTGACTGATATAACGGAAAGTCATAACAACACCGATCATCGATCTATAAAAAAAAACACCGCGGAGCGTCAAACCCGAAAGCTCCGCGGTTTTGGCAATTCCAGTACGAGACTCTATCTAAACCGCTCAGACAGACATTACTTAGATTAGGTCGATATAAGTTTAAGGTGGGAGATTTAGTGAGAGTTTCGCACATGCGCAGACAGTTTCAGCGAGAGTACGACGAAGGCTGTTCCAGGGAATTGTTCGTGGTCAATCAGCGGTTTATGAGGAAATCTATTCCCCAGTATCGATTGAAAGATTATGCGAGAGAAGAAATTTCCGGAAACTTCTATCAAAATCAAATAAAAAAGGCTTACGCGCGAGATTTCTACTTGGTAGAAAAAGTTGAAATCAACGAAACGGGGCGGAGAAAAGCGATATTTGATACGCTTGAAAGGATGGCATTCAAAATACGATACATGCCTAGGGGAAGACGATTTTAAAAGTATAAGTAAAGATAATGTTTAGTCATAACGCTTTCCACCTTCGAGCAGGATGGTTGAAAAACATTTGGCTCTATTCGAATTACTCTTTCGGGCCACGGACCAACAGCGCGCGGTTCTATTGAAGACGTTATCCAAACCTCAACTGAAAGCCGTACAAGAAGCTATCTATAACGTGCTGAAAAGAACCTGCCCACTTCGGAAATAAGAAAGAACTAATTTTTTGCGGTACAGAGGCGTTATTAGACGATTGGTATCCAAGGAGCTGACCAATTAACAGCAGCGACGTCTCTTGGGAAAGCATAAAAACCTATTGCCCCTCGTTTTGAAACTCGTCATAAAGTTCTTGAAAGCATGAACGCTGATAGATACATCTACGTGAAAAGCGACGAAAGTAACGCGTACTTTGTGGACAATACGACTTATAAATTCAAAGTACAGTTAAAGGCACCCCTATATTTACACGGTAAATGGAAAGTGGCGCTTGTGCATTGTCACGCCACGGAAAAGGGAAATTCGATCAGTAAAGCGGTACTTTACGTTTACTCCTATCTGCGCCGAGAAAGTATCGTATACGGAGAAGAGCGACCCCTTGTGCAAAGAGTGGAAAAAAGCGGTGAAGGTAGATGGGACTACTCCTTTGACTATCCGTTTTACGTCCCCGTCAAAAAACAAGAATGGCGCGAGTTCGAAATCTATATAAAGCGAGAACGAACGCGACGAGGACGCCACACAGTTGATGAAACTGGTGTACCTCACGCTTTACTTGAAACAGTATCCTTTCTTTTGAGAGTCATGAAATTGTACGTACCCAGTCCAGAACGCAGGATGGATTTTTTCGAGCACGTCAATAAGGGCGAAACCCAATTGGCTCAGACGGGGAGAGGAAGGCGACCTCACGTAATCACCGTGAAACAATCAACACCGTGCTCCATCATAGCGGTCCTTGCGACGGAACAAACGACGGCACAAGCCAAATCCGAATGGGAAAGAAAGGGTATAAATCCAAAAGAAGTGGAGAGAGCCGTTCAGTCTTCCGTCGGACGCGGAAGGAAACTCGAGGCGACCGAGGATAAGAAAGGGAAAAACGCTAAACGAAGTAGTAAAGAATATAGCGATATTTTCAAAATCGAATAAATATGTCTATGCTTAACGAGGATCAGTTTAAAGAGGGACTGGTATCGGAATTGGCTTTGTTCGATCTACCCGCGACACAGACCAGCGTGTCCGATGTGTACTACGAAGAGATCCGACCATTATCTCAGGTATCTTCCGAAGGACCGTTCGAGTTTAGAATCAGCGGACAAAACTCCATGGATTACGTCGATCTCAAGAATTCGCAAATTTATCTCAAACTAAGAGTGATGAAAGCGGACGGAATTGCGATCTGCCAATTTATTTCTACAATCTCTGTTCAGTTCGTCCGAAGTCACGCTGCAGAACAAGGCTAGCATCACCTGTAGCTACAACCCGTACAGCTTATATTCACACGCTTCTGAACTACGGAAGCGACGCTCTTTCCAGCCAAATACAGACTCAAGGTTGGCACATGGATGACTGTGACCATCCCGAAGACACAAATTTCGCGGAAAAGAATAATGGAATAATGGGCTAAATGTGAGATCTGCGTGGATCGCTATTTCGAAAACGTTGGATTTACAAGGTCCGCTGTTTCACGATCTGTTCTCTATGGACAGATACCTCTTGAAGCAAGTGGAAGTGAAGATAAAACTGTACAGAAGTACCGATAGTTTCTCCTTATTAGCGATCGATTCCAGCATCGATTTAAAGATAGAGATCCAAGACATTTAATTCTTGGCTAAAAAGATCAGAGTCAATCCCGCAGTCATCTACGGTCACTCTAAAATCTTAGAGAAGCGAAATGCCTTCTACCCTTACGCTAAGGTGGAGTGTAGATCCCAGAGCATCGCCAGGGGTACCACCTCCTTCAACTGGGAAAATATGTTTCAAGACAAAAGACCGGAAAAAAGTGATTATCGGATTTGTGAAGAGTAAGGCGTTGAACGGAGACTACAACAGCAATCCATTCAATTTCGAAAACGGCGGCATCAAGCACACCGCCGTGTATACCGACGGGGTTCCGGTCGAAGGCAATCCACTGAAGGTGGATTTCGATAAAACGGGGAATGGTGCTATCATGCGAGCCTATAAAAATCTGTTGCTCAGTGCCAGGAAATGGAGACACGATGAAGGCAATGTCATAAATCCACAACACTTTATAAATGGTAGCACGCTCTTCGCCTTTCAGTTGGAACCGGAGTTTTCTCGTCAGAGTGACTTCTTGTCTCTGGTCAAAAATGGAAATGTCGTATTGGATGAACAATTCAAGTCGGGACTAACGGGTAGATTCTTTTATGACTTAATCATGACATTGATTCTATCGAGACACTGCTTATATTATTTTATATCTATATGTGTTGTATTCTTTTATTGCAACTTTATATTTTATTTCAACTTTATTTATTTTTTTTATTTTATTTATTTTTTTATTTCAAATTTATTTTTTATTTTTATTTTATTTTATTCTTTTATTTTTTTATTAATTTATTTTTTATATGTTTCAGAACCAATGAGCTGTATCGTGTACAGCGAAGGACCGGTTTTTTTTTTGGAAAAAAATATTGAGCGAGATATCATCACGCAATGAACGGGGCTCAGCTGGAATGTATGATCAAGTGCGATCCCGTATTACGAATGGGTGTGATGGGTGTATATGCGGCGGATCGACGACCGAAACGAGTTCCTAGACAACCTAACGGTTTCATCGCCAACACCCAAGGGCATTTATTACCCGGAGAACATTGGTGCGCCTTTTATGACGAAGGAGGGGGTCGTGTTCTGTTTTTCGATAGTTACGGAAGATTACCAAGACAAAATAGCGTGTTTTTTTTCAACAGTGGTTACGGGGAAAAAGGTTCGAGTGAATCGTTCGCAAATTCAAAACGATGACTCCAGCGTATGCAAACTATATTGCATTCTGTTTTTACGTCACGTACTGAGTGGTGATACTATGGAACAATTTATAAACTCGTTCGATTCCATCGATATTGAGGCCAATGACTCTTTTGTAATCCGTACTGTGTCACGGGCCTATTCGGAGTCTGTATCCGAGAACAAGGAACAAAAGTGTATTTCAATGTGTAAAAACATTTTAACATAAAATGCGTATAAAAATGTAACCGATGCTTTTGTTTATGTTTTGAAATACACTTGTGAAAATTGTGTTTGATTAATGTAATATTGTATGTTTAATGTTATATTGTACATTATGTGCGTGAAAATAAAATAGTGTATTCAGACTTATTGCCCGTTGTTTTTAGGAATAAAGGATATACTCTTCTTTTTTCTACAACTTTATTTAGCGAATTTTACATAATATCATCAGTATTTAAACGCAATATTTTGCGAGTGTCTGTACATGGCAACGAGTTCCGGCGACACATCCCGCATCACAGATACGGTAGAATTCCAATACCTTAAAACTTCCAATTAATTCACTTCCGTTAGAATGTAGTAAAAGGTATAGTTCGATCTGTTGCTGTTCAGATATTATGAGTCAGGCGTGGCTAAGCTGAGATAACCTCCCTCGTTGACATCCGCTACAGTTCTTTTTAAAGACGGGTACATTTTATTAGTAATTTCCTTGACGTAGAAAAAATGGAAAAATAAGTATCTAGCAGTGTCGTTGGATCCATGGTGTTAGTTTTCATCTATTAAATGTTTCAAATAAGTGATGCTGACTTGAGAGCCACACATTCCTTCGAAAATTTCAAAAGGGAGTTTTAGACGTCTTCCGCCACTTTTTAAAAGTATCTGGACTACATGTCTTTGTCGTTTCACCACGATCGAAAATCTATCGTTTAATTAACAAGTCACTTGATTGTATGAAAATTCCACATGTTGAAACTCATCATAGTTGCATCGATATTTAGCAATGACTTACTGTCTCTATGTCATGACGAGAACTGTTCGAGCACTAGGCGGTAAATGATACAATATCAAGTCTAGTAACAATATATGTACAAATACAACGCGTGCTTGATAGCGTTATACGATAAATGAAACGTGATAAAAACAAAACGAAACATAAACTGACACAAGGCTTAAAGTTACTTGAGCGTACATTCCAAACAGTTGATGATGTCGTGGTTAGGATGTGAGTAACAGGGCACTACGTCAGATAACTCCCGAACGAAACTGTCGATAATACTTAGTCCGTTACTCTACTCTCTGTACTGATCGAAGGTGAGAGATACTCCTTTTTTCGTGGCCAGTATTTCCTGAGTGCCTTCGGGAAACCAACATTTTTTTAATGTCAGCGCGGTTAAATCCACTTTGTACAGTTACACGCCAGTTTCCACCCAGATGACGTCTGTAGAACGTGTCCTGATTCAATTCAATCGTACGAACGGCGTCTTCCAAAAACGGTAAACTTATGAACATTTCGTTACACCTCTGCATATTCAGCGTGATTCCATCCTGGGTAGGAATTTTTCCATCCATTTTCCTTTTTCCTGAGGTGAATATAGGTTTGTCCGTTAAAGACACTGTCGAACAAATACAGTCCCTTTCCCAAGGATTGACAATAATGAGGTACGGTATTGTCGCTGTGAGTCATTTTGTAGAATACTTTAGCGATAGGTACCCTTCGAAGAATTGAGTGTAAATGTAAGATTTTGTATTACAACCGAAATAAAATAAAACTAAAAGATACGATCCCATTGGTAGCAAAAATAGTGTGGGCGTGGTTTACTAAGCAATAACGCGAATTACTGGTCTGATCGTGTATGACTGATAACTTATCTGTCTATCTTAGTTTTTAAAAAATATTTTATTTATTTGTTATAATGGTCGAATAGGATAGGTTCCGTCAGATCACCCGTTGTTGTCCGTTTCTTGGACTTATTTGAGAATAAACTAATTGCCGTCGTCTGAAGCGTCATATATCTTCAGCCTGGAATGGGGCAAAAGTGCTAAATCAAGCGGCAGGTAGCAGGCTTCCCTAAAGTATATTTCGGCAAATACTTAAACTGCTTGAAATAATAAGCATATACAACCGCCTGCCAATCAGTTCTTTTATTATCCTTGCATCAGTACCAGCAGCCGTTCTATCACAGTTGATAATTTGCAAATAAGCAAGGTCACCAAAACGTTTCTGCTTTTTGTATCAGAACACTTCCTAACAGAACACAATCAAATCATCCGCACTCCAAATTAAATAACAATAATTACATAACACTGGTTCCTTGAATAATCATTTAAAATGTGTGTTTGTTTTCCTTATTAAAACATTGTGTTTTCATTCTTCTGTTCAACATGTAGAGACATAGAAATACTTTGTATTGAAATGTAAAATAAATGTTTATTATATTTATTGCACTTTAATATTAATGTAAAATATTTAAAAACTAAATAAAAACAGCGTATGAAATATCAATTACATGCTAAGTTAGTGTTATTATTATTATTATTATTATTATTATTATTATTATTATTATTATTACTATTACTATTATTATTACATTATTTTATTATTATTATTATTATTATTATTATTATTATTATTATTATTGTTGCTGTTATTAATTCTAGCTGAATGCGATAATTTAGCATATATATGGCATAAGAAAAAACTTGAATATCTGTATGTCAGATATATGTCGTAAACCAACGTTCCAATAGGAGTACTTGTGTGGGAGTATTTCGAGAACTGCATTTAGCAATATCCGAATTACCGTGCTTAAACGTCTTATGCTATATTAAGAACGCCAAACGCCCTTCATTCGGAACACATTCATTTGCGGAATACTGTGTACTTACTAAACATTGAGAGACATCTGTAAATGAGAAACGTACAGTTTTTATATGTTCCTATTGACGAGTTGTTTTGTGTTAGTGATTAAAGAGAGGATAACAAGTCAAAGTTGTTCTTTTTGTACCGATTATGTCTGATTGTATATACAGTGGTCCTTCTCCTAAGCAACATTGCTTAAGAGCGTTCATTGCTCAAGAGAGGTAACCGCTTTTAGTATGATGTTTTAATCTTTTTACTTTAACGCAATAACGGTAATATGGGCAATTCTCTTACAGATCTGTTAAGTAGCAAATTACCTGTCACTGACAGACTATACACATGAATCATCCCTCGACTATGTATGTAGTTTTATGTGTAAATGTTTGAATAGGTCTAATGATAATTATCACGATCACGGATATTAAAATTTAAACTTACACTCGACACCGATAAACACAAAAAGCAAAGCGACAAAACACAAGGACAAGAACAATTACCGGTTTAAATGGTAAAATGGACGAAACCTAAAATATTAAAACATCAATTAACATAAGATTTGGTTTAATTGACTTTAGCTTAGACATGAGTTAAGTCTAGACTTACATATATAACAAATTTTAATAATTTGAGTAAAAAAGATTCCCGTGCCACATTATCTCACTGGTATTTAAGTCGTGGAACTAACATTTATCTGAAATAATTCCTGCAGGACATATTTGTTTTGGTATTGTATTGCCACTAGACTAGCAACTAGAAACAAAACAAATAATCCTTAATCCTATGTTTAAAGGTTGTGTCGAACAGTCTACCCATATCATAACAGATGTAACAATATCTAAACACAGCTTTGATGCATTTAGGTATAATTCCTGCATAAACACATACTTTAGCATTAATAAGGACGAATTTGAACACTTATTATATTGTTAGACAGTATTAATTGCGAAAGAAATCAATGCATGTTTAAATAACCATTCTTTCCAACACTGAAGGAAGTGCGATACTGATCATGGCTGAAAACAGGCATTGACGTCAGAGCGGACTACCTGGGTGACCATATAGTGTGATTTCAAAAGTAAGTTGTCACGTGGTTTCTTAGTTTTAAAAAAAGACATCTCAGCAGCTTAGCTTGAATAGGCAATAATTGTTTGCAATTGCGAGTGGAGATCTATGCTTGACTGTTCACACAGATATAGGGCACCAATAAACAGCATTTTGCGGGATCTTTTTCATGTTTTAATGACGTTATTTGGAACCTTTTTCATGTTACAATGACGTTATTTGGCTATTTGAGAAAAAACAAGTTTGGTCCAATCTGTCGGATACCACCTTCAATATGTTCACCAAAACAAACTAATTGCATCACGCCTACGTGACTCCTGGTTGATTCAGTGTTATTTAAATTTATTTAAAGACGCTACTCCTTATTTAACTCTTTTTGCTCCTTAACAATGATAACATGATTTGTATGGAGAACACATGCAAGAAAAACAAAGCTAAACAAATGCGCAATAGAAGGCTGATATAAAATCTGATAGAGGATGTGGTTTCTTTTGAGAATTCGACAAAATTATTTTAAATGATATACGGTTAATATTAAAGTTAACAATGTATACTGAAAATGTTGGCATTCAAATAATGGCAACAACTTTTTTAAGTGTTAGAGAATGAAAGAGAAATAGTTTATGAAAACTACTCAGGAAACAGTATGGACTACGTACATGCATGGTAATTAAACCATATGTTAGTTAGTATTTTCATGGAGATCATTAGGGAATCGATTTGAACATATCACAATGCAAGCTCCAAGGTAATGTTTCATAGTCTTTAATATTACGCGTATTTCTACCATATAACAGAACACAAACTATTGCGTCACTTAACTTTTAAGGTTTGACTAGAGTAATAATTCAATCGCTAGAATAGTAGTATTGACGCTATAAAAACACGTCGAACTTGTTTATTATTGCATATTGCCTAATAATTCGAAATCACAGAAGTATGTTATCTTATTTACAGCTATTTATGTTGGCTTTATTAATCTTGTAAAATCTTATACTTAAACGAAGCTTGTTTACTTTTATTTTAAATACCAATAGTTCAATTGTAATTTTTAATATCATTTTCTTTCAACTTAGATTTGTTTCATTCCCTAGATCTCACTTGAAAATGCACTAATCAGATGGTGATAACCTCGAGCAGTGTTCAGTAATTTGTCTTGCCCGATTGCATACACCTCTGTTTAGTCTCCGGACCGAAACTTATAACCCCCAGTTCAAAGTCTTTATAACTCGACCACAGACGCTCGTAAGAAAAGATGTAAATATTACACGTATTATTATTGCCTGTTTATTTTTGATATGTATTCATAATAAAAGCCTATAGTTTCCAATCTTCACGTTTTTTTGTCCGTATCAGTCATTATTGGATATTTATTTCGAATGTACTTTGCGTTCTGATCTTCTGTCTTCTTGAAGGTAATTCATAAAAATAATTATAGGATCTATTAAATGTATTGAAAAAGAAATTTGTAGGAAAAAAACACAACACAGTCTGAAAACGTTGCAAGTACCCTTGTAACACTTACCTACTTTTTATCAAATTTTAAGTAATCACCTCTCCAATTTCCGTATTGAAATCAAGGTTAACATGCTTTAGCTACAAAGGGATCATACCCTAATCAGACAGGGTAAGAACTGGATAATCTGTATCTGTACATTTGCATCAACAAGCAGCAGGCCATAAGTATAACACGATAATTCTAGCTACTCGATTGTAATTTTCAACCCTTCTTGTCCCTCAGGGCATTGTCAGTAGACAGCCAATATTTATGTAATTTTATGTAGGTTTATTATTTCTAGTTCTAGCCACAGGAGGGTGACAACATCAAAGTAAATAATATTAAGGGATGTTGTTTGAAAATATTAATCTTGATTCAGTGTGTCTACCAGACCTCTACTTCTGTTATATTAGCGTTTGGACGAAAAACAAAAACGAACATCCGATGTGGAAGTAAATATGCAAAAGATCAGTTAAAAGTCATCCAGTCTGTAATGTTTTATTACACCCTAAAACTTACTTCATTTTTGCCTAAATTTTAAGAAACAATGCCTTGTAAACTGGATTACTAAAATTTGACATATAATTTGTTTTTATCACCGAAGCGTCTATGGCATGAACGCGTCTTCTGATGATATTTCTATGCTGTTCTTTATTGTGAACAACAAAATAATCTTTGTGAAAAACTAAGATGATGTATGTTCTACATATAAGTTCACTTAGTGAACCATGCCGTTTCTTTAAGAAGATATTTCCTCGGAGGATATTGCCAACAGGCACTCGTGTATTCTGTTTACCCCGCACGACGAATATTAGAAGAGACTTGTTGACGGTAATGATTGCTGTACAAGCAATTGATAGACTGGGAGTTGTAAGAAAAGTTATTTGTACAATTTTTTTTATATAAGGTCAAGATTGTCCGTCTTCGTACCTAGACGGTAAACCGAGCGAATTGAACAACCAAGCGGTTTGGCTAAGCAGATTAAAATTTTAATTGTCAATGTGAGCGATTGGTAAAGTATGATATATCAAGTAAGTGTGCCCAGTTAATGAAATCTTAACTAACACGTTTGAAAGCCTAAAACTGAAAACTAAATCAACACGTTTACGGCCAAGATAATTGATCGATTATCATCACTCTGCCCTGCTATTAAAGGAGTTTCTACCACTTGTGTGAGTAAGCATACATATATAAGCATACAAGCGGCTGAGTCAAGTTTGTGTTTAGCTAACATGTAAATGCTCACATTTAATGGCTTAAAGAAACTAAATGAGACTGTACGTAAGACTGTTCGTTCGTGTGCGTGTGTGTGCGTGCCTGCGGGTCGGCGGGCGGACGTTGTGTGTGTGTGTGAGGGTATGGGTGTGTGCGTTTCTGCACTCGGATGTTCGTGTGCAGGTGTGTGTCTGTTCTAGTGTTACTATCATTGTATATATTTAGATTTATGAATGACATGAGAGAACTGAAATATTAAACAAAGAAACGAGTCAAACATGTCTTTTTGTACTAAAAAGTCCAACGCTTAACTCGTAAACATTATATATTAAATATTATCACAGAGTGTCAGTATTTGCAATAAACGTGGTTGTTCGATTTTAATTCTGCGATGTCATCCAAACGACATAGCTATCGTATACGTTTGAAGAATTAACAGTCTGGAGGGAATAACCAATATTGATTAAAAATAAAACAAACATCCTCCGGAGTATGTATCAGACACTTTCAGATCGAGCGATTTTCGCTTTTCACAAAGGCAGTTTCTTATGTTCTTATCTCAATAGGATAACAATGAAGTTGGAACAAAAATACAGCTTAATTAGAAGTATCCGATCTTCAAGGTAAGGAAGCCATTGTGATCAAGTATATTAATATACATTTATGCAAAATACGTGTACTGACGGAGATATAAATGTAAGCTGCCGAGGCTAGTAGTGGCTTTTGGTGGAGGTGGTGGTGGTCGTGGTGGTGGTAGTAGTAGTAGTAGAAATAATAATAATAGAAGTAGTAGTAGTAGTAGTAGTAGTAGTAGTAGTAGTAGTAGTAGTAGGAGTAGTAGTAGTAGCAGAAGAAGTAGTAGAAGTAGTAGTAGTAGTAGTAGAAGTAATAGTAGTAGTAGTTAGTAGTAGTAGTAGAAGTAGTAGTAGTAGTAGTAGTAGTAGTAGTAGTAGTAGTAGAAATAATAATAATAGAAGTAGTAGTAGTAGTAGTAGTAGTAGGAGTAGTAGTAGTAGCAGAAGAAGTAGTAGAAGTAGTAGTAGTAGTAGTAGTAGTAGTAGTAGTAGTAGTAGAAGTAGTTAGTAGTAGTAGTAGAAGTAGTAGTAGTAGTAGTAGTAGTAGTAGTAGTAGTAGTAGTAGAAGTAGTAGTAGAAGTAGTTGTAGTAAAAGTAGTAGGAGTAGTAGTAGTACAAAAATTAGTTATAGTAGTATTAAAAGTATTAGTAATAGAAAAATAGGAAAAATTAGTAGAAGCATCAGTAGTAGTAGTAGTAGTAGTAGTAGTAGTAGTAGTAGTAGTAGTAGTAGTAGTAGTAGTAGTAGTAGTTGGTTGTACATGTAATAATAAAAGTACTAGAAATAGAAATAGTAGTAATAGGAGCAATACCAGCTGGAGTAGTAGTTGTCGTAGAAGTAGTAGTAGTATAAATAATAGTAGTAAAACTAGAAGTAATAGGAGTAGAAATAGTGAAAAAGTAATACCAGTTGAAGAAGAAGTGGTTGTAGAAATAGCAACAGCAGAAGTAGCCGTAGTAGTAGTAGCAGTGGTAGCATAAGTAGTAAACATTTAGTAAAAAGTGATTGTAGTAAAAGTAAACAAATAGTCCTTTACTTGCCCTTGAATCGCAAGACAATAGTCAACCAATGAAACAACAGTAGCGTGATTAAAGCTACCATATCTATCATATTTACACCGGTAAGGTACAAGACTCCTTTGGAAAAAAATAGACACAACATCTTCTAACTACTTCCATAAACGTGAGTATAATGCAAAATATTTCGTAGTTAGTTTACCTTCCCAAAACCTAAAAATTGCGTTTTAATACATGTATTCTCTTCGATTAATAGCGTAATTTTAAACTGCTATGACATGTATACTGACTACCTTTACTATACTCTGCTTGACTAATATCTAGTTGTTACATAGGCTCTAAAAAGGAAACTTGCAAAGTGACTAAATTTGATTTTCAAGTTGTTATATGTTGTTTATCGTTCTCAGAAACGGTGAACGCGTTTAATGACATTGTTTATATAAGTCTTTATCCAGGGTCATACTTTTCTTGTAGATGCACTCAAAAGGGTTTGCTTTGGTGCGTGTCTTTCTCAACACTTCTGTTTAAATAATAAAATATAAAATAATGATGTTGACTTGCTTTCCATACTTGCACCTTTTTTATCAAAGCAGCACAGGATGTGTCCTTCTGAATATGACATGGTGTCATTAACTATGACACATTATGAATCCGGTTGACAACCAATTAAAATTGCAAACATGGTACTTCAGACCAAAGATAATCAATTTTGTTAGCTATCTTAAGGGAAATGGCTTAGCGTAATATTACCCAGTATGTGTTGGAAATATCCACATTCCCATTTAAAATAACACTGCTCTCTGGGAACAGTTTTCAAAGGATGATTACCTCTGCACAACTTTATAAGGCACGTTTATTTCTTAAGAAAAAATGTGAATACGGTCAAGACAAATAATATATGTCATTGACACTGGGAGTGGTTTAAAATATTTTCATTAATTAATTTTATTTAATGTCTCTATTTAAGATCCCAACTAGTGACCTTGCATAGAAAGTCATAGGAGGAAACCATCGAATCCAATGTATTATTATTATTTATTTATTACCTACCATTCAAATGCTTATTTCAATGAATGCGAATCATTTCCATCCCGTAACAATATAGTTGAATTGTACTCACGTGATTTTACCTGCAAAAACATCCAGCAATTTCCCATGCTATTGATATAGAAATGACTTTTGCGTTTTGTGAGATCTGGTCCTTTCTTCAATTAGAGGCTTTTCCATTTGCTTTTATTATAAAGGCACTTTATGTTGCAAACAAGTTTTATCCGTTTAAAATTCGGAGATCGGGCTTAAAACATCTGGAAGAGTTTCATCAAAACAAGAATTTTGTCATTGTCATTGTTTTATTTTCTAAATAATGAGACTTAAATTTGTCGTTAAAATCTTCTAAAAGTGTGTGTTAGGGTTATTCCATTTCAACCAATTCATTAACTTTTAATAAGACCTCTACTCAAAATATTTGAAAGGTCTGAACTAAATGGCCCTGTAGCAATGCAATTGTGCATCTAAATATAGTGTCATAATGGTCGTATTCCACTCCCTCTGAGAGCGAAGAGAGTGCTAATGCGTCTTAGTTTGACCATTATTCTAATTATATTGCAATCAACGTCCTTTCGGAAGATAATTTAGGCATCAACGTATGCCAAATTTAGCATTCTCTAGCAGTGGGTAGAGACGAGTTTTGCAAATTCCGATCACTGACTTCGACAGTCCGTGTAGGATGATAATGAGCTGATAATGTGTTGTTATATACCGGTTACCCATGATTTATTATTGACTTAATTCAATTAGTTTTATCGTTTGATTTTACTGCATTTAAAATAATTTGCTTTAAACACAAACTGTGCGGCGGATATGCTTATGTCATTTTCGTCTGGTAATAATGTCTTGAACTAGTTATTCTACCCCATTTGTGTAATGTCAAGCATCTTATGTGCAACAGTCTTAAACCCAATATATCTCCTAAACTTAGGCTAGTACTAAGTTACTTTCTACTAAGTTACTTCTAAGTTCTACTAAGTTATTTTCACAAGATTTACACCCCAACGTAGCTGGTTACCCTAAATCTAAAATTCACACTAAAAGTGAATGCCCTGCACAAACATGTACAAATATACTTGCTATAGTCAAACTGTAAATAACACACAATACGTTTTATTTCAAACTGAAAAACAACAGCGACCTCATCATAATTATTAAAATCAAAATTGCGAACGCTGAAAACTATTGGCATATCTGTTGAAAATCTGCTTTTTATATTTGCATTCATTAGTGTCTGGATTATAACTATTATTTGCAAATATATCTTGGAACAGGACTAGCTTGGCCAAAAGCATAACCGGTATTAGTTAATAGCGAAGTATTGACCAGAAAGTATCAGCTTTCCTTCTTATTGGTAAATGGCTTATTTTTAATACATCCGTCAAGAAATGTTACTATTAAAACAAAATTATTAACATTCTGCACTATTCTACCGATTTGTATGCAATAGAAGTTGCCTAGGAACATAATTGTGTACGACGTTGTCTGTCGAGAATGTATATTTCTTTAAGAGGAATTCAGAGATCATGTGATTATTTGCTGTTCAGGTGACTTATTTTAAGTAATTTGCAATGACTGCAGAGTGTATTACAATACAAAATATGTATTTGGATTGAATGAAGATTACACGAAGATTTAAAAGAAATGTTATGTTTGTCTTGATCAGAAACGTGAGTTTACTCACAAAATACAATGTATACATGAACAACTTCTTAGTTTACAAATTAATAGGTTATTCTATTGGTGTGTTAACAATGTTAAAAGATGTTTATCACTTTATTATGAATGATTAAGCTCCATAAAAGTGAATTAGCTGGAAAATAATTTTCAACTTAATCTAAAAATGGCATATAATTACATATTACATAATTTCCATACAGAAGCTATCCAATCTTTGATAAAATAACCACTTCTATGCAAAGAAACATTATTAATGCCCATACATATTGATTTATTAAAAAAAAAGTCGTTGAAAATAACATAGTCAGGCAGGCAGTAAAAAACACGATGATTAACGAGATAATTAGCATGGGCATAGTTGAGCCAATATACTGATGGCCCTACCTAATTGGAAATCATCCTCAATGATAGAACAGCTTCTGGTCATAGTGCATATAAGGATATTATGAAGCCTAATTGGCAAAGCTCTTGTATAGATTTTATATACATAATACCACCAAATTGTTCTATATTGACCGGAATGTATCTATAAAATGTTTCATTGCTGCCGATTATTGACGCTTTATTTGAGAATGCATTCCGTCCGTAAGATGTACGTGTATGCGCAACGTTCAGTTTGCTATGCAAATTAAGTAATGCTGCGACGGACACAAATGCATGTTTCATGGGCAAGCTCTAAATGCATTCGGGCGACTCTTTTGTGGTATCTTAACATAAAACACATTGTTGAAACTCTTTAGAACATTGTTTATTCTTCAGTAACAAATGTGCTTTGTTTCTTCTTTACAAAAATATTCTACATTACTGTATGGAACATATTCATAGGTCCTAGTTGTAATATGTTTTTAAAGCATATAACAACAATAACAACATATCTTACCAACACGTAATATGGAATTTTACATTAACTTTACATTTGAATTATGGAATAGAAACTTCTTAAGCATTTCTACTGGTCCTATCATATCTTACTTGTTTTTACCACAAAGAAAAAGATAATTGGTAGAAAGATGACGGTTACGCTTAGATGGTGCGAGTGTTCGTTTAACCAGCCGGCATATTCCTTCACCGTGCAGTTAGAATCGTCGAATTAAATGTCGTATCCGACAATGCGCCTTTATCAAATAAAAAAACAATAACTCTTTGTGTGAGTTTGCGCAAAATACATGCATAAATATATAGTTAAGTCTAGGTCAAAACGTTTTGAATAGTAACTATAGAATTAGACAGGACATATCGCGAACAAAATCCTTAAAAATAATCATTTTTTCGAATATAAAAGAGCTAGATAGTGATCTCTGGTAGAATAGATGTAGACGGAATTACATGGATGGCGAAATAATGCGGTAAAAGTCAGTTGTAACAAGTATGTGTTAGTTTAGAAATAGCTAGCTCTGAAGCGGCGTGACTCAAATAGGAAATACCTGCATGCAATGATAAGGAAGAATTTCCGCTTCACTTTTCTCACAGATCTAGGGCATAAATGAACAGCAGTTCGAAGGACTTTCCAGGCAACTAAGATTTATTGGGTATTAGAGAAAATGATCGGTGTAAACTGTCGGATACCATCTTTTATGTCATCAACAATATTACTGCTTAAATTTAAATTTGGTGATTACACAATAGTTCAGTAGTTTTGCGGGAGTAAAGCAATTTCTAAATTAAGAATGTATTCCGAAAATTGAGATTATTTCGAGATAATTGTAATGAAAATAATAATAATAATAATAATCATAATAATAATAACAATTAAACATTTGAAAATGGAATATTACACACATTTTCTGGGCAGTATCCGAAGTCTTTCTTTGATATTTTGCACTTAAGAGAAAATTAGATTTTCTTTTCAAAGCGTTAAAAGTCACCTTTCTGATTAAGACCAAGAACACTTCAACTGTACCTTGTTTATAAATTTAATCAGCTTTTTTAAATGGTCTATGATTAAAAATGTACTTAAATGTGAAGAAGGAAATGTGATAAGCAAATAAAAGACAATGTGAACTGCTAGCCATTGCATCTAAACTGTTCCACGCCTTCTTGAATTATGTAGTTTAATATAACAACATGTTTTATGTAAATGTTTTGTATTCAGTGCATAAACAGTGGATGCAGAGTACCGCTTCCCCAGAAATCTGCCGCGTTAACACTTAAAGCAATTTCCTGTTTCCCTTGCAGCAAAACGAAAATTTGAATTATTTCACGAATCGACGTGAAACAAGAGGCAATAACATATTGTCAAAATCAAGTAGCAGGACATTTCTCCTTTGTCGTGCAAAGTAAGCACAGCATGGCCTTCAGGTACCCTCACCTTTCAATGAATGTGCCATGGGAAATCTAACGTTCTAACTGCTGACTATCAAATTTAGCATGGTTCAAGTCGTGCAAGGTGATCGGCATCAGGTTAGTTTACATGCCTTTGTGATCATGGTGATCTTGTTTAAAAAATACTTGTGATGTGAACGCCCTGGGACCTGCTGGCATATATGTGTTTTAAATATACATGGTGAGAATAATTTGATTTCTTTAATGCTGTTTGCTGATTTTGCACTTTTTTCGCCGAATGCTGAAATTCCCCATTGGTGTAATAATTGATGAAAACATTGTTCATGTTTTCTTATTATTAGCATGCATAGTTTTAGAGCGTTTTTTAATCAAAAAGATAATGAAATAATAAGAACAATAAGATGCAAAATTCTGTGCATAATGTTTATACAGCTAAGGGCATGTGACTCGCATGGGCAGTACATATATAAATCGTTACTGGAATAAATTTCACCAATTCGCATCAATTTACTTTCAAACGAACCTGTCCTGGGTGATTGAATAACATTATATATCTGCGATAAGAACACATGTTTCTACAACATTTTAGCAGCCCAATGTTTTAATTGAGTTGTTATTGTGAGAGAGAGAGAGAGAGAGAGAGAGAGAGAGAGAGAGAGAGAGAATAATAAACCCGTATCTTTCAATAAGTTTTAGTTATTTAAATTTTCAACATCTAATTGCTCCGTTTATAGTTACATTGTCATCTAAGGTTTTGCTCTCAGTGACATCTTGAATGTCTCACACTTATGCTATTTCTCGTTTATTTTAACATATATCGGGAAGCATTGTGTAATTATTAAAGTGAAGGCACTAACTGTCCAGTATTACGATATGGTAATGTCGAAAAGTGCTTAAATTAAACAAGATGCTTAAAATGTTCCGACATTTATCACATTATTGGATACATGAAGACAGTTATAGTGCCACCGAGTAACATAATGGCCGTGTTTGCTAATAAAAATGTTCATATTAAAAGAAACATTTTGTCCGAAAGTGATTACAATAAGCAATGTAAAACAACAAAGGTAGTAATAAAATAAACATCTGAAAAAGCAATATATATATCACACGCTAGATAGTTATATTATAGCTAGAAATTTTAAACTGGCATTTAGAAAGTGAAACGTGCTAGCAAACCTCTCTATTATTAGCAGTAGTTTTATTTGTTTTACTGATAGCACCTTCTTTACCCTCTGTGCAATTAATGTTAAAAGTGTTGTTTGTTAGACAATTTTGTATGTGTAATTTATCGACCCTCCAACAGACTTTCAGTTATCACGATACAATGCCAACTTGAAGCGGATATTGTAATGTCCTGGATGATATCCAGCAACATTACAACGAATCAGACCGGTCGGTCTTGAAACTACACGAATATTTAGTGAGTTATACAACTGCCTGTTATAACAAAGTTTGGTTTCCTGCGGACTGGGTTTGGATCTGAGTCCTCTCTCTTTATTTATGTATGGCGCTATAAACATATAAGTTTTTGCCAATAAAATATTGAATTGAATTGAATTGCTCAACTGATCGTACAAGTAGATAGGGTTAATTTGTTAAACAAAATAAAGACCAAAAGTCAAAATTTTAATTAAATTTCGTTTAAGAAGTAAGAAAAAACATTCAGACGGTGATTGTAACCAAGAAAATTTAATTAACTTGCGACTTAAAAGTAAGAAAAACACCCAGGCGGTGATTGTAAACAATATATTTTAATTAAGTTGCGACTTACAATTGAAAAAAAAACACTCAGACGGAGATTGTAAACAATTAATTTTATTAAGTTGCGACTAAGAAGTTAGAAAAACACTCAGACAGTGATTGAAAACAATTGATTTTAAATAAGTTGCGACTTACAAGTAAAGAAAAACACTCAGATAGTGATTGTAACCAAATAATTTTAATTAAGTTGCGACTAACAAGTAAGAAAACACTCAGACGGAGAATTTAAACACTTAAGGATAAATGAGGTAAAAGAAGAGCGTGGGCATTTTTGTTTTCGTTGTTCAGAATGGTACCGTTGGTAGATATCTTTATCACTACAGTGGATATTTCTTTAAAAGTGCAAACACGTAATAGAAAACTAATAATATATAATCGGGTTTAAATTTTAATATATACACATAAAGAAATATTTGTGGTTTAAGAAAATGATTGAGGTATGACCCAGGTTTAAATAGTTAAGTCGTCATGTTAAGATTCATCTTGGGGCAGCAGACCTAGACAAAATGGTGAAGCAGCTGACGCAGTCTGAATGAGGCGATGTCATGGTTATTTGCTTCAGCAAACTTTCAGTCAGTCACCAAAACTTTTTTATCTTAAAATTGTTTAGAATATAGCTCATTGAACCCCGACACTCTCCAGAAACACTGAAATTTTTTCAATAATTAAAATGTCAACATAAACACTATTCCCTATTTCATCAACATAATACGATATTCTAATCCACTTAGCAACCAGTGGAAAAGGCAACATGAGAAAAAAAAAACGGATTTTTATAATGATAATGTAACTGCATTATCCATGCATCCAATGACGTAATGTTCGCGATCAGCATATGTCAGCCAGAACAATTATTGTAAAACATAAATGACACAAAACAATAGATAGTTCCCACATCAGTGAAGATCCCTTATCTTGGCAGCCATCTTGGATGGTAACTTCAATGGATTTTCAGATGAAATGTATAGAAGCGTAAATTTCAATTTCTTCATATGTGGTACAAAAATTAAAAGCAATGCACCATTAGAATCCTCTGGAAATTCATATTTTTAGAACACAATATTTTTAAAATTGATATAAGCACAAAGAATTAATACACATAAATAAATAAAATTATTGGCTCATCCTATAACAAAATGAACAGTGCATCTTTTCAGTTAATTTCTTTTACCTTCTAAACTATCAGAATATAGTTTTGATATTTAAGATACTTAATAAAAGCTGTTTAGTTTGATATAAAATTCAGTAAAATAGACTGAAAAATCAAAACACAGTGGTTAGTTAAATAAAGCACATAGATTTTCCAGATTTTGGACTGCATAAGCTTCTGCGTTCCAAGATGGCTGCCTTAAGCTGTCTATGCAGTCTTGAATGTCTCACACTTATGCTATTTTTCGTTTATATTAACATATATCGGGAAGCATTGTGTAATTATTTAAGTGAAGTCAATAACTGTCCAGTATTACGATATGGTAATGTCGAAACGTGCTTAAATTAAACAAGATGCTTAAAATATCCTGACTTTTATCACGTTATTGGATACATGAAGACAGTTATAGTGCCACCGAGTAACATAATGGCCGTGTTTGCTAATAAAAATGTTCATATTAAAAGAAACATTTTGTCCGAAAGTGATTACAATAAGCAATGTAAAACAACAAACGTAGTAATAAAATAAACATCTGAAAAAGCAAAATATATTACACGCTAGATAGTTATATTAAAGCTAGAAATTTTAAACTGGCATTTAGAAAGCGAAACGTGCTGGCAAACCTCTCAATTAGTAGCAATAGTTTTATTTGTTTTACTGAAAGCACGTACCTTCTGTGCAATTTAAGTTGAAAGTGTTGTTTGTAGACAATTTGTTTGTGTAATTTATCAACCCTCCAACAGACTTTCAGGTATGGCGATACAATGCCAACTTGAAGCGGATATAGTAATGTCCTGGATGATATCCAGCAACCTTACCGTGAATCAGACCGGCTGGTCTTGAGACTATCCTAATATTTAGTGAGCTATACAACTGCCACTTATAACAAATTTGGTTTCGTGCGGACTGGGTTTGGATCTGAGTCTTCTCGAATCTAGAGCGTAGCTCTTACTTACGTATGGCCTATATAATATAAGTTTGTGCCAATAAAATATTGAATTGAATTGATCAACCGATCGTGCAAGTAGATAGGGTTAATTTGTTTAAAAAAAAAAGTCCAAAAGTCAAACTTTTAATTAAGTTGCCACTAAAAAGTAAGAAAAACATTCAGACGGTGATTGTAACCAAGTAACTTTAATTAAGTGTCGACTTAAAAGTAAAACAAACACCCAGGCGGTGATTGTAAACAATATATTTTAATTAATTTGCGACTAACAATTAAAAAACACTCAGACGGAGATTGTAAACAAATAATTTTATTAAGTTGCGACTAAGAAATAAAAAAAAACACTTAGACAGTGATTGAAAACAGTTAATTTTGATTAATAAGAAGTAAAAAAAACACTCAGACGGCAATTGTAAACAATTGATTTTAAATAAGTTGCGACTAACAAGTAAAGAAAAACACTCAGATGGTGATTGTAACCAATTAATTTTAATTAAGTCGCGACTAACAAATAAGAAAACACTCAGACGGATAATCTAAACAATTAAGGATAAATGAGGTAAAAGAAGAGCGTGGGCATCTTTTTTTTCGTTGTTCAGAATAGTACCGTTGCTAGATATCTGTATCACTACAGTGGATATTTCTTTTAAAGTGCAAACACGTAATAGAAAACTAATCATATATAATAGGGTTTTAATTTCAATATATACACATGAAAAATATTTGTGGTTTAAGAAAATGATTGAGGTATGACCCAGGTTCAAATAGTTAAGTCGCCATGTTAAGATTCATCTTGGTCCAGTAGATCTAGACGAAATGGTGAAGCAACTGACACAGTCTGAATGAGGCGATGTCATGGTTATTTGCTTCAGCAAACATTCGATATCCAACCTGTTACAATTTATCATATCAGTCAGTCACCAAAACTTTTTTATCTTAAAATTGTTTAGAATATAGCTCATTGAACCCCGACACTCTCCAGAAACACTGATTTTTTTCAATAATTAAAATGTCAACATAAACACTATTCCCTATTTCATCAACATAATACGATATTCTAATCCACTTAGCAACCAGTGGAAAAGGCAACATGAGAAAAAAAACGGATTTTTATAATGATAATGTAACTGCATTATCCATGCATCCAATGACGTAATGTTCGCGATCAGCATATGTCAGCCAGAACAATTATTGTAAAACACAAATGACACAAAACAATAGATAGTTCCCACATCAGTGAAGATCCCTTATCTTGGCAGCTATCTTAGATGGTAACTTCAATGGATTTTCAGATGAAATGTATAGAAGCGTAAATTTCAATTTCTTCATATGTGGTACAAAAATTAAAAGCAATGCACCATTAGAATCCTCTGGAAATTCATATTTTTAAAACACAATATTTTTAAAATTGATATAAGCACAAAGAATTAATACACATAAATAAATAAAATTATTGGCTCATCCTATAACAAAATGAACAGTTCATCTTTACAGTTAATTTCTTTTACCTTCTAAACTATCAGAATATAGTTTTGATATTTAAGATACTTAATAAAAGCTGTTTAGTTTGATATAAAATTCAGTAAAATAGACTGAAAAATCAAAACACAGTGGTTAGTTAAATAAAGCACATAGATTTTCCAGATTTTGGACTGCATAAGCTTCTGCGTTCCAAGATGGCTGCCTTAAGCTGTCTATGCAGTGCCTATGACATCACATGGGAACTATCTATTACTTAGACTTGGATATGGAACATGTAGACTGAGTGGTAAGAGTGGTGCTTTTAGTGGCCTTATTTAAGCTTATTTAAGATACTTAACAGAGCCGGGTTTGTGGGAAGAGAAGCAACAATTCTGATACCACTTTATTATACAGACAGAAATAGCATATGTTTAAGAATGACTATATACCATATACTAAGCAAGTACCAAGTCCGATAAATTGCAGATGGGTTGCTTTGGTTAAATTTTGAATGGATTTCATTGCAATGCACCGGTCATTAAATAAAAACAAGAGCAACAACATTTAAACCTACGGTTGTCGGCATTCTCATGTGTAAAAATTCTGCCGATTTTTTTGCAGTCGAGTCCATTTAATTTATTGTATTTATTCTTTGTCAGGCAGTAAAAGAGACATCGAATTAATACAATGAATAATTAATTCATCGATTTCTTATTGAAAAATCATATGTTCATATATTTTGCAATGTCTAAGCACAGAAACACAATTCGTTTACTTTTAACTCTTACAACTTGGTCTACAAGCGTCTTACCTGCTGTGTAGCGAGGAATTTAAAGAATATGTCTGGGGCCATTCTTATTAAAGAGACTGAAGTATTTGTAGCTGAAACATGCATACGAAATGAAATAGGAATAACATATAAAGAAACAGCAGTCAAAATTGTTTTTGTCACATGAGCTTTGTTGTTGCATATCATATATGATAATCATTGCAACACATTTTGGCCATGAGTGTCCATGCATTAATATGCACCAATAGAGTACACAACTGGTAACAATATGCTATTCACTAGGAGCCCCCCGCCCCCACGTCTCGTTATTCTATTTGTCTGCTGAGTAGTTTCTATTGGCATTTAAAGAACCTCTCTCTAACTAATTGCCTTCGCTCCAGGGTAATCCTTTCAACTTCGTGCTAATACATATGCATGACTATATGCATATACATGTACATATGACATGCATTCCTACTTGTTGCTAGATTATTGAATACAATGTTTCAAAACAAATCGAGTTTTAACTTATTCCTTATCCAATAGTGTTCCAAATAGTCAATAGTTTAAAATTCAAAATAAATAAAAACTTAATTGTCGATAAAATTCTGTAACTGTTAGTTTAAGAAAATAAAAAAACAACAACACATTTTTACAAAAGCAACAACAACAACAAACAATGCTTGTTTTTGTAGGTAGTTTAGTATTCCAGTGGTCTTTTGACTCCGCGAGTCAGTCTTTATACATTCTTGTTCTGTGTAGGTTTATTATATATCATTCTATTTGGAATAAAGACGTGCCAAATAAATGAGCAATCGCTATGGTTTAGTACAGTTTTCTCTTCCATCTACTTAATGTAGTTTCTACAAATAACATTTTCTTCGATTTTTTTATAAAACGAATCTCATATGTCATAGCATACACTATTTCAATAGTTAGGAACTTCTAAAAAGTAGGACATTAATTTTATGCATAAATGATGTACTCTGTATATATAAAATTCTACTACTAATAATAATGCTATTCTAACATCAAACATCATATTACCTTATTCGACAGTCATCACACCTTTGTCAATAATTAGGAAATAATTTAGACTAAGAAATTATTCTGAATGGATCTATGTTATTTTTTTTTGTTCAATGACTTCTAACACTTTGCTTAACAATTGGACAATAAAGTAAAATGATAGTACTTCAAACAAATAATGAAATACGTTGACTATGTCTCAGTAAAACAAAATGTTCAGTTAAGAAAACAACACAGTACTGGTTATAACCACTTGTTAATTTATTAGCAATTTAGCACGAATCGCTAAACACTTCCAAATAATTATGTTTTGCATCCGATGACCTATAGTTGCTTCGTTCAGATAACGTTATCTTGAAATAATTATATTGCTAAAATGTCATGCAAGGCGAACACACAGAGAACAACTGCAGAACCTTTTACCAAAATGACAACGATAAAGGCTTCTTCAATCGATATATGATACATGCTATATGAAAGAAGGCCTTATACGCAGGTCGATTTTTTTTGGATATAACTTGTTTCATTTATCAACTTGGGAAAGTATATTGGTGCAAAATAAAAACCTACATTCTGTCTCTAAGACTATTTATTCATACGTCATACCATAAACGTCTGCATGCATTTTATTTTGTATAAGTTTAAATATTTGCATACCGTAATTTGCAGGCAATATTTTCTGTTAAGTCGAAAACATAATACCATGTGTATTTTACATTTAAACTTAATTGGATGCTACTATTACTACTGCTGCACCTACTACTACTGTTTCTACTACTACTACTACTACTACTGCTACTACTATAACTACTACTACTACTACTACTACTACTACTACTACTACTACTACTACTACTACTACTACTACTACTACTACTACTACTGCAACTACTACTATAACTACTACTACTACTAATATTTCTTCTTCTTCTTCTTCTAGTACTACTACTATTACTACTACTACTACTACTACTACTACTACTACTACTACTACTACTACTTTTACTACTACTACTACTACTACTACTACTACTACTACTACTACTAGTATTACTACTACTACTACTACTACTACTACTACTACTACTACTACTACTACTACTATTACTTGTTCTTCCTCTTCTTCTACTACTACTACATGTACTACTACAACTACAACTAGCATGTATTTAACACGTACATGATTTTATACACAGCTTGTACTTAGTATTGAGGAAATAGTTTGCCTTAATATTTAAGCTTTAAAAACAAAGTACAAAAGTCAACATTCCAATGCAGAGAGTGTCGGTGTTTATAAATAGTAAGCTTTTAATCTAGCTGCAAGAAGTGTGTGTTGAGTGTAATAAATCCCTTACTCAATGGTTAAAAGAGATACAAAAAGTTAAACAGAAAAACGAAGGCTCAAATGTTTTCACTAGCAAGAGTAATAACAGTAATTATTAACGAGACCATTGTGCTGCAGTTATTTCATCAGATTTGCGTTACGGACGATAAGCGCGGAAGTGATCTGATTAAAACGAAGAACTTTCATTAATTGGCATGCTTACTCGGGAATTACCTCCTTTGACGGAACTGCGCCTAGTCATCGTGCATGGATCATAAACAACAACTGATTGGGAGGCTGTTTAGTCATTTGTTTCTTGATTCAACACGTTATTTTCATTTATGAACATTTTTATTGTTCTTCTAATCGAAATTTTACCCCTCTCTCTCTTAAAAACACCATGTGGGCATTAGTTTTCAATGACGTCACAACTTTCGTCATAACTTACCAAAAAAGGATCCGCGTTTGGACATTGTTTATTCAAATGGATCGGTTTTCTTCATTGCTTGCATTGAGAAACCCAATAGGATGTGCCAAGTTAGAGCTCTGAAAAACAGGCCTATATTTCCGACTGACCGTTCCAAGGCGGTAACTGTCTGGTTTGCTTTTTTATTAAATGACTCATCGCAGATTTCATCTTACTTTAACGTTTGGCTTGCATGTGAATACATGGTCCCCTTTGCAAATGTTGGCATATTTTGTAATGCTCATAGTACGTTGTCATATCTTCTTATACTTTAATTATTCCAAACAGTTTCGGTATTTGCCTGAGGGAAGGTAATTAGCTGCCGCTGGATTTCGTTCCATTCTTTGCTCCATTTCAGGCGGAAATTTCTGACGCCACTTCGATGCCAATTAGTTTATACTGTTAATGTCCAATTAGTCCAGAAAACAACATAGAGTGCTCCTTTGTAGAGATGTACTTGAACAAGGAATGAGTGTATATTTGAATAGAATACGCAATGCTTAAACTCGAGTGAAGTTGATTTGATTATCATGAAAAATGTGTTATATGTCTACCTAAAAGACCTTATTTTACGTACACTTATTCTCATCTAAAAATTGTACGGATAAACTGTAGCAAATTATGATTATCTAGCAATATTAAACAACGAATCTGGCTAACGGATTGTTCAAAGAGAAAATCTGCGGCGTTTCCTTTCGCATCTATAATCCACAACACGAATTTTGGGAAAGACACAATGTTATTTGAAATTACAACAGTCAAAGAACGTCAAATGAGTGGGGTACATGTGCTCACAATATAAGAACAACTAGAATAAATGCATGGAAAACAGTGTTATGTGGTTAACCAAGGTAACCGTAGGGGTATTAGTCTGGGGTCTTTCTAGAGCTGCATTATGCAATTATATTATTGCCAGTGCTCAAGCGCCGAACGTTACTTTAAGAATGCCTTTCTGTGAAACAACTAAATTGCTAAATACTTTGTACTTAAAATGACGGACATCGGTAAATTGAACAAACCACAGGTTTTGACATTTCTATTCACAATGATTTTTGTACAAGTGAAAATAGAGAGAATAGCAAATCAAACAATTGCACGTGTGAACACTTTACGTAAGTATGTTCTAACCTTGATAATCAACACACAAAACATCAATATTTGTAATAGTATACAGATCTGGAAAGTAGCGATTAACTTGTCATTACAAGCCTGCACACGTGAATCCTCCCGAGTTTATGGATGTTCTGTCTTATCGATTTTAAATTTGCTAAATTAGCAAAGATATATTTAAAGGTCTAAGACAACGTAAAGCGACAAAACACTGAACGAGATGATACGAAAATAGAGATAACGTTCTTTAAACGACATGATAAACTAAGTGATACTGGACTAACTTTGATTATAAGATTGTCATACGTTTACCTAACAAAATCGTCTAGCTTCTTGATTATCAATAGTCAATTTTAAATCCGTCTTAGTTTTAGTGTCGGTTTTCTTACAAAAGCTGTATGGAATATTTGTATTGTCAGAAAATGTCACAGGAACCGGGTGGAATGTGAGTTAAACATAATTGTTAATTTTTCTTACTCTCTCGAACAGTATGTACATTACTTAAGTTATTAATGAAATAGGGCGACTTTTGGGAGAAAATATTTTTTTCCATTTTCGATTAATTTTAATAACTGTTCTTTTATTTCCATCAAATAATAAAACACTATTGACTATAAGAATATACACCAATGTCTCATTATGAGAAGATCATGTTACTTCTTTTACTAATCCTTCTGTTATGCGATCAATTGCAGTAAATGACTACTTCACCTTTTGAATTGACTCATCTAAATGTCTCTAGGTAACATGTATGTTTAATTAAAGTTTTTTTGTGCCTACACCTACTGTAAAAACGTTCAATGCTATCATATTTTATATATGTTGGATCTTATTACTGTTTTTGAAAAGTTTTGAGTCAATAATTGGCATATCACCTTACTAAGTGAACATCAGCAGAACCTATTTTGTGTTTTAATTCTCAGTAAAACGTACATTAGTAGACAATATATTGAATTTGTGATTTTGTTATCGGCAGTTACATTGACATGAAACCGAATGTTAGAGATGTGTATTCATCATATGGCCATAGTAAGTGATATGTATTTTTATGTATTGCACAGCAAATTTAGAACAGAAAATGATGTATAGTCAGAACTTGAGTATTACTTTCCTCTATTTTGGAAAATTGCATTAATTGTATTTTGTAGCGGGCGATAGAGTAATGTTATGTTATGTATATAATCTAAGTTACCTTTACAATAAGAATAATCAATGGTGTTAATAAAACAGGCTTCAAGAGATTTAATGTGTGTGTCTTCTTAGACTTTCTCCGTAACTCTGTCTTTTCTCTATATATAATTAAATGCTACAAACCCGAATCAGTTGTTTTTGCTGAAATAAATCTAATACACTTGCGTGACATACTTGCTGTTGTATCTTTATTGCCAAGGTTACAAACGAATTATCTATAATGACCTAAATAAACAGCACTTTTCAAGCTAACCACAAACAAATAAATTAATCCTTAATTACATGTTTAATATGTTCACCAGCATATTCTCACTTTAATTACACAACGCCTACCTGACTCCTAGTTAATTTAGCGGCATTTAAATTCTATTAAAAACGCTATTCCTTAAGAAATTTTTTCTCTCCTTCACGATGACACCATTATTTGTATGGAGAGCACACGCAAGAAAAAACCGAAACAAAACACACGCGTAATAGAAGACTGATACAAGATTCGATTTTGGACCTGGTTTCTTTTTTGAAGATTCGAAGAAATCATTGTTAGTAATATGTGGTTAATATTAAAATGAACAATGTATAATGAAAAATGTTGGCCATTCAAATAATATCACATATTTTTTAAATGTTAGAATTTAAATGAAAAATGTATTATGAAGACTATGCAGAAAACAATGTGGAATACGTATAGGCATGGATACTATTTTGAAAATGTAACAGGGAGTTACATGGTGACTCTTTAGGGAAAAAATAAACATATCAGTATTCAAAGACCCATCGTGCATGAAATGTTTCATAGTATTTGTACATGTTTTGCAATGCTACCTTTAAAAGATCGACGTATTATGGATGGTCATGGGGATTTCTGTTGCTGAAAACAGACATGACCTGCATAGATAGGTTTCAGCGACCATTTGCAGGTGGACGTTTTTTTATTATTTAAAGACTTGTGGTTCGATGAGAAAAAGATATTAAAAGGATAAAGAATATTTTGCATAACTTTTTGTGACGACTCATAGCTAAAATTTGGTAAACAAAACGCATTTATTTTTGTGCGGTATGCATAACATCATATTAGTTCCAACTGTCTTTGAATATTTTTTGTTTATTGACGACCGGTTAGATGTTTTATTTAATTTTATTCTAAGAATTGTATGAGGTTTAAAAGTCACAGTTCTTGTTGCAATAATTTGTCATTTTAATATTTAAAAGTCATTGCTAACTAATAGCATACTTGTCATAGAGTTTTAAACCAGCTAAATACTTCATCAACAATTATTTAAAATTTTAAATCTAACTTTCTAATAGTTTCTTAGCAGCTGTCGTATTTCGGATCGTTTAATATCGAGTCAGTACATGTGGTTCTAGAACAACGCTCATACAAATGGGAAACCTGGCACATGTCCGTGATAAAACAATGAAAAAGTATATTTAACCATAATGTTACGTAATTGTACATTTGCTCATTTGGAGCCTCTTTTTAGAAGAAAGCAGAATACAAAAAATAAGAACCTATCTTGCGCCACGATCTCGTGTAGTTATTCGATTGTAACTTACATGTAAGTGAACCATTGATGTATTTGAAATAAGAATATATGACAAAGTCCTATGAGCATCACAACATATATCAAACTCCGAAAAGGCACAGAACAAAGGTATTTCACATGCAAGACAAGCGAAAAGTAAGAACAAATTTGTGATGAGTCATTTAACGAAAAAAGCAAACCCGACATTTACCGCCTTGGAACGGTCAGTCGGCAAAATGGACCGACTGGGGTGCTTAAACCGGTTTTTATAGAGCTTTAACCACGCACTTCCTGACGAGTTTCTCAAATGCAAGCATTGAAAAGAAAAACGATCTATTTGAATACAAAATGTCCAAGCGCTGATATTTTCTATAAGTTTTGACAAAATTAGTGACGTCATTGAAAAATAATGTCCACATAGTGTTTAGAAAAGAATATGGCATTGTTTCGATTTGAAAAATTGCACCAAAATGGTTGACTATAAATAAAATTAATTTTCTGAATCATGAACACACATGACCAGAGACGAATAAATAGTCTTGCTAGAATACTAGTCCTGACTTCTGGGTATTAAACACTATCTTAACCAGTGGCTTCTTTGCATAAATACTTAAGAGCAACGAACCATAACTCTGAGAACTAGACTGTCTACTACTTTTCTTTCTTCCACGTGTTCTGCTATATCTATAATAATATTGTTAACATGGCCCCACTCAGTATCTTTTTATACAAGTCCTTGCCAAACAGCTTCAAGTTTCTATAAATGCCTTCTACCTTTTCATAATTGCAAGCTACACATTGTTGTTGCAAGCTACACTGTGAAAAACGAAATACCCGGTTCTTTTCGCTGGAAACGGACCCACAGAACAGTTGCGATTTCCTGGTATTGTTAGAACGGCGCCAATAAGTGTGGTGTAGCATACCGCCTAATGATAATTCAACATCACCAAAGTTTGGTTACTTTTTAGTTATTTACATTAGTTTTCTTACAATGATAAAATACTTATACTATACATAGGCGATATTTTTGTTAGTTTTAATTTGATAACCAATAATAAAATGGTCATTTTTTTCAAAGCTAATTTTCTGTCAATTCATATTAATAATTCTCCACTGCTTTATTGCGTACTAATCAGAAGGTAATTGCCTTGCCCAATCACTTGCACCTTTGTTCGGTTTCCGGTCAGATACCTATATCCTCGAGCTCAAAGTCATTATAACTGGACCGCGGATGCTCTCAAGCAAAGGTTGTTGTTAGGTTGACACATATTATTATTGTGTGTGCAATTTTATAGTATTCATTTTTTCTAGTTTTCGTCATTAAAGCAAAAAAAATGACTTGTGTTGAGGTCAATATATAGTTTTAAGGACCAGGGTCATAGAGAATACCAGGTTAGTGTTGATATAGATAAATGTTATCATGCGAGGCAAAGAAAATCAGAAAGCACGAGGCTTGCCTGCAGGTCAGAGATCGAGTCCGCTCGCATCCTCTTTTTTTCTAATAGCCTCTTTTGCTCCATTTCACCAATATTTATATTAGGGACATTTTTGGGGTGACCACAAGCATAATTACGGGATAAATGAGTTTCGTTCTCGTAAACACTCCTGATCGTTTCGTCAAAAAAGTAGTCCGGCTTAGAGCAGGTGCGCGAATATCGGTTGATAAAGCTCATCTTTATCACACGGGCTATATCAACCGATATTTACAGAGATGGTGGGATAAAATATCATATTAGCCAGATCTGCACAACTATATTTTGACCGAAACATAAGTCTTTACTTGTTATATCACATAGTTACCCTATTAAATTAGGCTATCATTGTTGTTTTTGTACAACGAGCAACGCGTGCTTTACATTTAATATAAAACATTTAAAGATGTCGGTCCAATTCGCCAGCGTTCATTTCCTCGACAGATAATCACGAAAAGCATTCACTGCTACGAGGTTACAGTTTTTGTTGTTTCTTGGTTACATTTTCACTAAATACTACTAAAGCATTAAGGACACACTGAAAAACTGTCGATTTCATTTATCCGACGCCTTGGTGCGCGTAAAAAGAACACGACCGTCAGTATTATATTCTCGGTTCTCACGGGAAATAATGTTCGAGTCATTATCACTTTATATTGACTCACATGACCAGCGCTCGACCAATCAAAACGCTTTTAATTCGAAGGGTATATGATATTAGCTTATAACCTTTCTTCAGTAGGAGGCATTTTTTGATATTTATTTCGAACGTCCTTTGAGTTCGGATATTCTATCTTGTCAAAAATAATTCATAAAAGTCAGTCCTGGATATATTACATTTTCTTGTAAATGACATGTCTGGGGAAAAACTAACGCAGAAAATGACACATGTGACCCTTATGATGCGAACTTTATCACATGTCAATGAATCTCTTCATTACCTGTATTGGAATCAATGTGTAATTAAAATGCATTAGCCACAAGGGGATTATATCAGCGGTTAATATGAACTTAATGATCTGAATTTGTTCTGTTGCATTAACATGAATCAGGTTAAAAGTTACATGGTAATTCTAGCGACTCGGTCGTATTGTTCAAACCACTCTCGTCGCTCAGGGTATTGTCAGTAGACAGCCAATATTTATGTAAGTTTATGTAGGTGTCTTAGTTCTGTACGTCTAGTTCTAAGTTCTAACCAAGAGAGGGCGATAACATCACTGTAAATAAGATTAACAAGTGTGGTTTGGAAATACCAATCTCGATTCAGTGCGTGTAACGATAGAATTTACAAACGCAATACTAAGATTGTCATTTCAGAAAGTTATCGTAATGCATTCTACCTAGCTAGGTTGTAAAATTATATGAACAATAATTTTATTGTATTTAAAATCCTCTTTCTCTCTTTTATGTTTATATATTATTTTGTTGTATACATTATCATTCCGACGGTTATATTTTTATCATTTGGACCAAAGACACGAAAAGAGCAAACACATGACGTGGAAGTCATTGCACCTTTAATATTTTATTACAACCGCAACAATTGTGGCTTGTTTACCTCTATATCAATTAAATTTTGTGCATTTTCATAAAATTAGACATAGAAGGGTTTTTTATCGCCGAAGCTTCTTAGAAGGCATCAAATGGTCTTCTACTGATATCGCCATGCAATTGTTTACTGTTAACGACGACAATAATCTTTTGCAAAACCATGATGTTGCAAAGTCCACATATACATTCACTTAGGGAACCATGCCGTTCAGTTAGGAGATGTTAGCTCGAAGGCTCAGTGATGGAGTGGACAGGAGCTTGACTTTTGTTAACACCCACAATTAATACTAAATAATACTGTAAGACGGTCAAGATTGCTGGGTAAAACATTAAAATATTGGGTGATGTACGAAAAGTTAATTGTCCTGTTTTTGATGTACGGTAAACAGTCCACCCTAGGTACCTGGAAGAGATGCGAACTAATTACGAACTGACCAAGCAAGCGTATAATTGATCGTGCCTGTGAGTCCAACTGATGAAGCCTTTAACACGTATAAGAGCCTAAAATGGAAACATGTTTGCGGCAAGGTAAACATCAACCTACAAGCTTGTGAGTCAGTCAATTAATATGTGGTGAACTTAAATGTCAATGTAAAATTTTAATGGCGGTTGTAGATATCCGATATGTTACCCCAGATAATGGAGACTAAATGAACATGCTTGTTAAACCTAGATTATGAAAAGAAATGTCACTGTACGCTAAAAGTTTATATTTAGCTCGATTGTTAAGTCCGATTAGGTCACATTTTTGTTTTGTTGATGTAGCAACGTCTATGCAGGTCCTATAGGTAAGTTGTTTAATCAACTATTATCTGTCTAGGTGTACACCTGTGTGTGTGTGTGTTTGTGTATGTGTGCGCGCACGTGTGTGTATGTGTGTGTGTGTGTGTGCGTGTGTGGATACATTGTATATGCGTGTATGTGTGCTACTTTCATTGAATGTTTGAATTTATTAATGATACGGAATAATCGACATAGTAATCAAAGAAACTATTCAAATAGATCCTTAAAATAGAGAACTTTCATTGAATGTTTGAATTTATTAATGATACGGAATAATCGACATAGTAATCAAAGAAACTATTCAAACAGATCCTTCAAATAGAGAACTCAAATCGAGCCTAGCTTAAGTCTTAAACCTTATATCTCGTATGTCAGTATTTCCAATAAACGTGGTATTTCTATTTCAGTTCTGCGTATTCATCCAAACGACAGACCTAAGCGTGTCAGTATGAAGAACACACAGTCATGGGGGAATCATTAATATTGATTAAGAATAAAACGAACATCCCCGTGAGTTTGTACTATACACTTTTATACCAAGCAATCGTCGTCTTTTAAAAAGGCAGTTTTCCTGTCGTTATCGCATCAGGTAAATAATGTTGCAGTTTGAAATGAACAACCGTTTACTTAGAGGAGGAGAGTATCAAAGCTTCAAGATAACATTGTGTATATAAGTATACATTGATACAAAAGATATGTATTAACAGAGAAAAAAACTGGAAGCAGCAGAAGCTCATATTAGCTATTTTTATACTGGTGCTACTTTAGTAGTAATAGTAGTAGTGCTATTTCTAGTAGTAGTAGTAGTAGTAGTAGTAGTAGTAGTAGTAGTAGTAGTAGTAGTGCTATTTCTAGTAGTAGTAGTAGTAGTAGTAGTAGTAGTAGTAGTAGTAGTAGTAGTAGTAGTAGTAGTAGTAGTAGTAGTAGTGCTATTTCTAGTAGTAGTAGTAGTAGTAGTAGTAGTAGTAGTAGTAGTAGTAGTAGTGCTATTTCTAGTAGTAGTAGAAGTAGTAGTAGTAGTAGTAGTAGTAGTAGTAGTAGTAGTAGTTTGTTTGTTTTGTTATTCGTTATTCGTTACATCGCACCGACACAATTATGGTCATATTGGTGACGTCCATCTAATTTATGGTGGAAGAAGACCACAGAAGTATGACCGTAACTCGAACCCACGCGGTGATTGGCTTTGTATTAGTGGTAGTGGTAGTAGTCGAAGTAGTAGTAGCAGTAGTCAAAATAGTTTATTCTACTATACTCATCAACGAGATGCATCCAAATAATGTTTGAACCACTTTTAGTTTCAGTTACCTGTCATGTGCTAGGAATGTCGATAGTAAATTTAATTTCGTAAGCTCTCTGTGCTGACCCGTAGTGACATTGGCATTGTGAAAAATGTATGTAATCTATTCAAGCTCATCACTGGGATTTTATCAATATATGAAAACTATGTGTTACACCATTGACCCAGAAATGTTGAGCAATAAGAAATACTTTCTCACGACACAGTTTTGTCCCTGACTTAAAGTTACAAGAGTAATGGAAGGTACATGTACCAGTGCTTGACTATATGAGGCATGAGTACTGGTATGATATTGTTATACCTTTTAACATGAAGTTATAGTTAAGAACTATCATTTTAATCACTGGATCGATGTATTGTAATGTTCTATAAAACATTATCTAAACATTTGTCGCCGATCATTCTTGAAAAGAAACTCATTTTAACTTATTGTCCCAAAAGCTTAAAGTCTATTGAACTGTTAATGAGAAATCAATTTTCTACAATAGTATGTTATGTTTCTCCAATTGCCCAACTGATTTATCAAAAAAAAATCCATTGACTTTTAATAAGACATCTACTTGAAATGTTAGAAAGTTAAAAAAAACATGGTTCTTTGACAATGCAAGAATAAGAATGAAAGGCAAAGTCCTATGAGCATTGCAGCATATACCAACATTCGAAAAGGCACAGAACACAGGTATTCACATGCAAGACAAACGTAAAACAAATCTGTGATGAGTCATTTAACAAAAAGAGCAAACCCGACAGTTACCGCCTTGGAACGGTCCGTCGGTCATATGGACCGACCGTGGTGCTTAAACCGGTTTTACAGAGCTCTAACCTCGCACTTCCTGGCGGGTTCCTTAAATGCAAGCAATGAAGAAAACAGATCTATTGGAATAAAAATTGTCCAAGCGCTGATCCTTTCTTTGTTATGTTATGACGAAAGTAGTGACGTCATTGAAACATAATGCCCACATAGTGGTTTAGAAGAGAGAAAGGTATTATTTCGATTAGTAGAACTACAAAAATTGTTGATGGTAAATGTAATTAACTTTTAGGATCAAGACAGCAAGTCCGTTAGAGATCGAGTACATTGTCCATCTATTAAGTGCCATAATGTTCTTGTTCGACTCTCTTTGAGGACGAGGAGAGTGAATTCGTTTATCTACTTAATTTGTGTACTCTCAATCATCGTATGTGCAACATTCTTAAAGCCAAGATTTAATACGCCATTGACTGATATAGAAGTAATTTTAAAAGTTGTATTTTTTGCAAAAGCAGCAATACATTTTAGCTGAATATCATAAGGAATAAATGCTATACATGTATCGGATATTTTATGGTTCAAAGTGGCACAACGTAAAAGTAACTCGTTACAGACAATAAAAACGATAAGATGTATAAAACAAATAGGAATGGAAAACAAAAAAAAAATACTTCATAGTTTGGAACAACATATTATGAAATACAGAAAATTAGATTTAGCATTTTCATAAACATTCCAGGAGAATGTCAAAATGGTATTTGATAAAAGAAAAGATAAAGTCACTATCTTTTCGTAGGTGTTTATATTAAGCAAAGATGTTTTGAAGCTATTTTGTTATTTACCACATAAGGTATCCATGTTTATTTAAAAGTGTACATGTCAAAATTTTATGTTATGGCTTTTTTCGATACTAAGTCACCCATCGGAGACATTATTAAGATGAGCTTTGTGTCGTGCAAACGGACAAAATAAATGAATGAGCTATTAAATTACACATAGACGTGTTTTGCCATAAAATGTTCTAAATGCACTTTCAGACATTCACTTTCGTACCAATGCACATACCAAGGGTATTGGATAATGTTGCATTTTGTATCTTTCTTTCTTCACAATCGACCAAGGACCATTTTTTTTATCTAGACCGTTCCTTCACAATAACACAAAACACCCATTTTCAGTCAAATGCATATCTGTGTTTCAGTCTGCACTTACTACAGTCATATAATCATATACAAAGTTATTAACTATTTAGTTCCAACACTGGTTTCATCTAACACTTTATAAACAAACAATTGTTATTGCAATTTTAATACGAGCCTTCCTTTGGTTAACACATGTGTCATGATCCTATCAGAAAGCGGTATACGGTTCATTGGTCTTATGGTAATCTCCCCGCGAAGATAGACTATAAGACTGCCAATATGTTTCTGTTAAAAAAAATCTCATATTTAGGCATGTCCTTAATTAAAATCACTACAGATTTTTCATGTTCACATTCCCGAGGCAAATCTCTCAATGCACGAGATCCGACGTATCTCTTAGGCTAGGAATAATTTGCATAAGATATTTAGTAGAAAAAGAAATGCCCTTCACAACCATTTATAAATATTTGCTATATTCTGACTGAAAAAGAAACCTCATCATAATTGTGAATTCAAAATGCCGACCACTAAAAAAACTTGTCTTCTCTGTTTGAAAAATCGACCTTTCATGGCAAATGATTGTGTTTGAATTAAACTCTTACAAATAAATACATGTACGTCAAAAACTGACATTTTAGTTAAATTCTAAGTATTGTTTTGCAAAACCTCCTGAAACAAAACAAATTTGTCGTTATATGCTGTGCCGATTGTATAGCCGACATTACTTTATAGCGAAGTTTTGACAAACAAGTATCAACTTTCCCGCTTAGTAAATGGCGTATTTTTCACATACCTCTCAAGGAATGCTTATATTACAACAATTGACACTGTGCACTATCGATACTTCTGTAAAAGAAGCCCTCTATGATGATAACGTTTTACGACGTTGTCAGTCGAGGATGCATATTTAGCATTATTTATGACTGACCCTATACTGTGCAATGTAAATAAGTTGATTAGAGTCGGTTGAGACCGTTTAACATTATATAGGATGCAGTGAAAATTGTTTTAAAACGTTAAGTCACTCGCAACATAAAATAAAATCACTGTACACATTGTGGAACTCTCTGCATGCTTAAGATAAGTACTAGTATATGCGTCTACATTAAACAAATTGCTAATATCAGTGTAAACATTTGATGATTTCGTTAAGCTGCAAGATTTTATCAGCATGATGTTGCCTTTAGTTTTAAGTCAAATGATGAAGTTGTTCGGATTTTATCTTTGCGATAGACATTGTTAAGTTTGAGCTCGGCATTTTTATGTGAAAGCAGTAACGCAAAGAATTTAATACACCTACATCAAACATATATAAACCTACAAAAATCAAGAACTAGGGCAGTTTTAAAGCAATGGATTGTCGTACACGACGTCCCATATTTATTAATTAAATTCTTTCTTACAGAAAACATATGTAATACCTTTTGAAAAGCTGGCCATTTAAAAGAGTTATGATTATTAAGGTTGTAAACAATGTAATTTGTAGTAATGTTTGTCTTTTAAATAATGATGATTGTGAACACTTTGAAATTCATTCAACATTCAAATGTGCCTTAAAGTGCAAAATGTCATTAAACATCTTAAAAGAAGAAGCAGTGTTTGCCTCACTGAATAATAAACTTCCTTAGAGAATTAATAAAGGGGATTATGTTAAATAGACAAAAAATGTCCTGGTGCATACAAAGCTTAACAAGCATTTATTTCTGTCCGTTGCTGCATTACTTAATTGGCATGTGAAAGCTAATTGACATCGATGCATACGCGCATATCATACGGATGGAATGCACAAACAAAACGTCAATAAACAGCAGCAATGAAACACCCTTTAGACATATTCAGGCCTATAAAATTTGTGAAAGCATTCTGCCAATTAGCCTGAACAGAAGCCGTTTTATCACATTGGAGTTGCTTTCCAAATTGGCATGAACATTAATATATGGTTTGAAATTTTCCCAGGCTAATCATCTCGCTAATCACCAATGTCTGCCGGCCTAATGATATTATTTTCAAAAAAGAATCTCTCTCTGTCTCTCTCTCTCTGTCTCTCTGTCTCTCCCCTCTCTCTCTCTCTCTCTCTCTCTCTCTCTCTCTCTCGCTCTCTCGCTCTCTCTCTCTCTCTCTCACTCTCTCTCTCTCCAAGGCCGTTACTGTCAGGTTTGCTTTTTTGTTAAATGTCTCATCACAGATTTGTTCTTACTTTGACATTTTGCTCCTGGAAGTGGACACTCCTGTCCTGTGCCTTTTAAAAAGTTGGTATATGTTGCAATGTTCATAGGACTTTGTCATATAGTCTTAGTCAACATGTATGGATAGTATTCATTTCACCAAAAATTGATGAGCTTCTGTTAGGAAAGGGTTAAATATGTATTGATGAATAATTTTGAAATTAAATTTTTTTACTTCAGGTACTTCAATTTGTTAATTGAGCTAAAAACTACATAATACAACAATAAAATTAAATATATTGTTTACACACCAATGTAAGAAACACTAATTTATAAGTGATAGATGCATGTATATATTGTACTTTTAAGACATAATACACATTTTGATCAAGGTAATGTTTGATAAAATTAACATTAATGTTGAATACTTATGCATTTTGATAAAAATCTCATAAGACAGCCAGAAACATATAATTTTCCTCTAAATGTTTTCGTGTAATATTCATTATACCAAATATATATTATATTGATGAAAATACAGTCATCAATCTATACACAATATTTAACACACGACCAGTAGCAGATCACATGATCACTTTTTTTCCTCGCATTTGAAATTGTGTTTTACCAATAACTTTGGTTCACGGGATTAAATCTGGCTTGACTTTTTTTTACACGCCATATCTTTTCCTTCTGTTAGGCGTTTATTTCTTGAACAGGCGTGAAAACAATTCAGTAACATGCCATTTCCAGAGCTAAAATCTGCCATGAAAAGTAACCGGTCTGCTAATTGTTGTTATACTCTGGCTGTTTGCCCGCACATCTTTCCTTTGTGGTGGAAAGTGCACACAGCATGTCCGTTGGAGAGCTTCGCCTTTCATTTTTTTGTGCCAAGGGAAATCTAACCTTCCAACGGCTGACTATTTCGACATCTTGAAAATTCTAGAAGCGAATACGCTTCCGGATATTTCGTAGGCCTTTGTGATCTAGATGCATGTCTCGGATGCAATAATACCGTTGGTGGGATTGCCCGGGGTACATTATTTGTGTGTGGCCAGCTGCTTGTTTGTGGAGAAAGACTCCCCGACTTAAGTCTATCAGCAAACCGTAGGTTAGCTGAAAAATATCTCCACATGAAAGTTCTCTCCCTGACCGGAACTTGAACCCACACTGTGAGGGGCTGAGGAGTTACAGCACGTTGACTTTAACAGCTCGGCCACGGGCTCACCTCCCCGGCGAACGGCTTTTTTAGTTGTAATGTAGAAAACATTATCTATTGCCCTCAGGGTAGGAGATACTAAAAGGTTTATTCCTGTCGGTCCTATATCCACACAGGGGGAATGCACTTAGACAGCCGTGTGTTCCTCGTATAATTTTTATCCGGTTTTATAATTTACATTTCATTCATATCTATTGCATCGTCATGGAAAAACGCACATAAATAAGTACGGTCACCGTGAATCTCAATACATCAAATATATAGCAGACAAATCTTCGACTAGAAATTAAAAATGTTATAAATATGCGATCAAATTCTACGTCAGCCCTTTGCGGTTTGTTAAAAATGTGTTGATAAAGTGACACCATGAGGTAATTAGGTGGCAACCGCAAATTTAGGCCTTTGCCGAAAACTACCACTTGTTTTGGAAGCCGTCAAGTCGGCCTATTGGTATTGTGACTTGTGCATAATATAAAGTCAAAACCAAATATTAACCTTGTAGATAAATTTATGCCGTATAACATAAATGCGGCGATTTGCATGGCTTACGCACGGTGATCGTGCGACATTACTTTGTTGGGCTTAACAGCGGCAATAGTTTTTCTTTCTATACATATTCATTATGACGTAACAAATGTGACTGCTTTAGAATTCGACCGAAGAAAACCTGCGAACGTTTTTTCTTTGAGTTCTGCCGCCGTGTGACATGTGCTTAAAAATTTAAGGCCTCAAAATAGTATACTATTGAGTTGTCTTCGTATTCTAATATGTCTTTTTCTGTCGCAACTTGTTTAATATCTCCTCGCAATGTTTCTTTGTCGCCCCCTTTTTATTTATATTGCACATTTGTAATGAAGTACGTAAAGTTCTAAGAAAAGTATTGTTAATATTCTTAATAAGAATATATATAAAAATGAGCATTGCAACATATACCAAACTCCAAAAAAGGCACAGGACAAAGGTACTTCACATGCAAACCAAGTGAAAAGCAAGAACAAATTTGTGATAAGTCATTTAACGAAAAGAGCAAAACCGACAGTTACCGCTTCGGAACAGACAGTCGGCAATGGGCCGACTGGGGTGCTATATTTTTTCTTATGGTCCTTGACTTGAATTTTTATCACAATTAATCATTAAATGATTTACCCAGCTTGCGATGTGAACATCGCCGATAAGTTAGTATGATCAAGAGTTCATGGATACGTCTTGTTCAATGCATCTAAGGTTACTGTGTATTTATTTTATATGTTATCATTTCTTGGACAGTTCTATTGTTAACTGAAGGTGGTCATCAACAGTCACGAAGAAGATTTTGACCTTTAACAGTTTAACTATATTCTAAACGACGTATATGCAACTGGAGTAAGGCGTAAAATGTATAAACAACGGGCATACAGCTAGCATAAGTTTATAACATAAACCTACTTATAATATTTCTGATAAAACAGTTTCATACTAATGCTATATTACTATTAAACACGTAATTAAGAGGAAGCCACATTTATTGTACACGATTAGGAAATAAGACAAAGTCCTCTGAGCATTGCAACATATATCAAAATTTTAAAAGGAACAGGACAAAGGTGTTCACATTAAAGAAAAATGTAAAGGTAGAAACAAATATACGAAAAGTCTTTAAACAAATTGAGAAAACCCTACTACTACCGCTTTGGAACGGTCAGTCGGCAAAAGGGACCGACTGGGGTGTTTAAACCGGTTTTACAGACCTCTAACATCGTACTGCCTGAGAGGTTTATATATATATTATGATGTTTTTCCTCTGAAACATAAAAGCAACACATGCATGTACAAGTATATCTCTTGCCCTTGTATAAGTGTATTAAGCAGATATATACAGGTAAGTAAAAACATTAAAGAAAAAGCAAACGGACTGGCAATCAATACAACATCTAGATTTCCTTTGTATTTAAAAACATTTAATAGGATTTTTGTAATGAATATTTAAATTTTAAATAAATATTTAATTTTAACTAATTTAACTATTGTTGCGAACTATTTTGTTCGAACATAAAAAGTTTTTCATGGATCGCGCATTGACACACTGAATAAGTATTAGCACCAACCGACGAAATGTAAACAGACTTCCGAAAGTGCCTGAGATATTTGCAAACGTTAATACATCTCTACGACAATAAAAACTGAAACGATAACATTTTCTCTTTCACTAGTGATAAGGTTACAGCGTAGCTTAACGACTTAAGATAATATTTCGATAATTAAGCTAAAACACCTCTACATATGAGAACCATTTCCGCATAGTGATTTTAATGAAGCGCTAAATGCCATGTGTTTATTCTAATACGTCATTATGAGAAATTGCTGAATTCCTGTAAACATTTTTCTGGGTTTATTTCAAGACGCATAGCTTTCACGTTAACATAAATTGTACAGGTTATTTTAGAGTGTTTTAGTTGGAAACACACTTTCAATATGATTAGTGTGACAATGTTGTTTGAAAAAGGGTAATTTCTGACAGGATGTGATAAGGAATCTGAAATCCAAAGAGTGGGATAGAAACATTTATATTCGATTGTTTAATGCCTAATACGGAACGGAATTATTGCAGAGATACAATAAAATATTATCTTCATGTTTCCCTGTAACAATATCATGCAAAGGGCTGCATACTATAGCGGCCATATATTGACGACCCTGTCGATAACTAATTGCTATGACGGAACAACCCTTTGTCACGATGCAAATGGTGATTAAATAGGCTTATTCTGGCTTGCCTTGATGCCAATCTAAATCTTTTTCTACGAAGAAAAAAATAATGCCCGGAAGGATGTTTGTTTGTAGCCTCTGGTTGTTGCTTCCTTTGTGGCGGAAGTCAGTTAGTTAGGACATCTAAAATATCTTTATGGACCTAACACGAGAGGTTGTTTGATTGTAAACTTGAGTACATGGATTGAGTATATTGCTGTGTGTCTAAACATATTAAGCATTCTTCAATTATAAGCAAACGGTTTTTATTTATTAGTGTCACTTGTGTCATTCCATCTCGGAAGAACATTAATAACGCACATAATAAAAGAAAATGAACTAGATTGAAAACGGTTGTAGTTTGAGTATCCAATTGTGTAAAAATGAGAATTGATAAGCAATTCCTAATGTTATATGAATACTTAGAAAATACTTATCAGTTTTTTCCTTATAATTATATTCATACCTGATGGACTGCCGTATAGTATTGAAGCAAAGTTAAATTATGTATATACTATAGAATTCACTACTGTTTATAAAGTGTTTCCGGCGTAATGTATTTAGATAGTGTCACCGGTACAATAAATTTCACAGGAATACTGATAACAATATTTAAATAATGTATATGTAGACATGGTATAATTGTTTCTAATACTATCATCAAAGGAATAGTTATACTTTTGTTCCTAGCAGTTTGACTAGACGTTTGACCACCTAAACCTGGCGGTTTTCGTTCAAGTTGTGGAGCAAATTTATCTAATAGTGTATTCTCGATACCTTGATAAGCATCGATGGTTGCAAATAAGACATGTTATGTTATGAGTTTGGAGGCTTCGACGGCTGATCATCGGTAGCAGAAGTATTTCATACCAAGGTTTGAACGGTAACTGAAATATATATAAACCTATTTTGCTCAATATATTTTGTGAAATGAGTAATGACGAAGATTGCAGTCATGTAAACGCACACGGTTGTTTTACCGTTCTGTAAATATTCATTGACATGTACCTTAAGTATGATTTAAAAAGGCATCCATTTATTCTAACGTATATGAAGTGCATTTACGAGGTCAGCATTTGAAGACTTTGTTTATCTGAGAATGTTGGAAACTCTAACATGTCAACACTTGAAGACCATGTTTACCCGAGAATGTTAGAAACTCTTATATGTCAACCTTTGAGGATTATGTTTACCTGAGAATGTTAGAAACTCTAACATGTCAACTTTTGAGGACTATGTTTACCTGAGAATGTTAGAAACTCTAACATGTCAACATTTAAAGACTATGTTTACCTGAGAATGTTAGAAACTCTAACATGTCAACACTTGAAGACCATGTTTACCTGAGAATGTGAGAAACTCTAACATGTCAACCTTTGAGGATTATGTTTACCTGAGAATGTTAGAAACTCTAACATGTCAACCTTTGAGGACTATGTTTACCTGAGAATGTTAGAAACTCTAACATGTCAACATTTGAAGACTATGTTTACCTGAGAATGTTAGAAACTCTAACATGTCAACATTTGAAGACCATGTTTACCTGAGAATGTGAGAAACTCTAACATGTCAACCTTTGAGGATTATGTTTACCTGAGAATGTTAGAAACTCTAACATGTCAACCTTTGAGGACTGTGTTTACCTGAGAATGTTAGAAACTCTAACATGTCAACATTTGAAGACTATGTTTACCTGAGAATGTTAGAAACGTTAACATGTCAACATTTGAAGACTATGTTTACCTGAGAATGTTAGAAACTCTAACATGTCAACATTTGAAGACTATGTTTACCTGAGAATGTTAGAAACTCTAACATGTCAACATTTGAAGACCATGTTTACCTGTGAATGTTAGAAACTCTTATATGTCAACCTTTGAGGATTATGTTTACCTGAGAAAGTTAGAAACGTTAACATGTCAACATTTGAAGACTATGTTTACCTGAGAATGTTAGAAACTCTACATTTATGAAATGGGTTGTCTGATAATGTCTTACAGTGCACGTTTACTTATTATTTTTATTGTTTTGGCAGCAGAACCTGTTTCAAACCGTTTGATATGTATTCAAGAAGTTAACCATTTTTTGCAGTGAACACATTTTTGAAATATTTTGTCGAAGTCATTGTTAAAGCTGGCAGAAAAGCATGGATGTTTCACGGTGCCGCTTGTAATAGCACCTGAAATATAATCGATATTTTTACTGAAGAAGATCGATAAGCTTTGTCGAAATAAAACATTGCATATACATGGAAAGTAATATAATGTAAAGTTAATGTATTTACAAAGTTTGGTATCTTAATGATAAAGTTTAAGTCAGTTTTTCGAGCCGTTATTGTTTCATCAGACAAATAGTAACATCTTTGATACATATTTTTTGATAAATACATCCTATGAAAACCCATGAAACTTGGCTTTATCAGAACTGGTATTGATGTCTTTGTAAAAGTCTAGCTTGCATACATTTCATGCAAAAATAACGCTTGTATGATTAATATTGCTTAATGATAATAAGATTGTGTGGTATTTATGTTCAGCTGTTAATTTGCTTTTATTAATCGTGTAAAACGCTTCCTTTTTTTTTGAATTTCCTTAGTTTGACACTTATGTCTAACAGTCAATTGGTATTTTGTTGTCAACATTAATTTTCTTTCCGCTCCTTTCCGATGGAGGTTTGAAAGCCGCATCCTCCAGCCCGCCGATAGACTAGATAGATGTTTCTTGATACATGATAAATTTCGTTTGATACAGATTCAGGATTTTCCTGTCTTTGCTTTGCTAGGCGTTATTATTAGATTTTCGTTTCAAATTTACTTTGGTTTCTGTTTCAGTTATAATTTATTATAACATTTTTGATAAATTTTTAAGTTAAGTTGACTAAGTTTGTCAGGATTGTTTGGATGGAATCTCTATATTATCGAACATTCATAATTGATCTTTCTTTAGCACGATGTAAAATCAAAATATGTAGTGCAAACAAGTAAATGATTACGCACTTTTTCGTTTCAGATTTATTCTTTAGTTGTCAAATAATATTTTAATGAAAAGGAAAACAAAATATATGGGGAAACCAAGGCTGAACCTCCCACCGACGTAGACTGCTAATGTCAGACTATAGCCATTCTATCAATGACGATCTAGAGGTGTGGCCAGTAAGGTTCATTTTTACACCCACTACTAAATTTCTCAGAAAACGGTTTCACATTCCCGCATTACTCTCAAGATATTTTAATAAAGTCTTAGTCTCAAACTAAGCACAACCTTAGCAGCTTTTAACAGGCGCTTGCTGGTCTAAATTTACTCTACGATTGCATCAACGTGATCCTATCGTGTTTAGAATTATGCATTCAAATAATTTTCAGCGTATCTACATACCAGCACGCATCTCAAATGAAATGGTATAAAGATAGATGCTTATGTCTGGCTTATTGCATGCTTATGTCGTGTTTATGTCATGCTTATGTCGAACTTATGACGGTTTATGTCGTGCTTACGTCATGTTTATGTCAGGCTCCTGTCTTGCTTATGCCATGCTTATGTCGTGCTCATGTCGTGTTTATGTCTTGCTTATGGCAGGCTTATGTCGGCCTTATATCAGGCTTATGTCATGCTGGAGCTTATGAGATGCGTATATGTGGTTTTGCTTCAGACTAACTATCTGTCTCAGAGAACAGAAACCTGAATAATTATGTCACCATGCCATTTAGACTTCCGTCACTTTCACAATGCAACGCAGGCTCACTTTGTCGTGTGTCCATCTGATAATGACAAGCTGTGATTTCTTATTATGCATTATAATCAGGTCTGAGACTACGTCTATCAGTCGAAAACGCAATTAAACATAAAAAGGTCCATTCAATGTCCATACATATATTTGCCTTTCTGTGAAAATCAGTGATGAAAATATTAGTAGATTTTTTTTTCTAAAAGAAATTTAGCACTTGCAACGTATTCCTACAGAAAAATGATTGGTGTATGTTGTTGATTGGTGTAATGTTGTTGCATAATAACAACAGTGTTGCACACTGCCAGTGGTTACCTTTAGGAACACTTGTCAATGCACTAGACCTTCTTTTTTCTTTTACAGAAAAGAACATCACAAGGTAATATTCTCCGGGGCAAAGACAGGAACCTTTGTCTTTTTATATTAAATAATAATGCATACTGAATTTGTTGTCAATGCACGAGAATTTCGCTTCTTTTTCACTGGAAAAAACAACAACATCACACGGCAATGCACCTCAGAGCAATGACACAAGCTCTTTGAGTGTTCAACTGCACACTTAATTTTTTGTCATTCTTTAAAGATACCACCCAACTAGTTTAAACTGCAATTTTGTCATTAAAGGATTTGCCGGAGGAAGAGTCTGCCTGAACAATCTTTAATGTCATTATTATTTCTGCGGGTAAGAATCGAAACAAAACTCAAATCTGATTTACAAGGCGAATCTTTTTCAAGTCATTTAATATTATGTTGACTTTATGATATCATAAACGTCATCAGGTTTAGCGTAAAAAAATGTAATTGAAAGTGTCAAACAACAGAGGATCAATCGAAGTCGATATTTTAATACATGGAGGAAATGTAACCAGAAGATGATCTGTAGCAAATAACTGGTTAACTGTATTGTTAGACAGATACGTAAACGATTAAAGAGATATAGAAGGTTTTATGTTCTATTTATATTGACCAAAACCGGTTTAAGCACCTTATCGGTTCCTTTTTGACCGACCGTTCCAAGGCGGTAACTGTTGGGTTTGCTTTTTTGTTTAATGACTCGTCACAGATTTACATTTGGCTTGCAATTGAACACATTTGTCCAGTGCCTTTCAACTTTTGGTATATGTTTCAATGTTCATAAGACTTTGTTATATACCCTCATTATTGCGTACATTTGTATTCATACCATTTGATATTAACGTCTCTAGTTTGCGTATCCAGACAATTTAATTTAAAAGACGGCATATTTCATTAGGGACATTATCTATTGGTTGAAATTAAAAAGTCTTTTAAATGATTGAATGTCCTCTTTAATGTAAATTGCACCATAAATACGATATAGAAAGTTTTCAGTGCTCTACCATTGAAATTCAGTAAGATTGTGAATAATTATAAAGTTTTTAGTACGAGAACAGGGTTATCGTTTTAACGCAATTTCTATGTCGCAAAAAATACAAAAAAATACAGAATTCGTTTTTAAGAACTCGGTTCCACTAAGGAATGCAAATTAAACGTTCATAGGTATGCACTTACTGCATTTAAATTTTGATAATGTATGCAAACTGAACGTCACATTCCTGACCCTCACAAGGCGAAAAATACACGCTCTTACATACTAGGAAATTTACCTAATGCTGTCAAGAGCAGTGACAGTTATAAGTGCCTGAATATACACGGTAAATGAACTATCATGACCTTTGTATGTGAATGATAAAACATCTTTTTATAGTTAAATCGTTTCCTTTCTACTCGATGCACGTTTTATGTAAAGATATATCATACAAAAATCGTATCGTCTAATATATTAATTAATAAAGATAGGTTTTTATATGATGACATAGGCAGCCTTCTTTGAAGGTAGAAGCTAATGCAGGTCGAAATCTGGCAATATGTGCTGTATTAGACTCGCCGCTGTGTTTTATTTTTCAGTCTATTTTACTTAATTTTGTATCAAATTTAACAGCTTTTATAAAGTATTTTAAATATCAAAGTTATATGTTGATGGTTTAAAAGGTAAAAACATACAACCATTGTTCATTTCGTTTAGGGATGAGCCAATAATTTTATTTATTTCTGTGTATTAATTATATGTGCATTGATCAATTTTAAAAATATTGTATTCTCAAAATATGAATTTTTCAATGGTGTAAAGTTTTTAATTTTTTTAAAATTTGAACCACAAATGAAAAATTGACGGTTTTATACAATTCATCTGAAAATCGTTTGACGTTGAGATCAAGGATTGCTGAGAAAATAAAAGAGATCTTAATTGCTATGGAAACTATTTGTCTGTTTAAGTTTCTGAATATTTTTTCACCATAAAAAAGCAGTCTCATGCTGAATAAGAAATCAGCTAGAAACTGAGACTTAACATCTTTTAAAATGTAAGTTCTGGTTACTTCACGAAAACAGCCGTTTAATCATTTAACCAAATGTATTGCCATTAGATAATGTCAACCAATGGAATTGCTGTAAAAATGCTTTAGTTCCTAGGCAACTAAGTCCAACTGAGGCCTAGAACATAACCCATCTCAATAACGTGTCGTAATAATCACACTTTTCTCTTTTTGGAGCAAAGAGATCGCTAATGCGTCTTAATTTTACAATTATTATAATTATATTGCAATCAATGTCCTTTAGGATGATAATTTTGACGTGAACGGATGCCGTGTTTTTAAATTCTCTAACTTTGGTTAGATTGATGAGTTGCGTAATTCCGAATACGGTCTTTCTGTCAGTGAATCAGGACAAAGTGACATTTTAGTAACAGATACATCACCCTTTATATAATAAACTTGATTTAATTATATAATAGATCTACTTCACTTTATCGTGTAATTTTACCATAATGTATAATTGTTAAATTGGAATATTAACTTAAGGAAATATATGTGAAATGGCACGTGGCTATTTTTCAAACACATTTTGATGCATGTTGGTATTAACGACTGAAGCAATTGTTTGATCTAATCTAATCACTAGTGTTATACTTGCACACCTGGTATTAAAGCCATATTTATATACTTATTAAGCATATTTAGATTTAGTTGGTAAATGGGTTGCTGAAAAGCAACTTATAAATGCTTCATCTGAGATTATCTCGACCAATGTGTCATATTGTAAATTTACAGCTGTTTCCTTTTACATAACATTCCATTTTACATTTTGTAAAACTTTTCGTCATTGACAAAACTGGAAACAAAACTTGAATAAAAACAAAGCCTGCAACATGAAAGATAAAAATAAACTGATAGAAATACTTTGCACCAGTGAATAATAACAGATATTAGTTATTTTCTACGACAATAGCAATAGCATGCCAAAATACAATTTGGCATTAACATGATCTATTCGAATTTGTTTCTGTTCTTCCTGCGAATATTCCTTAAATTTGGAGTCATTAATGAATATTTGATACTTTGTACAATGGATAGACATTTGTGTTGCCTAAAAGTATTTCATAATAGAACTCACGTCGTGGTACACATGTATTCAGCAAAGCGACTATAAAAGTCCATTTTAATTCAATGTAATTAATTAGGTGATCTTTATTTGTTGATATTACTTTTGTTTTTTGAAAAAAAAAAAACATTTATCTGGCAGGCAAACACGCTTTTCTAAGAGAATACACAGCAACGACCACTTGTGACAGACGGCCAGCTATCATAAGACAAATCTTTGGCTGGAACTACAGGTGCACGTTATGTCACTAGAAACTTTTTCACATTAAGTCCTCCGCCTCGAAGAGGACTCGAGCCCACGCGGTGACAGGCTTAGCTGTAAGAAGATTTACAAATCGGCGACTCTACTACTACACTCCTTGCACGCTTTTAAAATGTTTCAATATCTTTTTATCTCGTTTGGATTCGAATGTTGGCCAGTGATTATTCATAACGAAAAGTCTTGGTTGATATAATTATAACAATTTTCATAGGCAATGATATTGGCCCTTAACGTTTGCTAGTAATCAATGTGATTACGGTCTGAACGTATTACAAGAACTAAATGATTTTGGTTTCATCTTAAAAAGTTTAAGCCAAATTTTAATCGGTTTCCAATAAAATATCGCTTGTCTAGACTAGCACTGCAAGCGCATAACCAACAAACTGTACATATTCTTCTTCTTCTTCTTAAAATGTCTACACAGTTTAATAGGTAGAATTTTATTTCTTGCTTGATTAATAACTTTCTACAATTTTCTTATTTTATACTGAAAGCTGAAGTGTTTGCATAATTAATAATTAATATATGCTTACTTATTTGTCCCACACCCTCTGGTAAACGTACCTTAATTTTTAACTATTTTATAGTAAATAGTTTAATATGCAGAAAATCTTCGCGTGTTACGTAAAAACCTAATTGTATATCTTCTACAAATTTTTCATATAAAATAACAATATTTAAGTGCATTTGTTTGTACACGATTCGATAAAGGAACACAATTTATTATCTTCGTGTGTGTGAAATGCTTTAAGCACAAGAACAACTGTGATGTGTTTTATTGTCCTTGTTTTCCATTCGTTTTATAAATTGTAGTTTCGTCAATTTATATCCATAAAACAAATAATTAAATATGTTATTAATTAATCCAATGTATATATAATGTTTATAAACACATATTTAAGCCCTGTTTGTCATTATCTTATTCGAAAACATAAGCAAACACAATTGATTTTGTTTACATTTACTATATTTGTATAAACAGTTTATCCCAAATAGTCAGGCTATAGTCAATCGAAGTCACTTCATATTATTACATGTACCACAACACATGTACATTGTATATATGTAAGAACCAAAGGTTACTTTTAAAAAAATTAATTGATAGAGTAAAACACGTACTAGATGACAAAAAATAAATGAAGCAAAAACGAAATATTTTAGAGACAAACATTGAAAGAAAATAAACCAAATACTTCGCAGTTCCAAATAATTAATGAAGCCATACCGGAAATTTAATGTTACAATTTAATTTCTTCAAGCAGATCGTGGGAATTTTAAACTTGCGTTAAATTGCAGAAAAAGAAATAAGAAAACGCTCGCGACGAAGTTTTAAATTACAGATCATCCCGATAGAAATATATATATAGTCACAATTGATAACAGCTCTTCTCTATTACTCACGTATTTTGTCTTTCAATCTATATTTCAGATCATGTACTGCTATGTTGTTTCTTTTCTACATTAAATTCCCTAGGGGAGACATTATTTAGATCAGCTTATCTACGCGAAACTATGAAAAATAGACATAAGAAATAAATATATGAGCTTTTACGCAATAGAAGCTCCATACCATAACAATTTTCCAAACAGCTAAAACATACACTTTGGGTGAAAACAAATAGATTATGACAGTAGTATTTATATACATATATGCCTATATATGTATACATACAAAGAGAGAGAGAAACAGAGAGAAACAGAGAGAGAGAGAGAGAGAGAGAGAGACGGACATACAGACAGACAGACCACACAGACAGACAGACAGACAGAACAGACAGACATAACAGAGAGACATTCAGACAGACAATCAGACAGACAAACGGACGGACAGACAGACAGATAGACAGAACAGATCAGAACAGACAGACAAAGAGATAGATAGACAGAACAGAACAGAACAGACAGACCGAGACAGATGGAGAGTCCGAGGGAGAAAGAGCCTTTCAGCAAACACATACAAAAATCGAGGGCGACGGTTATTATACTCACCATTTATCTGGCGTCTTTCCCACCAACTTGAAGTCGCTTTTGTGATCGTTTTGTTATCTTAATAGTCTATAAAGCTAAGGCTGATATTCTTGTAATGACTTGTTATATTACTTATCTTTGAATTCAACCACAAACATGAAATGTTATATTGTGTAATGCAATAATAGCATTATATTAAAATATTGTCATACGCAGCAATACCTCACCTATAAACAAAACAGGTGCTTAAATGTTAAAATTCTTAAAGAAATCTTAAAATGTGGTTTCCGACAGTTTGAACCGGAGGGTGTTTTTTTTCTCACGAAGAACCAAATAAAGTTTTGTTGCTTGAAAAGATATCGCAAAACACCGATTATTGATGTCCTACAACTATGTAGCGATCTTCCATATACTCAATTCTCAACGCAAGCTTCTTACGAAACAACGACAATATAATTGATTGGCCTATAAATGTTATCATTCGTAATTGTTTTAAACAAAATGTTTATATTTCATTATGATTACTATGAGAGACAACGAATCTATTTCAATAATTAAATAAGGGATCAGGTAAAGAAATGAGGCCAAATTGAATATGTTGCTTACAATATGTAAAATTGTAATGATTTTAGCAGTCGGAATAGAGCTGGACTAGCTCAAGTGCAGCCAATGCTTTCAAAATGATAAAATATGCTTACAATTTGTCACTTAACAAATAAAACAACAGTCATAATGTTCTTTCCTTTATAACCAGCTCGGATCCGGTGGTTTGTGTTAATGTATTTAGGAATTCATTATCTTACATGATAATAGGGTATATATGATTTTCAAAACTTTTCAACATGTAGACAACAACAGCAAAGTTTAATACCAAACAGACGAGATGACTCTTGTATGTACAGAGCAAAAACCGAATATCAAAATCCAACGTAATATCAAAACCTTACGTAATATAAAAAAGACGATTAAGCTAAAAGGTTTATATTGCTTCCCTCGATCAAGAAAATGGACTTAAATCCTATTGTGTAAAAATTATATATTTATAAAATGTGTCTTGTAGTTAATTGATATGTTTTTAAATAATTGTACGTCGTTTTGATTTAGTTTCCGCATTATATGAAAGCGCCATATAATTATAAAGCACATACGTTTCCGATAAAAGTGTGTCTATTTTCAAGAACTACATGTATTAAGCTTTTTTTTTTGCTGCAAGAGGTCAACTACCTTGGGTTATCGTTATGCAAAACATGCAACATGTAAATTCTAAAAAATTCTTAATGTATTGCTCAAGAAAGTGAATTAACACAAATAATTTATTTATTTTATTAATTTATTTATTGAATAATTTTTAGATAGTTCCTTCTGGAATTGTCGTTAAGTTGGTGTACGGGAGGATTAGCAAGGAAAGTGTTCTCATCCAAAATACGGAATAATTATTGATGACCCTGCCTTCTTGGAAACCAACTCCGGTGATGGAACGGCTTCTGGTCAAAGTGCAATTAATGATGTAATGAAGACTAACTGGCAGACCGTATTTCGTGAAACTTATACACAAATTACAGGCAGTATAGGCCGGCATATGTTGAAAGAGCGTTTGGTTTCTGCCTCCTGCCGCTGTTTCCTTGATGGCTGCATTTTTGCTTATCTGATTTGTTGTCAGTTTGCGTAACATTCATTGTCAAATTATCCGAGGTCCGGAAACAAATGGATTCTTCATGGTAAAGTTCTCTATGCATATGATTCCAGTGTGGCTTAAATATAATATGCATGATAAAAATACAAGTGAAGATTGTTCGATATTTTCTGACAAGTGCGCTATTTTCTCTTTTGAAGATATTCATCTTCATTGTTTAATGCAACACTTACGAGGGTTGATCAGAAAGTTCGTAGAATGGTGCTATAACTTCTATATATGACGTTATATGCGCTTCAAATTTTGAACAAATATTTTTCCATTTATTTTAAATATTTTAACCAGAAATTTTTAAAATCGAACAGTTAGTTTCATTTTTATGAATATTTATAATCACCACCCAACGTTACCCCGGAGCACGCCAAATTTTAAAGCAATGTAAGTTCACACACAACGTCTATTATGGTACTTCCAGGAAATGAAGAATCGCGAGCGGCAGTAAAATTTTGCTTCAATTTAGGATATTCAGCCACAGAAACGTATAATACTATGCAGAGGCCTCAACACACCAAAGATATGAAGAAAGCTACTGTTTTCAAGTGATTTAAACGCTTCAAGGATGGCAGATCAAACATAAGCGATGATGCACTCTCAGGGAGACCATCCGTTATTACGCCGACGTTAGTGGCGTCAGTGAAGACGTTCAATGAAGAAGACCGTCGGCGCACTATTAGAGATGTAGTGTATAGTCCCGACCTCGCCCCAATGGATTTCTCCATTTTTCCTGAGGTACTTAAAACACATCCATACTAGAAAATGTTGAAAATATAATTTTAAAAATGTTTCAGAAATGACAATACGTTTACTGCAAACTAAACACCACAGTTAATATAAAAAAATAAAAAATACATAAAATTTCAATACAAGATAATAGCAGAAATAATATTTTTGATTCATTCTATAAAATTAATATAAAATTATGTATTTAAACTTTTCAAGCCAATCGTCAATATAAACTATTGATATCTCAGGTACGTGGTAAAATGACTGTTATGCAATTGTATCTGCAGGTGAAGTCCAGATTGCGAGGTAACCTTACAGCGGCCTACCGGAACTGCGACAGGCGTTGCACGAGATTATCGCCGACTTCAACGAGACTTGGTACCGGAACGTGTTCTCTGCGTGGATTAACAGGCATCAGAGATGTATACAGTGTCAGGGTGACTTTATTGAAAAGTTGTAGTAAATCCTATGACATTTGCGCTTGTTGCGGTTGTGAGACGTCGACGCGACGTCGATTTCGACGTCGTTTATGTAACCCCGGGGTGCTCCGGGTCGAGTTTATTGTATTTGCTATTTCTTATATAGATTTTATATTTGTTATGATATTGTTATGATTTTTTCAGATTTTGTTTATGAGATATCGGGCTATATCATATTAAAAATTTAAATGTCTGCGCTTGTTAGTTGTCAAGTTATAGCACCATTCTACGAACTTTCTGATCAACCCTCGTACAAATCAGAGTCAGGTAAGTCCATTTAAAGTACTCTACAAATTAACCACTTGAGCTTAGGTATTATAAAATAATGCATTTCAATTATAAAGTTGATGCAGCGGAAACTGGAATGCGAGCTGAAAAATATTAACACGGTATTTTGTTTATTCCAGTTCTCTTTAAGTCATTAGAATAATGCATATATCGCTAGCAGTATGTTCTTGGTCGTGAATTTATATTTCCAACACTAACGCAAGTAAACAACGATTTTCCACGTTGAGTCGCCTTTGTACTACAGTGAACGTATATGTACAACTGTATGCCTCCAAAAACGTACGTTGTAGCGGACATCTAGAAAATCAGTAGCGCGTGATCGCCGTAGGGTAAAGACTGATTTTGCAAGTTAACTGGCCGATGCTGAAATGTACAACTGTGACATCATATAATTTCAGCTGCTTTTTAATTGACCCGCCGTTAGTATGCCGCCTTGAGCATTACGAGAATCATACATAGACCTTACAGTAGTAGTTTTATGGTTGATCTTTAAACGTTAAATATTGTACGCTGTTCGTATAAATTAAGACCTTTAAAATGAAAAATATAAGAATGATAATCATACAAACGAATAGTGAACGTGGAACTCATTAAATTGCAATCGTTGAAATATTTATTTGACATTTTGCATTTTGCAGGAGAAACAAAAGATCCAATTATGCAGAAGCAACACTGTCTATTGAAATTATAAGGTAAACTTTCTTTTAAAGTAATACTACATTTTAATGGTACGTTGTTAGTAACATTTTCATAACTGTTTCAAGTCTTCTTTGTCACAAAGAATCACTTTAAAATGTGTTTTCGATCAACACTAAAACATGAAGCAAGAAAACATGGACACATATAATATGTAGATAAAAAAGAAAATATCCTATCAAAATTTCAACAGATATTTAAATTTAATCTACCTCTAGACAAAGGCATACATGGTAAATATAAATGTGACAAAAACATATAACATACAAAAATACTAACCATCAGTTACCGCCTTGGAACGGTCAGTCGACAAAAGGACATAAAAATGCATGTTTTCTATAATTAGAATTCATGGGATATTTTTCAATCCAATGCATTAATACTGCCCGCTGGTTCTTGATTTTTCTAGTTTTCTGTAACTATCTTGTGTTCCCTGCATCAGCACTAGGTAGATTTATAAATGTATTTCGGTGTGGGAAAATTGCAATGGTAAACAGACTTTTCAAGCATAAAATCAACATGTTTAAAAACACATTAATGAAATTAGAAAAAGTAACCATGGAATGTTTCCAATACCAATGATGAGGCAAAAATGTGCATGTGCATATAGTGGCTCCATTACGCAGGAAGTGTTTGAAACGTAACGGCAATTCCTGGCGCCATCGTGACAAAACGAAGCTTTACATATTTCCTTAAAATTCAAATTTTAAAAAAGGCGCACTGTTCAAATTCTGTAGAAAAAGAAACTCATTAAATGTATACATTAAATAGTTAAATATGGATGAAGTAAATGGAAATGCGATTATAAAATGTAACCATATGTAAACTTGGAATGTATAAATGAAAGCACCCCATTTACACACACACTTGATGTCTAAATGCAATGTATAATACAGGTTCTACACTTTCGACTGACTTGACCTACATTTCCTATAAAGTGGACATCCGTAGCATTCTGGTAATATAATGCTCATTGAAAAGGGAGTTGTTTAGCCAGCGAAGGGATGGGCTTCCTAACACAAACGTCGCTTACATAATTTAACTAAACCTTACCGTACAAAAAATAAATTTTTTGACTACCTTTTATAAGTCGAGAAAATTACAGTGAGTGCAGCGGTTTAGTTATATAAATTGCTAGTGGCACTTTTGTTACAAACAACAATAAATATAACCATTTTATGAACCATTTTATGAACCAATTTAGAGGGTTGCAACTTAGGCATGTCTGCATTCCATAGAATGTGCAAGTTCATCCGCTTCAAATTATGAAGAGTTACACACGACTTGATGATTTAATGTATGTGTTTGGGCTGATCATAAAGGCGATGAGGCTACCACGTAAATGTCTGCCATGATGTAACAAAATTATATTAACATCTGTGTAAGAGATGCCAGAAGGTTTTCTCGATGGTGCTTCAGCTCGGCCGAAACTGCTGTTACGGTGGTGCACGGCGTCACGGCACACGGTATCCGTTCAGGGACGATATGAATGCGTGCTGAAGCTTCTCTATAGGCCTGTATATTGTTAAACCAAAACAACAAAATACTATTGCATCGGCATTGCTATCGCAAGGAGACCGAACGGTTGAGGTATGATCGAAGCGATTCTCACAATGTCATGTCAACGAAAAGATCTCCGTCACATCTTAAGAAACCGTTAAGTGAAATATTATCAATGTGATTTGTGGATTGTATTGTATTATTGTCGGTACATGTATTTGTTATGTCACAGATAATTGTTTATTTTGTATAATCAACTTATTACACAACGCACTCATCCATTCTTCGCATGGTCGCGCAAGGTGATCGTGCGTCATATCTTCAAAGGGCCAAAAGAGGTAGCATTTTTTTTTATTTCTACAAGTTTATAACATAGTGAGTGGGTTTTTTGTTTGTTTGTTTTATGTTATATCGCAATGTGGTCATATTGCTTTGTCCAAGTAGTTATTGGTGGGGGGAGACACCAGACTTTTGTCTGGTTAGAACCACCGGCGCATTTAATGCATAGGTTATACACTTTAAATCTAAGTAAGGTGAATGTCCGTCTATGTTAGTGAAATTTAGGATTTTCTATATTTGCAAATATTAGTTAATTACAAAATAGGTTTAGGTTTTGTGAGATCATTCCCAAAATAATGTGAGTAATCTTATGACATGATTGGGTAATTCAAATCATCTGACATAAAGACCGCGCCAAGTAATGTGGAATTGCAAACATGAAAACAACAAGAAGGTCTGTTATCTTTTTATCTGTATAAGCTGTATTTGATTTTCTTTTATTGTGTTCATAACAAACAAGTACCAAAAGAATAACGCCATATTTTTGTACTTTTTGTTCTTTAAATCCACCAGGAAACTAACTTATTTTTTTAGCAAGAAATTAATAAGTGTTGTTGAATTCAGATCGTTTTGGACAAATTTCTGTAACTGAAATTGTATAAACAGTAACTGCATCAAGGAAAATAAAGTTTATTTCAACCTTAACACGTGAGAGTACATCTCGGTTTTTATATTAGGAAACAATGCTACGAGCACGCCTTCCATATATTGTTTTGAATCATCAGGTATGATTGATAATTTGATATTAGTAAAATTTGAAGACTTTGGCTTGAATTTGAGAAATGTGTTGTGTATAAAAAAAATCTTAGCAAATATTCTTACCGGTGCTTAAGCTAAGTGCAGTAAATATAATGCTATTTTTTCTACAGCAAAGTAACAACCATAATGGTCTAAGCTTCTGCTTTTAGCGTAAGTGCAGTTTAGGTAAGCGTTTCTGCAGAAGTAAGTCCCTGTTATATATTTTCTACAAAGGCAAATAGCATTAATGTGTAAAACGTATTTGTGTAAATTTCTCTTGGTGATATATTTAATTCAATCATGAGCAGAACAGTATTTGAAGAAAATCGATCAATTTGTTTTGATAACTAAAACAACGCTCACAACGATACCCGTGAATCCCCATTTCGATAGATTAGGTTTTTATTTGAAAAAGCCTCGTTGTTTATATAACTTCAACCGTTTGACGTAAAAGGGGGAAAATATAAATATGCCCGCTCTCATGGTGTTTATTGTTTTCCCGCTACGTTTCTCCAATACTTTCAATGTCTGATGGAAACATTATAGAATGTATTAAAACAACGTAATCTACGTTTATGTTGGGAGGTTAGGGATGTATTACTATGCTAAAAAGCATTTTTTTTCATCATAATTAAATAACTTTTTCTCATTTGCTGCTATATTAAAACAATTTTTTCTAACGGTCAATCTTGATAAGTAAATTCAGAGGAATATAATGTGAAGTAAACATTTACCGTTATTGTGTAATAGTAGACAGGTAAATGTGTTTAACTACAGCAACCAACAATAAAGTGTTTCACGTAGTACAATAGAGAAGAAAGAACGCTGACACCCTGTCCAACGGACAGGCATATATAAAATAATAGAACAATATAAATACTTTTTTTATAAAACTGTTATGTTAAATGCACTCTTGCAAGCCTCTCTACTACATGAATATCAAGTGACCATTACATAATGTTAACATGGCATGACATACATGTATATTTTAGTAATCCAGCTTCAGTTGTCTTGAAAAATGAATTAACTGAAACCTTTAGTGGGTTTAAAAATAAATAAATAGAAAAGTGAACTATTTACAATCGATGATGATTTGTTGTTGATACCTGACTTTATATTCTCAGAGCGAGTACTTATTGAAAAGTGTGCATCAGGAAGTGCGAGGTTAGAGCTCTGTTAAACCGTTTTAAGCACCCCAGTCGGTCCATATTGCCGACTGACCGTTCCAAGTCGGTAACTGTCGGATTTGATCTTTTTCTTAAATGACTCATTGCAGATTTATTCTTACTGTTACATTTGGCTTGTATGTGAATACCTTGGTCCTGTGCCTTTTCATTTTTTATATGTTGCATTGCTCATAGGATTTTGTCATATATATTCTTATTTAATCAAGAAGTAGTGCATTGTGGCAATGTGGCAATGTGGCAATGTGGCATTTTGGCAATGTGGCGATGTGGCATTGTGGCATTGTGGCAATGTGGCATTGTGGCAATGTGGCATTGTGACAATGTGGCAATGTGGCAATGTGGCAATGTGGCATTGTGGCAATGTGGCAATGTGGCAATGTGGCAATGTTTGAGCCATTTGTCCTGTGTTTCATCTTGCTGTACTGAATGCATTATTTGCATTCTTTGTATCAAATGTTGACAATCTAAAAGTGCTCTTTCAGGAACCTCAATTATAATAATTTACTACCTTGCTGTTGTTATAATCATATTCTGTTTGTTCATGGGATTTTTTATCCCATTAGCCAGTGAGTTACGTTCTTATGTTACTTTGTATGAACATGATTATTTGAAGACAGACTATGTCACTAAGACTGTAAATGAAATAATAATATTAATGATTAATTAAAATATAATTAATATAATTTTTGTTTATTTATTTATTTATTTTATTTGTTTGTTTATTTCATTTTATTTTTATTTATTTATTTATTTATTTTAACGCTTAAGCAAATATAAGGGTAGTTCCACGACTGGTTGACTCGGTGTCAGGATAATGTGACTGGATGTGATATCATGCCAGGTGTTCACGGCATGCTATACACAGTGAAGGCAGCACTATATCTGCTTCAAGTGGACACCGTCCCCAGATAACTGAAATACTATTGGTGGGACGATAAACCCAATTAACATAAATACTGGAATATTTATACCGAATTCACATCATGATAACATTTCTATTTCATGGATGAATAAAGCTTCATTCATTCTTCATTCAGTTATGGTTTCAGACATTTAGTCATTTGACGAAGGTTCATCATTATGTGATGAAACATTAGATAGGTTTATGGCTCTCAAAAATAAAAATAAAAACAGACAAGTACAAGAATCATAAATATCTTCCAAAATAGTCGTCTTTTCCTAAAACGTAAAATACTTAACTGCTAAGTTTTCGCTAATTATGAGGGATTAACCCAATGCCTGAGGTTATTATTGTTTCTTCAGTTATTATTGTTGTCTACTTAGAAAGTCTCAACTTTGATCAATAACTTTTTTATCTTTAAGTGATACATAGAAGACGATTAGGTGGGGGGGGGGATTTCCTTATACTTTATCGCGAAATATATGTGGAAAAAATATTCTCGTAAATATTTATGGACCTTACAAAATAATCCATCATTTAAAGATGTTGTGTCAGCTAAATTGAGTTATTGGCCTGACAGTCTGCTTATATAAGTATGTAGCTCCTTATCTGAGAATTGATTCATGTATTTATATACGTATCAATAATTCCAATGCTATAAACTGGTCCTATATATTATGATTGAGTATGGTAGACTGCTGTAGCGAAAGCAATATAGGAAAAAGAGAGTATATTTGGTTAATAAGAAATAATTTAACAATCTTTACTTGATTACTTTTTGTCTGAATGATAATCTATATATAGATATAAATGCATCAAAACCATTGTCAAACCATTGACCATACTATTCTATTGATTTCTTAGTAATGAGAAACATTGACAAATGGAAACTCATACTGAACATTCAATTATTTTAACTTAATATCAATTAGTTCATTAATTACATTAAAGGCCATGGTCCCAAATTTCAATATGGAACTGACATTTCAAATTACCGTGATTTAAAGAACATCACATCAACATCTATTAAATTTCTGTATTAATAATTTACAACTTGAAGTAGTGTTAATTAACATTAAAGGGAAATAAAAAGAAACAATAAACATATGAAGAGAACTCTATTTCAAAAGGAAAAATGCAGGAGAAATTTTCAGACGTCAGAATATTTAGTTTATCAGAAGAGATAATTGTGTAAGTTAGACGTAAAAGTGAAAAAGCTAAAGACCAAAGTAAATTGGACTTTCGAAGGAGAAAAGCCAACATAACACTTTTTAACTTGTAAATATAGACCAAACATTTCAAAACTAATTAAATATAAGTGAAGTTTAGCAATTGTTTTCTTTAGGAGCATGCGTCTTATAATAATTTTATGCAAAGGGCAAAATAGAATATCACCTAAAGGTAAGTAAACTTATACATTTTGTAAGAGCGTTTCATTAGGTGAATAATTACATGTATCCATGGTATTCGGCAGTGAATAATTAGTATTAATGTCAGCTTTCCTATTAAGTTTTAATATGATTGAATAATAATTATTTATCTAATGACACAACAATGGCTGTGATATGTATTAATGACATACTTATTTTTTGCAGAATCTAAATATGAGATGACTTTTAGGTGCTGCTACTGAGGAAGTATTATAGTGATCCAAACGTAAAACAAACCGAAGTATTCCTACACAGCAATTCTATCATTTACACAAAAAAAAAAAAAAAAAAAAAGAAAAAGAGGAAATAAAGTTTTTTTGTGAACATGTTTATGTATATATGTATATATGATGTGGATTGTTATGTTTGCTAGTTGGTGTATTATTTTCGTCGTTATGAACGCGGCGTCTATATGTACTCGCTCTTGGAAAAGTCCTACGGTTGGCGCAAATTTGCTCTATAGAGTGAAGTGCTGCGCATTCATGCATTGAAATTCGCTTATTGTTCGACTTTGGTAAAAGCAGATTTAAATTAGACTGAAGTTTACAATATTGCTACATCCTTTTCTGTCAGTTGAAATTGTTATTGTTTCATTTGTAGGATGTGTTTTATTTAAGTTATATTTGTTACGATGATTAAATGCTCATTAAATGTTTTGCCCTATTCTGTTGTTTGTGTTTTTGACCTTTTCCCATACGTCTTAAGACGATTCGTTACTGAATATAATTTTAAAACATTACATTTTGACGGCGTTGTAAATAATTAAAAAAAACAATAGCGTTTGACTGTTTTTTGGTCTGTTTGTTGTTAAGGAATGGTGTTCCATTGTTGAACAGGACCTCGACAGCGACCTTTGATGCTTTGCATTTTGTTTATTTATTAGTCATTGTTCCGTAGTAACTATTGCGAACTTTTCTTTGTATAATCTCCATGTGCTTGCACTAGCATAGATTTAGCAGGTGATAGTCAGCTGAGCCAGGTTTATCTCAGATTTTTATTTTACAATATTTACGTTTGCCTCGTTTTCTCTTAATGTAGTTTGTATTTATGCTAAGGGTCAATGCGAAGTTTATTTTTATCTCTCATCGGCCAATATCTCAACAAACAATGAAAGGCATTTATGGGCTTCTAATCGATATTTTATTTAACGAAGACAAGTTTTCTTTTTTTTTTTTGTAAAGATATTTAAGTTAAACGAACTTTATCAGTTGTATGTTTGTTGTTTATGCCTGAAGGTAAACATTTTTTTAAAGTCAACAACCCATTTTATATAACTAACAATGTGTTACTGTTCAGTTTGGATGTGAATAATAGCGCGTAAAAGCAGATGATGCATCTCATTTGCCGTTGTAACTTTCACCACATTAGCGACGCATTTATGGCGTCATATAATGTAGCCATTTAGCCCAGCTTGGCCCTGCAGCGACAATGGGAGTTCCAGATGTTACAGACACAGTTCAGACCTCCGCAGCACTTGGTGAACTTAAAACTCGAGTCGGGCACGCACACCATTCCCCAACGCATACAGTGCTGGAACCTGTAAAAAAGTAAAAAAAAATATATGTTTTATGCCAAGCGTGCTATATCGTTTAAGTAAATATTTTTACTTGGCTGTAGTTATATATCTTACAACAAAATGATATAGTATCAATGGGTATTGGAACATCACACTTAAAGCTCTTAGTGCAGATTCTAAAATGTCTGATCTAGGTATTAAATACTCTCTGAGGGAGCTGATAATGGATAATATCCATGGAAAAGGCTTTAGAATTATGACATTCATCCTGAACTTTGTTTTCTATTGAGGTTGCACCCTTCCATACATCTTTTTATACTTATATTAATCTGATCTAGACCAAAATCTGTTTAAAGATTTAATTGCTCGTAAACATGCCCTCCGAAAGGAATTTTCTTCTAATAAAACTCCAAATAACGGCGCCGAACCCGTAAACAACTGAAATATGTTGTCATGAAACAGCTTTTTGCGCTATTGATTAAAATCAATTAATAAACAAACTGCTTCAATCTCTTATTCATAGCATAACACCCCATAAAATAATGCAACAAATATTATTTCACATGACATTGTTTTTACAAATGGAAAATGTTTCACAAAACTTCGATTGCATTTTATTTTATTGTCATTAATGAATAAAATGCTATAACAATAAAGCAGCATTTCATAAAAAATGTCGCAGTTATTGTACCTGTACCGCTACGATATCGTTACATCAAATATCCAGTCACTGAACTACGAACGGAGAGATTGCAAATAGTCAATTTATTATAGATTGCATGCTTTTAAACATAAAAAGCAACACAAATTTACCTCTTGCTTGCGCTGATAGTTTCTATCCCATCTGGGGCCATTTCGTCTGGATAGGAGAGCTCATTTGAATCTGTAAGTACACAACACGTCAATAAGTTGTATGTAAATATATGTGAAAGCCTTAGCTAAAAATGTTGTATGTAATTGACCTCAATATTGTTTCAATTTCAAACAAAAAGAAACAATAATATATGCGGAAATATTTTTTTTGAGTCAAACTCACTGCTAATTAAAGACGTGATGCCTGACAAGTACATGAAGCCCCGGTTTCGAACCCGGTTGCGACATACCAAAGTCGTTAACAAATGATACATTCATATTTTTCGCTACTATTCTTTTCGCCTCTTCATGTCCTTATATGCACATATTTTATATATGCTCTGGGGAAAATAGATCAAACAGCTCTCATTTTGGAGTTTCTGGTCTGGAGTTAAACGTGTACTGGCCATGCCAAAGGTTTCATATTAAAAAAAGAAAATTATGAATAAGAATTAGCACAGATATTTAAATCTGAACTACCTCTAGACAAAAGTCATAAGAGTAAAGGTAAAAGTGACAACAACACAGAGAGAAGATATAACCCACAGACACACACAAACGGCCAACAGTTCCCACCTTGGAACGGTCAGTCGGCAAAAGAACTTAGATTGCTAAACCTGGTTTGTGGAGCGCTTCAACATCGCACTTCCTGAAAGTTTTTTTTTCTTCTCAAACATAAAGGGTTAATAAAAATATCCCATCAAAGTTAGACCATCGACATTGCTGGCATGCTCACCCATTCTCTTTATATTGTCTATGGACATAAACTATTGATTTGATTGATAAAATGGTGTGTAGGTGTGTAATTTCCGCGTATTGCTGCCATAAAAAATGCAGTTCTTATCACGAGGAGGCAACGCTATCAATGTAAATTAGACAGACGGATGTTCTTTGAAAATATTAGTCTCGCTTCAGTTTGTCTTATAGAAGAGTGCACGTTCCAGGTATGTGGGTGTTGTTTTTGAAAAAAGAAGTTTAATGCAATAGTTTGTAACAAAATTCCTAGTAGTTAAACATGATTATATTGAACTGTATTTACATAGTATATATGATCATGTTAGTATACCTATTTATTAAGTTTATTCATAACCATTTTGAAAAGACCGGACTTTGTAGCGCAATCGGTAGAGCGTCGGCTCCAGGTACGGGAAGCCCCGGGTTCGATCCCGGGCCGCGACATACCAAAGTTGTTAAAAATGGTAGTAGTATAGCTCCATTGCTAACGCTCACGCACATATAAGGGTAATTCTACGAATGGTTGACCCGGTGTCAGGATAATGTGACTGGGTGTTGTATAATGTCAGGTGTTCACGGCATGCTATATACAGTGTAGGCAGCACTATATCTGCTTCAAGTGGACACCGTCTCCAAATACTGTTGAATGAACGATAAACCCAATAATCAAAACCATTTTGATAATAGCGTTACATCAAACGCATTTAACTTACAGATAAGACAAGATGGCCTACGAAAAATAAAAAATAATGAGTTAGATGAATCTAAATGAATTCTAAAAATATTTTAAAGGACACATTAACTTTGTTATGGTTATATAGCATGTTTGATTTTCTTATATAATTACTTCTTGATTATTAAACATTAAAAATACAAATTTAAACCGGTTGTCAAGTAGTTTTGTAACAGGCATTAACACGTTATCTTGTGTTTCTTATTAGTATTTTGTTAAAAACCAACGACAACAGCTACGCGTGCAAGCCTGGCATGATGCGTCTTTCAGAAATTAATTTCTTGATTGAACCATGCCGTTTCCATTATGTGAAATTCGCTAGTAGTTTGCGTGATGTAGGTCCACTGGGACTCGTGTCGTTGGTAACCGATCCCATAAATATAAGAATTGCGGCCTTTGACATAAAGACATGACTGCACTGACTTAAAATCCTTCAATAAAGATAGCTCAATAAGAATAGATGACTAGAGTGCTTTAAGGATACGTACTTAAGGAGTTCCCATATCCCGTTCCGCGTAGGTGAGCAAAAACAAATTCTGGCTTGAACTTACACACGTGTTTGCAAACTCAGTGGCAATGTTAACTGTCACTTTAGCATATTATTGTCAGCTGCCCAGATAAGAACACTTGTGGACCTTGTAAAAGGATTTTAAATAAACACACTGGTGAGCCTCGCTAAGGGGAAAAGTTCTTCTTTCTGTATTCTGTTATTTATGGCTTCACTTTCCACGCTAGTCTAAATGAAGATTCATTCTAAATAAACGCGTGATATCCGTTTTTGGAAAGAATAACTGTCAATCCTCCATGTAAATGTTGTTCTTTTATTTATCTAATTTGTAAGTCAACTATTTGGAGGCTCAACACATTTGCTTCTTTTCTAAACGCTATGTGGCCATTTTTTTTCAATGACGTCACTACTTATTAAAGAAAACATCAGCGCTTGTACATTTTGTTTTCAAATAGATCTTTTTTTTCATTGCTTGCACTTGAGAAACACATCAGGAAGTGCGAGGTTAGAGCTCTGTAAAACCGGTTTATGCACCTCAGCCGGTCCATATTGCCGACTGACCGTTCCAAGGCGGTAACTGTCGCGTTTGCTCTTTTCGTTAAATGACTAGTCACACATTTGTTCTTGCTTTTTACTTGGATTGCATTTGAAACACCTTTGTACTGTGCCTTTTCGGAGTTTGGTATATGCTGCAATGCTCATATGACTTTTCATATATTTTTATTTCTAAGTAAGCTAAACTTTAGTATCAACCAGAATACGAAAAATGTCAACAATTTCGATTTCCTTTCAACGATGTCTTCCGATCATCATGCCATCATACGTATTACGACTTCAAGTCTTAAATGAATTACCGATATTGAGTTAGACTGAAATTAGCTTCTTTTCATCAACTCAACTAACAAAGCTATGGCGCTATTCTAAAATGCAGTTAACTTGCCAATGCCATAATCCCACTAAGTAAAACTACTTTGGTTTGTGATGATAACGGTTGTGACAAATGCTGTGTACATTTGGCTCTGATTGTTTTGGCTGTTGTAGTTGTTTTCTGGTATTGCTGAAGACTGTGTCGAGGTCGTCTTGGCGGTTGTAACAAATTCAAACTTAATCAAGCTGGAGTGATATCTGAGGAAATACCACCAGGTGCATGGGGCAGCTCCTGTTTTAGCCTTATTTATTTCCTATTAGATTGATCAAACACACGAAAAAATATCACTATTTATAGAATGTGCTTATATTGTTTTTAACTGCAGAAACTTCTTGTGTGTGAGTGAACAACAGTTTGTGATGAAACAAGAAGTAGTTCATTCCTTTACCGATCAGGCTGATTAACACTGAGACAAATACACACTCATTAGGCGTCAGAGACGTTTCTTTATCTGTAGCTAGATAACTATCTGAATACGCATTGATAGCATATTGAAAATGTGATAACAAAAATAACAATGACATTAACAGAAAAAGTACACAGGTCTTCAAGGGCTCGTTAAACGAACCAGTCATTTCATTCTTGCACGGCTAACGAAATGACAACCAATCTTCTTTAAAATAAACACAATTAGAATAGACTCAGCTCCGTCGGTATACTAGCCTCCTCGAGATGCTTCAACGTGAGTGCCATGTAAATGAAGGGTGACATTTCAGCTAGACCCTATTGATCCGTGCGTTGTTTCCTTTCTCAGAAACTGTACTGATTTCACTTACAATAGCCATGTTTAGATAATACTTACATATCTTAATATCTTGTTTAGCTACTTTTATCCATTTTAGATAATACTTACATATCTTAATATCTTGTTTAGCTACTCGATACATTCCTAATAATTTAATATTGTTATCAATACGCTACGTAATAACAAAATAACATGGTAAACACGGTACTGAATATGTATGAAGTTAAGCGTTATTTATACGTCTTGGATAGCTTTTGCATATTTAATGTCATGGCAATTATCGCACACATGTCTGAGCGTAAGTACTTGGGTTAAATGGAAAAACACGCAATTACCTATGACGCACATTTGTAGAATGCAATTAGCATGTTATGACATCGTTTCGTTTGATTAACATATATCCTCTTATGTTCAGTGATATTCCGCCCTAAAACTACTGATTACCACAGATATGCGTATGCAAGTCTGCTTGTTTGTTTGTTGCTTTATTCATTTTATCTAAAGCAAAGACTCTGTGGGAAAATAAAGATGTCTTTGTATTAACTTGTTTGGCACGAAAGCAGATCTAGGTGTGTTCGTCTTCTTTATACTGGCTGAATATATTTGTAATGCAGCAACATAAGCTTGCACGTTAATCTATCATTAGCCAAAATGCATTTAAAAAGGAACAAGATCCATTCAATTTCACATTTTTCTTCCTACAAACATTGCACATTATATTAAACAGTAATAATCCTTTCTCAATAAATAACACAGGCAATGAATGTCTGCATAAAGGTCTAAAATAGGTAAGGTTTGGTTCATGATAATGTCATAATTGCAGGAAACTGAGTTAAATTATCAGGCAAATGCGAGTCTTTGCACGTAACAATTGTATTATTGCTTTCGCTACTAGAGAATCATATTTCTATGGATCTCGGTCGAACGATCCCCAAGAGTACATTGTTTGTTGAGGAAATATGTGCACTATTAAGAAGAATATTTCCTTGTATAGATGATCCAGTACTGTCTTAATAAAGGGCATTATATTCTTTCGAAAACGATAAAATGATCGTCAATGACACAATGTATGGAATAATATATGTCATTGATTAAATTCCGCCTCTTGTTACACTATGTTATTAAGCTACTTATACTACTACTACTACCTCTACTACTATTACTTCTACTACTACTACTACATCTGCTACTACTACTACTACTACTACTACTACTACTGCTACTACTACATCTTCTTCTATTACTACTACTACCACTACTACTACTACTACTACTACTACTACTACTACTACTACTACTACTACTACTACTACTACTACATCTTCTACTATTATTACTAGTACTACTACTACTACTACTACTACTACTACTACTACTACTACTACTACTACTACTACTACTACTACATCTACTACTACTACTACTGGTACTACTACTACATCTTCTACTACTTCTACTATTACTACTACTACTACTACTACTACTAATAGTAGTAGTACTGCTGCTGCTGCTACTTCTACTACTACTACATCTACTACTACTACTACTACTGCTACTACTTTTACTACTACTACTACTTCTACTACTACTACTTCTACTACTACCACTACTACAAAAAATACTACCACCACCACTACCACCACCTCTACTGCTACTACCACCACCACTTCTATTACTACTACGACAACGACGACGACTACTTCTACCACTAAATCATCATCATTGTCATCCTTATTATTCTATCTTCGCTGCGATTTGAATAAATATTGGTGCCACTTCTAAGCACTGATTGTAATAGTATAAAGTCTAGTTACAAGTTTTTTGTATTTTGCCCAAATGCTTTAATAACTGATTTGAATTATATTTTTCATGTTGCCGATAAACGCTTAAACGTTGTACGTCCGAAGTTGTAGCATTTCTTCAAAACGCGACTATTAGATAGTGTTACATGAAGCAGGCTTTAGATACATGTAGGTTAAATTGAAATTATAGGCACAAGAACGAACAGATACATTAAACAGTCATGCTGATATTTACATTGACGTAGATTAGTTTCGTCTTTATTAAGATGCCAAATAACACGTAGTTTTCTATCTTTTCATGTAGTTTATTTTCAAATACGAGACTGATCAAGTGAAAAAATGGTATTTTAAAGGTACGCATACACTAACCATCTGATATTCATGAGTATTTGCTTGCTTGTTTGTTTGTTTTTGTTGTTGTTGTTGTTGCTGCTGTGTGTGTTTTTGTGTTTTTGTGGGGTTTTTTTGTGTGTGTTTGTGTGTGTGTGTGTGTGTGTGTTTGTTGTTGTTTGTTTGTTGTTGTTTTTTGGGGTGGTAGGGGTGGTGGTGTGTGTGTGTGTGTGTGTGTGTGTGTGTGTGTGTGTGTGTGTGTGTGTGTGTGTGTGTGTGTGTGTGTGTGTGTGTGTGTGTGTGTGTGTGTGTGTGTGTGTGTGTGTGTGTGTGTGTGTGTGTGTGTGTGTGTGTGTGTGTGTGTGTGTGTATTTTTTGGTAGAGCTCTAGTGACATTAGCCTAGTTAAATGTATGATACATGTTTATTCTTATAAAAAAGGATAACAATTGAAAGTTTCAATCTTAACATTCAAACTGTGCATTACTTGCACTTTTTTTTGCAAAGAATAGTGTCTCTTGCGGTTTCACGACTTATTATAGAGACAAGTAAAAAGTGTGTATGAGGCACATATAATGTTATGACCTTCTTTATGCGTAAGTTAGAATATCGAGTTGTCTTGTTCTTTATTCTTCTTCTAACCCACACTTTAGAGTATGGTAATGTTTTACTAGAATGCAAAATGAGCTGAGAATAATCTTGTCATTTATTCAAGAAAGAAACTCATTTAAATATTCAGTTCGGTTCTGGAAATTTTATCTTAAATACAATTGAAAGCCAAATCATAAAGGTTATTTTTATTTCTGAGAAAAGATTAGCGTTTCTTCAATTTATTTAATTACATATTTATATTTATATACATAAATCTTATGTCAATGTCTGCAGATTGAAACTTTAGCAGAGATATCTAATAAAACGTGTGATTCATTTTTCTTTAAGAACGAATTTTTTGCCATGGAAGCGCATTGACTCTATGTACAACTATTACCGACAAGGTGGCAAACATGCTTAATGCGGGTCGGTCGACACCCATCTAAAGTCTCTTTCAATTGTTGCATTTAGCCCCTTGAGGAACGACACAATAGCCAATGCATCTTAATTTGACAATAACTATCAATTATGTTGCAATCTGCATCCTTCTGAGAACAATTTAGACGCAATTGGATGCCAATTTAAATACATCTAGATTTAGCGGAAATCTGCGTGGGTAGGAATCGAATGAAAGAGCAATCGGAACTCTTCGGATAAATCCAGAGGAGGTTACGCATGTTTAGTGTCGTGTGCAAATCACGTGATCGGAAATCCCGCCTACCGACGCCATTTATGAATGGGGCCATTAACGGTTTTATCGCTGATTTAATAAGCGAAATGGGACCTCCTACATTTCGTCACAGGTGAGTAAATATGTAAATGCCCTATCGAAACATGTAAGCAACCACCACGTATTGGCATTGAGTCGCTGTTTGGCCAATTTTTCGATAATTTAACACAGAAACGAAATGCTATATTGTTTACATTACAGTTTCACAAAATAACAGAGACACTCTTTATCAAATTGTACATATGTTACGCAAGACTTTGTCGTAAAAAAATAACACAACACTTTTCAATGTTTTTACTATCAGAAAATCTAAAAAGGCGCCTAAAGTCGTCTCAATTCTTTGTGTTATGTGCTAATTAACTTGGTTGAAATTAGCTATAAGTTCCTTTATTGAAAGGCAATGCACTTAATTTAAAATATAATGTGCATCGTTTTGATTGTTTGATTCTGTCATCATTTTTGTAGTTTTTAATGATACAATAATTTTTTCTATAAAAAAGGTTAAAACTTTATATATTACTAATATTTAACTGCTTAACTACACAATGTCAGACAGCATATGCATTTTTGTTATCATGATTACATGTTTTATGTTGTTGTTGTAGGTTAATGTGATCTGAGTAAAAATGGACACCCCTATTTTGAATGTGTCTACTAGAGACTCGAGAAAGTGTCTTTTCAAGTGGACAGAGCAACATGAATACGGCGTCGTACCATTGGTTTGTTCACTGGACTAATGTGTGCAATCCGTGCACAAACGCTGATACTTGGACAGTCTCTCATTGGAATACAACACACGTCCTGTTTAACACAAAAAACCCACAATTCGTCACAATCTAACCATTTACTCGTCGATGTTACCACTCTGACCGCTATTTTAAAAATGACCGCTCTAACGTCCAGCGATCGATAATATAGTCCGAGGTTACGTGCCGTGTGCAAAACGCGCAACCTCCTCTGGGATAAATCCGTCCTCGGGACAATCATCCCTCGGATGTATCTGGTGCAATAATACTTAAAGAATTACGATTGTTTTGTTCGCCGGAAGAACATTTATCTTAGATGTTTTGATCACGTCATAGACACTGAAATAATTATTTTCTGCGGGTTTTCCACGTCATACATCCGAGAGACGATTCGTGTATTATCCGAGGCGTTCTGATTGATCAAAGAGTTGAGTCATGATTGTTTATGACTGTTTGCATAGCTATTAACTGTCTCCATCCACTAGGAACATATTGCAGCAGTTATATAACCCGCCTTAATGCCTGCACTTTTTTAAAGTAATATCGGTATGTCTTATGTTTAACCTAGTACATAAAGTGTACCAAAAATGTTTCTAGGACATAAGGGATGGGGTGGGATTTGCCAGCATTTTTGCCGATACTGTGCAGCGACATTTCTATCATTATAGCACAGGGGCACTTATGAGGTGCCCAGGGACAAAACCCGGCCGGTCCATTATGCTGACACCGACGAGTCAGGCGTAATGCTGTCTCCTTAGTCCCGTGCGTTAGGAGGGAAGCCACTACTACCAACTTTAAAGTCTTTGGTTTGACTCAGCCCGGATTTGAACTCGCGATCTCCCGATCCGCTAGGACATATGTAGTATATTAGAAACAATATTGATCGTATAAATAATTGCAGTATGAGGATGTATTTTCGAAAGAAGACGGTGTAAAAATGTCTTAAAAAAATGAAGTAATAGTATATGTTTTCCCTAAAAGCACCCATAACGAAGGGAAGTGGAATTTTGATTGATTCATCGATTTCTGATATCTTCTTCATCCGCAGAACATTCCAAATGTCATTTTGTAGTTTTGTCAACACCACAATCGGAAATCGAAATCAACATAGTCTATGACCTTTCCAAATGGCGGCTGTGCATGATTTGTACCCATATTGGACAATAGTTGATTACATGCTGGGTGCATTTTCTTCCGGTTGCACTTTGTATAAGAACTTATATTGAACTCGATCTATTTTTAACAAATAGTTAACAAAAAACTACAGTGTTCTACAACGAAAGTGTACACCGATCCCCAAGCTTGCAAAGGAAACATTATAATGGTTTGAATTGTAGATACTATTTGCAGTTTTCTCATTATTATTGATAACACCATTATTTCAATAAGGGAATCGACCTTTTGACAATCTTTCAATTTTCCACCACCTATAATATGGATAAGATAATTTCCCAATGGATTATAATTCACGGGAAGTCGTGGGTACATTGATTACAGTTCGTTTTTACGCCTAGAATATTGTCTCTAAGGGTACGTTTTTAATAAATGTTATTATTGTGTAAATAGATGAAAGGCCTAAAATGTTTATGGATTTATTTTTGAAGAAGCTTAAAGTTATATTTAGTTGGATATTCTATTCAAATGGCCAATTGTTCTTAGACATTGATATAAGTCCTATAATTTATTTTAAAATGTTGTATAGAATCAGAGACAACGGACTATATAAACATGTTATGCGAGTTCAGGAGATATGTCTGTTGACAGAAATTGCATAAGAAACTTAGAAACATCAATAAAACCGTCGAAAACTTTAAAAACTTGCTAATAAAATTCAAACTGACATTAGATACTTAGTCAAGATGATGATCACTAAATCAGTGAGTTTTCCTTTCAACAAATGTGTTTTGCGGTATTTGTTCTATCAGATATGTCATGTTCTTTCGTAACATCTAGCTGGCTGTCATAAGTCCATTTTACGGCGAACATATACGCCAATATCTTCTCTCTACTTCCAGTCTTAGAAGGAAGTCAATATATATGTAAGGATCAACTTAACGTTACTTAGGTAGTCATAAATATGAATGAGGATATTAAACAATTTGAAGTCGCCCAGCCATAAAAACGGTGTTAACAGCTCTAACTGACAAGTTCAGGAAATCAATAGACAACCACTATTAGACAGCTTACATTTAAATTGTTTTAAAAACTATGCGTCAGTGTGATTTTTTACAATTTCAAGCAGCTTCATAATTCGTATTTTTATATCTCGCGACTCATTTTCTAAATTTGTTTCATGGAAGACTTTCCAGCAAGCCGTGGTATGTCTGTAAAATTGCAACGAAAAGGGTTCTTCTATTGGAATATTTAAATTGAACCTTTTTAAAGGGTAAATAGTCCTGCGTGACAATAATATTTAAAGTTTAAGTACAAAGAATACGACTGCTGTGTTTACCATTTGGTGCAAATGTTATCTACGAAACGTGTGGTGCAATATGTTTAAGCTACAGAAATACTGAACAAATTAATGATTGTAAACTGTGCATTTGAGGGTTTGCAGAAATTTCTAAAGGAAATAATGAATATAATATGCTACAGTTATAAACCTGCAAATACTATTAACTTCAACTGGCCTTAAATCAAAGGGCAAAACATCAGCGATGACCTGAGAAGACACAGGTAGCGTGTTTATGTATCATAAAATATTTTATAACATCTTGAACTTAAGCCAGTTTTAATCAATATTTGTCCTCGTGTTTAAATTAAAGTTGTGATTTGAATCTCATCAACTTTATCCGGTAATTACCACTTGTACACCATCTCCATACCGGATGCGCAAATGACATGCAAGGCATGTTAGGAATGACAAATTGAAACACACACACACACACACAAAAAACAACACACAACCACAACAAACAAAAAACACACACACACACAACCACACACAAGAAACACACACCACAAAACAAACACAACACAACACACACAACACAAACAAAAACAAAGAACACACACACACACACACACACCACATACACAACACACAACACACACACACACACACCACACACTCCAACACACCACACACACAGCACACACACACCCACACACCACACACCACCACACCCCCCACACACACACACACACACACCAAACCACAACCCACACACACACACACACACACACACAACACAACACAAAACACAAAAAAAAAAAACAAAAAAAAAAAAAAACAAACAACACAAAACAACAAACAACAACACAAACAACACAACAAAACACCCCCCAACAACAAAAAAACACAAACCCAACAACACACAAACAAAAAAAAACAACACACACCCAAACACCACAAACACACAAACGCAAAACAAAAACCACAAACCACACACCACAACACACCACACACACACCACACACACCCACACACACCCCACAAACACACACTCACACACCGCACACACACACCACATACACACCACACACCACACACACACACACACACACACACACACACACACACACACACACACACACACAAACACACACAAACATCAACCCCCAAAAAACAAATAAAAAAAACACAAAAAAGCACACACAATCCGGGATATATTGATTAATGTAAACGCTGATTTTCCTCCAAGAACTGCGACATTTTAACTCTTACTTACTTGTCGTTTTACAAAAAATGGAACAAAATGGATATTAACACACCATAATCATTTCCATACTGTCGTAAAAAAGGGTAGTGGTATAGTAATCTCTATTGCTAACGTTCAAGCAACTGTAAGGGTAGTTCCACGACTGGTTGGCCAGATGTCAGGATAATGTGACTGGTGTGATCATGCCAGGTGTTCGAGGCATGCTATTCACAGTTAAAGGCAGCATAATATCTGCTTCTAGAGCACACTGTCTCCAGATAACTGAACTACTGTTGGTGGAACGATAAACCCAATAAAACAAACACATTTCCATACTTTATACGTCCTACAAAGCTTTCTTTGATCAAAAAGTTTATATTAAGATGATACATTATATACAAACTAACGAGATGAGAAGATTTCAAATACCATACATACCAATTCATTTCACCAATGAAAAGATAACGTAATAATTTTGCCAACTTGATAATGAAAGGATTTTACCAACTTAGATATTTGGATACTTTTATAATTATATTATTTGTTCGGCATAATATTTCTTTTTCTTACATACTCACAAGAAAATTCCAAGAGAAATTGTTTAGTTTACAGAGCCCAAGCTTGTCATTTGTAATAACTAAATGTGTTCATTATATTTATTAATCCTAGCTGTGCTAGCAAAGCCGTTTACAATTTAAGTATTTTAAAAGAAAATTCTACGCTAGAAAAGCCTTTTGGAATTTCCGACATTTTTTATTTTATTTTTTATAAAAATAAAAGCAGGAGGATTAAAAATTATTGGAAGATAGATAGGCAATACCATATTTAATATAAAATTGAAAAAGCCTCAAACATTGGAATGCACCATTTAAAAATTCCGGATACAATGATAGTTGTAGAGATGATTTGTGTGCTGTTGTTGTTGTTGTTGCTGTTTAATAAATATGTGTATTTATTTTCCCCTCATTTTGTACGAACATTGCCATTTTCATATCACATTTATCAAGCATTGCGTCTTCGGGATACAGTTAAAATCAGCTTCCTAAATTCCATTTGCAATGCCTTTTATCAACCAAGGGAAATGTGTCGCACTAACAGCACTGATAAGCTTTCTTAATTATACAATTTACTTGCATACAGGGAAGTTAACTAAAAGGGTTTTAATGAGGTTTGATGTGGATATGGTTCGCTATAAAATCCAAACCTAAAAGCTTCTTGAGCAATGATGCATGGCTTTTTGTTAATAATATAACGTTCTGACATTCGTTGGTTTTTGTTTGTATGTTTGTTGTTGTTGTTGTGTTTTTGTTGTTGTTGTGTTGTTGTTGTGTTGTTGTTGTGGTTGTTAGATACATCACAGCGACCAACTATAATAGAGACGCACAGCTGTTTTGGCGGAAGAAGACCCCAGACAAATGTCTGGGTAGTCCATTGACTCTCCGCAGATTAGCTGGAAGACCTTCCCATATTAAGTCCTTCGCCCTGAACAGGACTCGAACCCCCGCGGTGGTAGGCTAAGCAGTCAGATCAGTTACAAATCGGCGACTCTACCACTACGCCACGGGCGCCCATGTTTTTTCATTCATTTCATTTCTTGATATCTTACTTTTGGTGGGAGAACACAATGTATACTTCACCTTTTAAGCACATACAGTGCTCTATCTATATGAGACATCATTATCCTACAGTATTGCAGCATATACTCCCTTTTTCTTGCGGCTTAGTCTGTTTAAAAACAACTTGCGCCTACTTAATACCAAAGTGACGTAGGATCTACGATCGCGTTTCTTGAGACAACAAACCATGCATGTATTAGTAGAAAGACAGACAGACAAATACTTTATTAACACTCATGTACATACATGTACAAAATGAGAATCTGTACTTTTTGTTGTATATATTACTATGTTAAGTTCGGTCAAATTCTAGAATAGCGGTGTTGTTAATGGAATAAGGGATATTTTGCTACTAGGGAGGTAAGTGGGAGTGGGGGAGGGGGTGGATGAGGGTGGGGGCACAAAGGATAATATAGTTTCTAAACACAAAGGTTACAAGAAGACATAGCAAATGAAATTATGTCATAGAACAGATGTTACACATTTTCATTATACAACATATACTGTTAAGAGAAACCTTATAAGCAAAAATAGATAAGAAAACCTTATATAAGTAAAGCATCTCTTTTTTTTGTTAAAAAATTGATAAATATTGTACGAGTCTTGCGGTAAAAGAAAGATCTTAAAGGTAGTTTAAAAGTGAAAAGTATGATTTAGAAAATCTGTGATGTTCTAAGAAATCTGACAGTAGAAGAAACAAAACGATATGCCTATCGGGTTGAAATAACAGAAATGGTGATGTTATGCGTTCAACATTATTGAAATTATGTACTGTATTACAATTTGTAGTAGAAATATCTGCTAATTAGATGTACTATACAAAGTATTGCTAGGATTAATTAAGAAATTATTATGCTTTTTATGTTGAGAAACATACAAACAGGACACGTTGCTAATTACAACAAGAGACGTAAACCGATAGATCTTATTTGTTTTTGTGTTTGTGCGTTCTTGGGTGCACGTGGATGATTGTTTACATGTATATCTAGTATTGGAAAAAAACATTTAAAAGAAGAGACTTTCAAGGTCATACTTAAAAGACAGCTTTAAATTCTTGACCATTTAAATGTACGTTGTAACATATTAGCATTTGTGTGCGTGTATACTCACGGTAGCGACGATCAGACCCATATTGCCAATTAAAATATAATATATTATATATATATATTATATATATATATATATATATATATATATATATATATATATATATATATATATATATATATATATATATATATATATATGTGTGTGTGTGTGTGTGTGTGTGTGTGTGTGTGTGTGTGTGTGTGTGTGTGTGTGTGTGTGTGTGTGTGTGTGTGTGCGTGCGTGTGTGTGTGTGTGTGTGTGTGTGTGTGTGTGTGTGTGTGTGTGTGTGTGTGTGTGTGTGTGTGTGTGTGTGTGTGTGTGTGTCTCGTAAAATTGGTGTTATTTGGTATCAATATTGTTCCTGGCAATTATATATAATACATGTACAGTTGTGTACTGTGGATACATTTTTTTCTTACTGTAGGCAAAACCAAAAGGAAGTAAAACTGTGATGCACAATTCTCCCTGATGCACTGTCACATTGTATATGTGTTATATTGATAAACTTGACATTACTGTCCATATGCGTTGGTCGATTGCTGGTCACGATTCCCGCCAAAACAAATGTTGACCAAGCATGTTTCATCACACGCAATGCGAGTAACAAACAAGAAACTGAGCAACCCTTACTTCATGAGATTTTTTAATTTCTGGAAAGAATCAACTGAAAATGTTATTGTCGTTTTCACGTTGTTATTTTTTATTAAAAGTCCATTCGTTTTTATTGTTTCTTTTCTTTTTGTAATTTCCTATTAGATATTGGGTTCTCCTCACTTTAGGATAACATTACATGTATGAATGTCATCATTTAAAAAGTAATTTATACAAAAAATGTTAAAGCTTGCCCTTAAGTTTATAATAATAATAATAATAATAATAATATAATAATAATAATAATAATAATAATAATAATAATAATGGAAATAATAATAATAATAATTATAATAATAATAATAATAATATTAATAATAATAAAAAAATAATAATGATAAAATTATAATAATAATAATAATGATAATAATAAATATAATAATAATAATGATAATAATAGTAATAATAATGATAATAATAATAATAATAATAATAATAATAATAATAATAATAATAATAATAATAATAATAATAATATAATAATAATATTATTATTATTATTATTATTATTATTATTATTATTATTAATGATGATGATGGTGATGATGATAATAATAATAATAATTATAATAGTAGAAAGTGTAGAAATTGTAGTAGTAGTAAAAGTGGTTGTAGTAGAAGTAGTACAGGAAGTAGTAGTAGTAGTAGAAACAGCAGTTCTAGTTAAAGTGGTAGTAGTGGAAGTAGAAGTAGTAGGAGTAGTAGTAGTAGTAGTAGTAGTAGTAGTAGTAGTAGTAGTAGTAGTAGAATAAGTAGTAGTAGTAGTAGTAGTAGTAGTAAAATAAGTAGTAGTAGTAGTAGTAGTAGTAGTAGTAGAAGTGGTTGTAGTAGCAGTAGTAGAAGTAGTAGTAATAGTAGAAGTAGTAGCAGTGTTATTTGTAGTAGTAGTAGTAAAAGTAGTAATAGTAGTAGTAGTAGTAGTAGTAATAGTAGTAATAGTAGTAGTAGTAGTAGTAGTAGTAGTAGTAGTAGTAGTAGTAGAAGTAGTAGTAGTAGTAGTAGTAGTTGTTGTTGTTGTTGTTGTAGTAGTAGTAGTAGTAGTAGTAGTAGTAGTAGTAGTAGTAGTAGTAGTAGTTCATGTAGTAGTAGTAGTAGTAGTAGTGCGTAGCATTTAGAGCCTAGTTCTTAACATATGAACAAGAGTCTGTGTTTCGGTCAATATCACAACATTATTCAGGCTGGTCGCATCGAACGTATTTTTCTAAAATCACGCCTACCATTAAACAAAATATATATATTTTAAATTTTTCACTTTCTTTTGGAAATGTTGCCTCGAGTTAGACGTTTTAACACTGCCTCGACGTGCATAATTTTATGTTTCACAAAGAAAGAAAGAAACAATGACAAAGCGTTAGGTTAAGCACTACCTACCCTGTCATTTGTGTTGAGTGATTCTGCGCAGTATCAACATTACAGAACGGATTTTAGGCAATTGTACAGGCTTTGATATTTCCCCGAAGAGATTTTCCAGCCAATAAAAGTACATGAGTCAGAATGTATACGCAACATAACCGGTAGTGTTTATTTTTCTACTGATAAATATTATCCCACTGCTTCATTCATTCATTCATTTATTTATTTATTTATTTATTTATTTATTTATTTATTTATTTATTTATTTATTTATTTATTTATTTATTTTTTTTTATTGTTTCGTCTTGCTCCAAATGAAAAAGAAAATCACTAAACCTATGGTTATAATCTTTACTAATTGACATTTGCCTATTAGGGAAACGGCGTGACAATGACAAAAAATGTCCCAACTGTTTGTTCACGACCTCAAAATTCGTCAATGTCCATGTTTACTGTTTTGATCAAATTAATATAATATTTCGTACTGTGAAACATTGATACATAAATCAACCACCAAGGGCAATAAATAGGCATATCTACTCGTGTTTTCAATAATAATAAAAGCTCTGATTGAGCGGTGTTAGTTTGACCCCTAAAGATATGCAAATAAGGGTCAGAATTATTCAGTGGTAGACCAAATATACAGCGGGTTTGCCCATTTTGTTAAATGACTCATCACAGATTTGTTCTTGCTTTACATTTGGATTGCATTTGAATACCTTTGTGCTGTGCTTTTTGGAAGGTTGGTAAATATAATGTATTTAATCAAACTCTCTATTCATGTAATCGTGTTTAATACAATCATCCTGATTTTATTGCACATTCTGCTGTTTTACACTTACCAGTTTATATTCAATAAAAAATTGCATTTACAGTTCATTTATATAAAAATAAGATCAAAACTTTATCACTACAGCGAGAAATGCTGTAAATAGAATAAGTTGATAAATGGTAACGACAAATAATACAGAATAAGGAAACAAAACATATCAAACATGTACTAGCTTTGATTTACAAACGTAAATAGTATGAATACATCTTCTGGCTGAAACTGAATATAAAAGGCCCTCGCGAATGTCTTCAGATACAGTTCTCTTTTTAATGGAAACAGCTGGCTTCTTTCTTACGACAGCCAGGTTCATTACTATCGTTAAATACTGTAAATGGTATGTTCAATGGTTTTCTGAGCAATGGTTTACCGGTCCAGACTAAGAAAAATTGCCAATCTAAGACAATATATAAACGTCTGTTGAATTTCACACTTTTGGGAATAGATGTGATATGCGTTGCATTTAAATTTGACAATTTACCAATTATGTACCAGTCTGCGTCATCCCAGAAGAAACTTTAGACGTAAACGGACGCCAGGTTTTGAAATTATCTCAAAATTAACGCAATCCTGTGTGGGTTGATCTCTATTACAGAAGGTTTTATTATTCTGAATTTTGCCCATTACTGTCCGTGTAGATGTGCATGGCCCCGGCAAGCAGGAAAATAGAACCATTATGGAAGCAATAAAGTTATCTGTTCCAAAACTGATTTATGTTCATGGTTGAACTGTATGTCTGTTTCATGAATAAATGAACTGCACCAGCACACAAATTGTATTTCTAAAAACACATGGTCGATATTTCTGGAGACATAATACTAAATTTACATCCGTCAAGTCGAATAATTGGTTTTTATTCAATTGAACAAAAACATCCGCAGCGACCGAAAGGCCATTAATTAAACAGTGATAAAAATGATTACAAATGATGCAATTGCAATTGTACGGAAAGTTATTATTCTTTTGAGGAAATAAAACTTAAAATAAAATTACAAAACCATGAGTTACCCTTTAACTCTGGTTTAAGACAAATTTACTAAAAAAAGCACAATAAAGAAAACATAAAAACGACAGTTAACAAATTAAGAAGACTTGTTGACTGGTGACGCCATTACAAATGACAATTTAATTTCTCTTAGCTAATGTGTGCTGCAACTGCTTTAGCTACCAGAGGACGCACCTTGTCCTCTTGTTTTGTTTGGTTTGAACTCTGAATTCCATTTACGGCGCTTGCTTTCATCCATTTTTAAAGTAATCCACCCGAGTTTAAATGACAGCTTACCAGGAAAAGAATAGACATGAATATGGATGAGCTTTTATAGTTGTTAATGTCACGAACGAATTGTTTATGCAAATCAATAGATAATACTGCTGAATTCTCATATGTCATTCAAAGTATTTATACATATGGATGATATATATGGCTTAAATGTTTTGTTTTTTAGAAGAGAGAGAGGGGGAGAGAGAGACGGAGACAGAGAGACAGAGACAGAGAGTCACAGAGAGACACAGAGAGACACAGAGAGACAGAGAAACAGAGAGAGAGAGAGACAGAGAGAAAAATTGAGAGAGAGAGTGTGAGAAAGAGTGGGAGAGAAAGAGAGAGAGAGAGAGTGTGTGTGTGTGTGTGTGTGAGAGAGAGAGAGAGAGAGAGAGAGAGAGAGAGAGAGAGAGAGAGAGAGAGAGAGAGAGAGAGAGAGATTTATATGTAGCTTTGTTGATGAAGAGTCATCTGCTTCAGAGTTGTTGGGGTGTTTTTTTTGTCTCGTTAAAAAACGACAAATATCTAGGAAACAAAACATGATTTGAAGCAGTTTTTTCTTTTTTAATCAATGCAACGCACAAATTATGCTGGTTAACCTTTTCTGTCTATAAAAGTAAAACAATGGAACATGCTATACAAAAGTGACACGAAGGTCATTATGACCTTTCCATAGATTCACCTGTCGGAAGGCCAGATTATTTATTGATTGGGCTGATTAAGAAAGCAATTAGGTTTCTAGCAGGTAACATGAACACGATAGAGCTATGCGATTGTCTTAATACACGCCATTTAATATGCATGTACTAGTACAAAAAACAACAACAAACAAACGATGCTTTCTTTATTTCAGTCTTAAGACACAGACACTGTAAAAGGTCGTATACGAATTGAACATGTTTGAACTGAAGTGTGGAAAAAATATGTTTAACACATTCGAATATTTGTTTTAAAAGTATAATATACATTGCCCTAATTCGGAAAGAGGTAACTGAAAACGGATAAAACGTACAAGACTGGCATATCACCTTAAAACCATCGTGAACATGTTCGACGGACATGCGTTAGTATATGCCTTAACTATTAAAATTTCAACACATCTTGAGCCCGAGACATCCCACATTGATAGCAACAGACACTTTCAGAAGGCGCCTGTGTACCCAGTCAGAGGTCATATATCTCTCAGGCTTCCGTGTTAAATGTTAGTTAACATTGTTGAAAATACCTGTTAGTTCGTCATTGTCTTCAGGTTATTTGAAGTATTACCGGTAAAAGGAAATTATTTAACATTAAAACGAACACAGATAATAATACCTAGACAATAATACATAGAATACTATTACAACAACAACAACTACTACTACTACTACTACTACTTTTACTACTACTACTACTACTACTACTACTACTACTACTACTACTACTACTACTACTACTACTACTACTACTACTTTTACTACTACTACTACTACTACTACTACTACTACTACTACTACTACTACTACTACTACTACTACTACTACTACTACAACTACTGCTACTACTACTTCTACTTCAACAACTACTGTTACAACTACTACTTCAACTACTGCTACTGCAACTATTGCTACGATCACTACTACGACTTCTACTACTACCACCACAACCATAACAACAACTATATAACAAGCACTACTCCCACTAATTACTAGTACTACTACTACCACCACAACAAATACGACTACTGCTACCACTTTTACTTCTTCTACTTCTACTACAACTACTACGACTGCCACTGCAACTACAACTACAACCAGCACTACTAATACTGAAAATGATAATATTTCTACTACTACTACTACAACTACTACTATTACTACGACTACTACTACCACTACTACTACTACTAAAATGATATTGCTACTACTACTAATTCTGCTGCTTCTATTATTATTATTATCATAATTATTATTATTATTATTATTATTATCATCATCATCATCATCATCATTGTTATTATTACTACTCCTACTTATTGCTATTTACTATAATTACAATTAATAATAATTACAGTAATAACAATCTGATTTGACAATATTACATTCTAATTTGATTAATATCTGCGTCATCCCATAAACCATCTCTAGGCATATAAAAACATGCCTAATACCCTGTAATAACCATGCAAAATGCACAATTATTTTTCCAAAACAATGGAAAAAGACATCTTCCCATAATTCCAGCGATGCCTATTTACACTTTGTAGCAAAATGTCACGTGACATTTGATTAAAGAAATGGGAAAAGTTCGACTTACTCAAACAGTATTTATAACAACAAAGGGCAGTTGTAATGCTGTTGTATTAGTACGCCGAACCTCGTAATGAAGTACATTGGACCTCTCGGCTTATTTGCTCTCCGGTTTCTGTCACATATATCACATGGTTTGATTAAATCTAGCTATCTGAATTCCATTTCACGGCGTCTGCTTTTTGGCATTGCTTTTTCTATATTATCTAGTCTTCATGAGGCAATATGAAACTGTTTTAAGGATTGGTTTAGCGGGGCAAATAGACATGAATATGGATGAGCTATTACGCACAGAATTGTCGTGTCTAAACAGTGATTTTTACAGTTAAATATAGTTAGACATTCATGTAAATTAATAGGTAGATATATCCAGATACCGTACATTACAAATTCCAAGCACAAACTACCATTCAAATGCATTTACTGAAGTTTACTGCGTTTATATTGGTTTCGATATGAAATTTAAAGATTGTCAGCTTCTACAGCAAATGCCTTAGTAATTGACTTGATCTTGTAGGAGTTCGTTCTACTTATACATATGCAATTATCTTCAGTTGACACATAATGGAAAAGAACCATATTGCCATTCGTTCAAAAAGTTCATACTTTGATTTAAATAGCAAGTTGATTGGATATATTTGCATAACGATGAGCGATAGTTTTTACACACAAAAAAGACAATGTTTTATGTAAATGCGACGAATAAATTCAAATTAAGTTACAACATATCTAAAGATGATGCACAAAAAATAAAAAGTAAAAAGAAAGAGTCATTTTGTTATTCATAGTTGGTAAAATCATATTTAATATCTAAATAGTCATTATTTTACGTTTCTTAAATGTTGTTAATATTGAAAATAATGTGGGCAAATGTAAGTTTAATTGACTCATCTACGTCTGTATTTTGGTAGTGTCAGAAGACGCTACCATGTTGTCACCACACTTCGCATGTAGACAGATTAAGATTGAATATTCACCAAATGACAAGAAATCTAAAGAACAAATGCATACGATGTAAGTAAAACACGATAGATAAGATAATTAAATCCCCTATATATGTATTTTTTATAGAAAAAAACAAGCACCGATGACAAGAAACTTAATTAACAAGCAATTACAGTGTTTCGCCTGTTTTACACTTTTAGTCTATATTGGATCCTGACAGTGATGCTGATGATGATGACGTTCCGACAAGAGTATTCCATACATTCTGTTAATAATTTTTGAATTTTTGTTTATAATATGTGCTTTGTTCTTCTTTCTGAAATGTTTATATAACTTTTCTGTAAATGCATTCTCTCTTATTTTGTAGCTAGTTATACTTAGTTTCTAATTCTTCAATTACTCCTCCAATTATATATATATAAAGTCAAGAGAATGATTCGCTTAAGAATATAAATCACCAGGAACCACTTACATTAATATATAGATGTACAGATAGTGTCATGGTACTATATGTCTACAACGCGCATTACCATATATATATTTGTAACTAGTTATACTTAGTTTACAACTCTTCAATTATTGGAGTAGTAAATATATATATAAACGCGTCAATTTGGTAAAAAGAAGCCAGCGATATGGTTCTAACTTCAACTAATCGGACAACAGGCTCATGTGACCGACAGTCTAAAAAACGGCCATGCACAGTGATATTATTTGAAAACAATAAATTGCAGTTAATGCATACTCAGGATAACCGGAATATTTTACGAACATGATAATTTAATAGTCGGTTAAATTTATACATCTTCTATCGTCAGATATGTTATTGAAACCGTGGTTAGATTATTTTTGTAAAGCATTTTTGAATAGTCGATTCAAAGTTGCGTCTTTCGTATTAGTACTTCATACAGGTTGTCTAATTCATTACACCACTATCGTAAATATCACAATTTGTTAAACCTGTTCATTTGTTTGTTTACTATGTTGACTATCAAATGTATGTTTATGTCCATTTGACATTTAATCGCAGAATGGGTATGGAACCTAATGAGTTGCCTTTTTAGTGCTGCAAAATGATACGCAAAGTACTTGTGGTTAAAACAAATTTTCTTCCTTCACTGTGTTTGCCACACTGTACTAAAGACTCATTCTTTGTCTGTCACTTCCAAGCTGTACTCCCACAATACCCTGGTGACATTTGGCAAGTAATAAACCTTTCCGGTATCTCTGGCTCTTCTCTTCTTAACCACAGCATGACAATGATGTCCGCTTCATAGTTCTACCGTAACTAATGATTGCTGGCACTGATTGGGAGATCAATATGCTTTCTTACAGGATAATCTGACACGACATTAGCATTTACTTGCCAATGCTCATTACAAGCCTCGACGTGAACAGGTACATTTACGTGAAACCTGAACATTTTTATGGATTTTTTTATTTAGGTTTTATGATAAAATTACGTCGTTAAGTTTAAACGAAATCACAACAACATGTAAGAATGCAAGAGAACTATGATAATTAGATATAACGAGGCAAATAGTGCAGAATACTGTGTGTTTTTTTATTTCTTGCAAGCCGATGGACTATCTTTCAACGAGGCTTAGCCCACAAAGATAAGGCAGCGATCGAGTCTGAATCCTACAAAATACACGTAGTTACTGATAAGTGCACAAAGTAAGATACTCATGCATACGTTTGATTTAACGCCCCATATTAAGTCATTCTAGTGACGCCTTTTTCAGTACACGTACAAAAGAACTCAAGATAAATAAATGGTAGAGAAGAACCTCCAATGGAAGACATCGAAAGATGAAATATCTTGTTCGGACAGACACTGACTTCAGCCCAGAAGGCGCGAAACAAATGGGTTACAATGCGATGAAAAAAAAACCCCGCTCTGGTACTGTTGCCATTGCCCCACAGAAGTTCACGAGTTAGAATATCATTTAAATATCTAACACACATACATATATCATAACACATAACGTATTTTCTTTGAAAAGCCGATATCATATTTTACGTCAAGATAGATGAACGTGAATTTTGCTACTATTTTACTAAAAATGAGCAAAATTTCCATTACTCTTTCTAAGAAAAAAGAACATTCACATTCGGCGATACTTATAACCGTCTTCAAGGTAATAAAATATCCATGTTTTGAACACGGCAAAATCAACCAGGAAACATTCAATTACTTCTGTATAAGGTGCATATAGCCCCGATACAATGACACAGCGACGATTTAACGTAGGCGTACATGGTATTATCCTTGGTCACACCGCGATTGTAAATCATGACCATATTATTCTCTCATTTCAAGACAATTCTCAAGAAAGTAATAGACAACCATTTATTTTGCATGCCACTTGTATGTCCTACTTAACAGAATAATTCATTAGGATTAGGATAGTTCCATGTCTGTGGTGGGTGAAATTGTTCTCGCCAGTATATAAGAAAAGTCGTCGATGCGAAGCGTCAAAGGCGACTCAAAATCTAGAAAACAGGTTAAATCTATATGGGAGCAAGTGAAAAGACATATTTGAAAAGTTACGGCTTTATTTGAAAGTCTTCAGTACGTATAAATCACCAGAAAAACAGTATGTATAATGTATAATCCTGAGACCATAGAATGATTTAAAAACCAAAGCAAAATACATTATATAAAGAAAAATCCGACACCATTTAATAGTTTTTTTATAAAAAAAAATGAATGTTCCATATGTAGAAGAAAAATGGCAAAATTATTAAAATTAACTACAAAACAAAAGTGTATAAGCAGAAAATCATGCGTGCAGCAGCCTTTACATTACACACATCCTTACCGTTGAGGTAGCATTTTTCAGGAACAAAGTATTTTTTTTCTTTCTGTGTATCTTATTGTTGTTTATCAAAATTGTTTTGCATGGAATCATGTTTGTATCTGCCTGGCATGGAAATATGTTGTTACTATGCACAGTTATTACGTTATTATGTATTAGTGTGGTTAATAAGTACACATTAAACTGACTAAACAATATATAATAATAACTTATATAACTAAACAAAAGTTGCTGTCAAGTAAAGGTAGTATTCCATTCAATATAAGACCGAAATACTACAAAATATCAATTGACTTATTATAAAAAGCAAGTTTTTAATATTATCAAAGATGGGAACTGCTTTTTAGTACAGCTGGAAGTAAGGAAGTGGTCAGGAATATAATAATTAGTCTGAAAAATATTCTGTGTTTGTAAAATGTTTGTGAAAATAACGAATTGGGCAAGGATTGCAACCTTCAGTCGAGTCTTGGGTTTGAACCCAGAACCCTCCGATCCTGAGTCCATAACCTTAACCTTTTGGGCTAGGATACTTCAAGCATATTGTAAATGCTTTCTTTGTGTGTTGGACGTTTATTAATGATCATCCAAATAGAAAAAAAAGATTATTTGAAAAAAAAAAAAAAACGGGTTTAGGGTTGAAATTTAAACCATCCAATCCCAATTCAGAAAGCTAAACCTATTTCCTAGGAAACTTCACTATTATGCTATAATTGCTGTAGACTGTTTCGTTGCTAAAAGATAATCTTACTTTGTTAACATGCACTCTGAACATCGAAGGAAGTGCCGAGAAGCATTCCTATCTACGTACGTAAGTACATGTATAAATATGTAAGGACATGCCGAGAGTCCATGTACAACTACGTTCAAGGTGTATGCATTTTAATGATATAAAGAAATAAACTAAAATCTCTCGTTTTCTGTCATGTTTGTGAGAAAGTTACAGACACACACAAATAAATATAAAGATATTTAAAGAAATAATAAAAAGAACGACGTTTACCGAATTAGGATTTTATAAGGTTATGAAATTCCGCAGAACAGATGTCTCCATGTGCAACTTTCAATGAGCATTCCATATATAGGCGTAGGTTTTCATGTAACCCAAAAAAGGTTTAGTACAAGCAATCCATAACAGTTTTCTTATATAACCTTCTCGCATATTTCGCTGTTATAATAATCTTTATAATAATAAAATAATAATAATAATAATCCTAATAATAATAATAACAATAAAAATAAAAATAATTATTATTATTATAATAACAATAAAATAATGATATTTTATAATCATTATTTTTATTTTAATTATTAATATTATTTTTATTATTATTATTATTAATGTTATTAATGTTATTATTAGTATTATTAGTATTATTAGTATTATTAGTATTATTAGTATTATTAGTATTAATATTATTAGTATTATTAGTATTATTAGTATTATTAGTATTATTATTATAATTCGTTCGGTATCTTTGTATAATCAATATCGATTACCGGTAAATAGCATAATTAATTAGAATGCTCAGGCGTTTAAGTCAATAAGAACGTTTTAATATAGTTTTGCCTGGGTCACGTGTATTGTATTCCTTGTTTATACGAAGATAATAAAAGCAAGTTATATTTGTTGAAACGTTAAATTTGGTCTAATCAAACACAATTATTGCTATTTCATCCTGCTGATATTCTCCCAGAAAATTGCGCCGAATCTGTTCCAAAATACAAGGACTCATAGAAATAAATCGTGGCATTGTCGTCTCTTAAAATCTTGGTAAAATAGATAATGGTTAAGGCTGTTATTTGTGAAAAAAAAGCTAAAGATCGTCTCTTATATGTTTATTTTCTCATTTTGATACATGCATAAATTACAAACTGTATAATTACTCAATGCTTGATTCTGTATATCTTTAATCGTCTCTATGTAGTGGTGGATATTTTTAATTCAAACAACTGTTAAGTCTTTTAATCCGAGTAATTTTATATCTGTAATCAACAAACCACCTTTATCTCATTGTTCATTATTGTGCAATGCAAGTGCAGTCCAGGCGAAAAATGCCCACAAAAACAGTTTTTCAACCTCATTACGAACGAGAAAATCGCTACTGCATCTTAATTTTGCAATTATGATCAATTATGCCAATTGTGTTCGATCAGAAGAAAATTTAGAACGTAAACAGATAATGGGCTTAAACTAAAAAAAGATATTAGATGAACCATGTCACGGTTGTTCCTTCTGCCAGATCATGTTAAACATTTGTTGTGTGTTGGTTTGAATGGTGTATTTATATGTGTTTGTGCGCCTGATTGTGTAGTGTGTGTGTGTGTGTGTGTGTGTCTGCGTTAGCCTGTGGATGTGCGTATGTGCGTGTGTGTGGGTATGTGCGTGTGAGTGTGTGCTGGTACATGTGTGTTTGCGGGTAAGGGGTGAGTGTGTGTGTGTGTGTCTGTGTGTGTGTGTGTGTGTGTGTGTGTGTGTGTGTGTGTGTTGGTGCGGGTGAGTGCGAGTGTGTGTTTTGTGTGCGTTTACTCCAAACTACTTTTCCTTTTTAGAATGCAGTTATTGTCGTAATTATATGATAAAAAACTGATTATTTCGATTAAATTATTAAACAATAATCACTTCAATATATAAAGAATCAATGAAACAGTTGAATTAAAACAAATACTTAAAAAGCTCTGGGTGTACGTACAAATTTGCCTTAAAACAAATTATTATATCTGTTCAGAAAATAAAACATAAATAGAGACTACAAACGCCATTCCAGACAGATGTTAAAGTTGTGTTAATGTACATATAAACATACCATAACATACCATTCAGTCTATCTTTTGATAACAGACGTAGCTAACTAATGAAAAACGGACATGAAAACCTCAAAGACCAAAAGGATGAGCCTTTTATCTTAATCTGACAATTATTTCAATTATGCTGCAACTTGAGTCATTCCGGGGGACAATTTAGAAGTAAACGGGTGACAAGTTTAAAAACATCTAAATGTGAACGAAACCATTCATGGGTTGATCTTTACACCAGAGAGTTGCGTAATTGGTTATAATGACGTTGACTGTATAATGGCGCCATCAAGAAGGGAAATAACGCTATTATGGTGCCACTTAGATCGCAAGGAAACGTCCCATTCTATCCTGTTTAGTTTGTGAAATTGTGGAATTGTGTTTGCTTTTCGCAACTAGCGGACATACAATTAAATTATTTCTCTAAAACTGGCGAATGTAAGTTAAGTTACCTTTTTTCGTATGGTCAAACATGATAATTAGTTGAGAGGTGTCAATTTAATTTACATTAGCGCAAATATGAATAAAATATAATAAATATATGGTAAACAAGTATAAAATGCATATACATGAGCTAAGAGAACTTTATTCGTTCATGATGAATAGGATATGTAAATGCGTCCCATTTGTTTTTGCTATTTCTTCGAGACTTTACAACTCCTGGTATTCTAGACATGTTTTGCCAGTGTCCGAATTAAAAAATACGAAAACGGTCGAAAGCGACTTAAGACGTTGCAAAAAATACCTTTTGCACGTACGACACTGTTTTAAAAGGCAATAAAAGGGCATTCAAATTCTGATACTTTTGTAGACTATTGAGTCTACATCATATCGATGTTATAGTGAGTCATGTCGGATGGGATTTGCCGGCAGTTTTTGCCGATACTATGCAGCGACATTTCTATCATTATAGCACAGGGGCACCTATGAGGTGCCCAGGGACTGAACCCGGCCGGTCCATTATACTGACACCGACAAGTCAGGCGCATCGCTGTCCCATAAGCCCCGAGCGTTAGGAGGGAAGCCACTACTAACAACTTTAAAGTCATTGGTTTGACCCGTCCGGGGTTTGAACCCGCGACCTCCCGCCCACACTCTACCACTAACGCTTTTGCGGCCGGTAGTGTGTCATGTATTTTAAAATTAAACAAAGACAAAAAAAAATCAAAACGGTAAATCTTTCCCAATTGTTATCGTTGAAATGAAAGTAAAATGAAATACACGCTTAAGGTATGTACCAAATGACATACCATCATTTAAATCATTTTTACTACCCTTCAGAAGTTTTTGGTATGCAATTCTAAGAGATAACGGTCAGCTGAAAATCATTGGAACTCTGTGGAAAGTAGACAATTTACAAATAATAACAAATATACCAGAATGATATAGATTAATTCGCCGAGCACTCGTCACTTTGAAAACAACAAATGAACATTATATAACTGTAATATTCAGACCAACATGAAATACACTAGAGTGCATAAAATACAACGGCGTATATTTTGTTATGCATATATTTATAATATTCACATGTTTTCTTGTAGAGCAGGTCAAATTGAATTCACAGAATTGGAAACAACTGACTTGTTGCACCGGTAATAAACAGTAAAACACACGTCTGTTGTAAAGCCTTTCCTTCGACTGCTACAGAAGGTTAGTGGTTATCTTTCATTTAGCTAATGTTTACTCTGTCAATTATCTACCACAAGCACACATAAGATTTAATCTAGCTCTCTGTTTCCACTGCTTTCATCTGCATCCAGTCTCGAGGGGCGGCACGTTTTCAAAATCAGCGCAAATGGCACAAGAGTAGACGTTTATATGAAGAAGCCGGTGCACCCAGAAGCAACCATATTCCATACAGTTTAACATCCCTAGACGTTCGTGTCAACGATCAGATAGCGAATCATTTAAACTAACTAAAATTTGCATTCGTTTAAATCGTTTAATGTAAATTTAGTTAAGCTTCTTTGACAATGGCATGACATCAATATGGGGAAATATAACATTACTGATTTCGACTGAAACATGTCAAGAGAAAGGAAAAATCAGTCTTATATAAAATGTAATTATATTTATAAGTTAAATGCGGCATATTGAATATATTATGCATTTATTTATATTCAGGAGGTTAAATTGAAGTCTAAAAACGATTTTTAGTTTTCTTGGAAATTCTCGATTCAATCTGAACAGTGCAGAACTCTTAATAATACAACCTTTAAATCTAAATCTTGACAATTTCCAAATATCCAATCATTCGATGGATTCCTTACAAACCCTAGCGCGAGTCGTAGCAGTACTGTTATAACAGTGCAGTCTTTTGTGTTATTTTTGTGATTGCTGCTTTTGGTGTTGAAGATTCTGGTAGAAGATGTGACGGTGATTGTGCCAATTGCTTAACAATAGTAGAAATAACACACAAATAAATAAACAAGAAAACCGTTCATACGAAGCATCAAAGGCGACGTATACTATTAAAACTGATTTAAAAGAAATATATTTTTAAACTTAAAAAATAAATTAATAAAATAAAATAAAGAACTTATTGTACCGAATTGTGACCCGTATTTCAGGGCTATGAAAGACCGCGAAACAGACTTTCCCCATGTTCAAATTTCAGTGAGCATTCCATATATAGGCGTCGTGCTCCAGCGCGTCGCCAATAATGTAATATGTAAAGGACATTTAACACAGTGAAACTAAGCACTGAATCCGAAATGTTGTGAAAGAAAGATTATGTATTATTAATGATTTGCGAATATAATGTTTGTTGTCAGATCTATAGTTCGCAACATATTGCAAATGAAGACTGTATAAGTTAGCTTTTAACCACTGTATATAAAGACATACACAAAGGTCATGAAAGAAAAATATATTTTTTGCATTAAATTGCAGTTAGATCGAATTGTTTATTGCATATAATTCGTTTTGACAAATAATCGGTTTTGTAGAAAATACTTTTCTTTAAGAACTCCTGGTTCTCAGGAAGATATTGCATTTTGAATACACTCTAAGTACATCCGGCACTTGCATCCTTTAATTAATTAGTGCGAAGAGTCGGGAGGAATGCGCATTCATAATGATAAAATGGACAAAATTTTCCCGGGTTCAATTTAGACATTTTATTCAAAGCGTATATTTAATCTAGCAACCAAAATTAAAGGGGAAAATGATATAACTGCAGAAACATCCAGGATTGCCAGAGGATTACAAGTTCTTCTGTCAGAGTTCGAGAATTATATAAGGCAAAGATAAAGGGTACTACATACACAATCTCCCCCTACATGTTATCTATGTTGTCATTTAATTCATCCTATAAGGATTGTTACGTGTATTACCTTTGATGGCCATTGGACTTTGGTTCCTCAATTCCATCTCCACATGAACAGGATACTACAACCATTTACTCTTCTCTGTTCATTTTTTTCTCTCTCTTGATTAAGAAAGTTAATTTCATTTACTATTAATTTACAATTAACGTTTTTTTGTAGGTCTTTTAATCGAAATAATACCTATCTTTCTTCCAAACAGTATGTGGATATTATTTTTCAATGACGTCACTACTTTCGTCATAACTTGTCAAACAAAACGTGAGCGCTTGGTCATTAATTCAAACAGATCAGTTTTCTTTTCATTGCTTGCATTTGAGAAAACCACCAAAAAGAGCGAGGTTAGAGCTCTGTAAAACCAGTTTAATCACCCCAGTCGGTCCATATTGCCGACTGATCGTTCCAAGGCGGTAAATGTCGGGTTTGCTCTTATTGTTAAATGACACCTCACAGTGATTTGTTCTCATTTTACGTTTGGCGTGCGTGTGAATGCATTGGTCCTGTGTCTTTTCAAATTTTTGAATATGTTGTAATGCTCATAGGACTTTGTCATATATTCTTATTGTAAATTTTAAGCCACATAAATTATTGCCTATGAGGGGCTCTGCGTAAGAAACCATTAGTAACATACAAAATGGATGACAGCAAATGCGATCTTTAGGGCATTACAAAGAAAAATGTTTGGGAAAAAACTAAAGCTACCAGAAACTGAATTAACAAGGAAACGCATGCCACTTTTTTTCGAGTAAACACACACGCACGGTTTACAATAAAATGCAATATATAAACTGTTTAGACAAAGATAAATGCTACCTGCAGTTCAAAACTTAGTTGTTATATTTTCAGAACAGTTATATATATATATATATATATAAGCTGAGTGCATTAACAAATGTAACAATGGATTGTTTAAGGACTAATGCTATTGCGGACCAGGTCGGATAAATTGAAAGTGTTTAATTTTTGTTATTATTTATCCTAAGAAAAAAAAGCTAAATCTGAACTTTTCTAGACACCCTTCATTTAATGGTATAAGTCCCAGATAAATAATATATTACAGCATTATCTCACTGTCTGACTTTGGAAAGGTTAATCGACCCACACCAGGCAGTGAAAACTTATTTATAGTAATTGTTCGATTGTACACTTCATGTACATGCTATAACTAATTAGTTCCCAACATTTGTTGATGATTGACTGTGTATCTCTATCTTTGTGTTTCACTCTGCACACCTTTTTTCTCTTGTGTGGTCGTCAATTGAACGTTTTGGCTTGAACAATGCAGTAATATTGTTTTCTCGCAACATATTGTTTTCTTATCATTTCGGCTGCTGTCGTTTTACAAATGCGTTTGCCACATCGCCTGTTGTATTTCGATCTGTTTATTACATGCTGCTCTAATTGAATAGCATGATAGCACGAAGCTTGCAACATGACATGACAATGCAACCAGGGATTTTCATTTCAGTTAACACAAGTATGTGGCTTATATGTAATTATTGCATAAATATACTAAAACAGTACGGTTTCTGTAATGACACGCAAGAAGGACAATATTGTTCTTTAACATGGGATAGATAAATACATATCCTAATATTTAACGTTCCTCTTTTTAGAAAAAAGTGTAACATCAGAACATGTATTTTGTCATTTTAACATCGTTAAAACACAGCATCACTTGAAAAAGTCTTCCAGTTCTGCAACTGAAAGAAAAGATAAGTCTTGGGAATCGTTTGACAACAATGTAAATATATATGCCTAAATATATATGTCATTTCACTATTAATGTTTGATTTTAAAGTTTCACTAATTTGAATATTACAATTATGAATAATGCTGTCTGTAACTGATAATATGGTCTACCACAAGACCCATTTACTCAATTATTTCACCAAAAAATTATAAACTTATAAAATAAATAGCATTTAATTCGATGTACATAAAATAAAAGAAATTACAAATGTCAAAACTAATTTATGGTATGTTACATTTATTCTACCAACACATCGTTGATTGAACATTCGAAAAGCCTTTCACATCTGATTAAAATATAAAATTGATAAGTTGCAACACAATGAAGAAATGTATTCATTTGCTTTGATTTTCTTTCGCACTTACATTCATCTTAGTTCATAACATATAATATATTATATATTTGGATGATTGGATGACAGTCCCCAAGCGAGACAGTGCATTGTGTTCTATTTTGATCTTTTAAGTTCCTCTACTTGAATATTACCTTAAACAACTGTCTTACCGAAGGCAAGAAAGCTTTTAAAAGCAATTTAAAATGTTCACTACACAATCCAAGCATATTTCCCCATGGAAAATCCCCGGCAGCAAATATTAAGTACGATCAATATGGACACATTCATAGGCTAGAATATTGCCCCTTTGGGTCTTGCGATTAATGAATGATATTTAATGTCTGAACGTATGAGAAACATAAAATATTATGATTTTGTTTATGGAAAGTTAAAAGCATCAAGCAGATGCGGATTTGCCTTCATGATGTCTTGATAAAATTTTCTTACAGCAATATAAATCTTACGATATTCGCTTGCCTTTATTGAATGTTATTTTGAAGAAAGAAACACAACAACATATAAATGTATGTCATAAATGGGCTTGTTCATTTTAATTAATTTGAAGATTCTTGTCGTTGTGTATTTTACAGAGCAACCACAAGGCAAACACAGTAAAGTATATTTCACGTTTACCTGTTTTTACGTGTAAGTAAGTAGATATATAATACAATATATACATACAAATTAACAAAAACTTGTCTATATAAGATAGGTTTATTACATGACCATTGCGATCAACATCATAAATAAGTAAACGAGGCGAATATACAAGAATTGTCTTTTAAAAGGAAGATGCGGCGTTGGTGAGGCTTCAATTTAAATAGGTGATTGATTCTTATTTATACAATGAACTTGTAAATACCAAAAACAATAGCATTTCTAACCACAATTCGAAAACTTTATCGTCCCTCTAAATGCTGTCTTTATAAACTTATTTACTAAGGAGAGGGGGATTCGGCGTGAGGGGTGGGGGGGGGGGGGCGTTTGCGGCTGGGCGTTTAAATTACACAATACGGTAAAAGCTATTTTCTGAAGTTTTTTACCAACTGTAGTCGATTTGATATTTTTCGGACTGATCTTGCGGCAGCATTTGTTATTAGATCAAATGTGAAGCTAGGCAACTTCAATAAACCGAAAAGAAACAAAATTTAACTAAAAAGTAAAACAACTTATATAAAACTAGGTCATAGTTTTTACCTCAAGGTATGGCTAGCCTTCAATATTGCGGCAGATAAACTTAGGTTAAGGTTAATTATGTGTGTTGTTTTTCATTATTAAAGCTAGTATCGCCATATCTGAGTGGCTTGACATTAAGTGCGACAGAATCACTGTTGAAGCAAATGTTTTGTTGTTTTTTTGTTTTTGTTTGGTTATTGTTTTTGTTTTGTTTTTGTTTTTCTTCTGCAGAATGCAACCAGAGACCAGACCAATAATATTGTCCATTTAAAGACGGTATCTAATTTGATGAATTCTCTTCTGTCCAGATATTATCTGATTTCTGGCACATATCAATACTAATGTAGCAATCTCTGTCCTACTTAGATAAAATTAGCGGTAAACAGATGTCACATTTTCAATGATTTAAGTGTGAGTGGATCTGATCGTGGAATGATCTGATTTATTCTAATGCTTGAGCTGACTCTGGGTTTAGGTACATGTTGATAGTTGCAGCAGGACGAAGAATATAATAAAATATTGCAAAAAGCTAGATAAACCTGTATGTTTTTTTTACTCAAAAAGACAGTCTGTTAAATTTTATATGGCCTCTATCTTTCTAGAAAGAATTACTATGTATTTTATAAGTAATATTATGAAAAGATACAATGGCAGTCATCACAGCACCATTTTTTAATTGATTAAAAATAAATAATATAATAGCTTTAATTGATTAAGTAAACCAGGCATTGTCAATTTTAACAGAATTTATACAATGAACACAAATGAGAGCGGGTATATATATATATATTATATATAGCCTGGTCCCCAACGATACGGTGCAGTTAATGATAATGCAAATAAATCATAGGGACTAAAACTCACCTAATGAAATCTCGAAGTCAATTTATTTACCAACATCTTATCTTCTAATTACTTTCAAAAAAAGTTCTATCACTTTCACAATTTATTGTTCGTGGATGTAAAAAATGACAGCCATATTGGACATTAGTAAACTAGGTCACTCATATATATATATATGTGTGTGTGTGTGTGTGTGTGTGTGTGTGTGTGTGTGTGTGTGTGTGTGTGTGTGTGTGTGTGTGTGTGTGTGTGTGTGTGTGTGTGTGTGTGTGTGTGTGTGTGTGTGTGTGTGTGTGTGTGTGTGTGTGTGTGTGTGTGTGTGTGTGTGTGTGTGTGTGTGTGTGTGTGTGTGTGTGTGTGTGTGTGTGTGTGTGTGTGTGTGTGTGTGTGTGTGTGTGTGTGTGTGTGTGTGTGTGTGTGTGTGTGTGTGTGTGTGTGTGTGTGTGTGTGTGTGTGTGTGTGTGTGTGTGTGTGTGTGTGTGTGTGTGTGTGTGTGTGTGTGTGTGTGTGTGTGTGTGTGTGTGTGTGTGTGTGTGTGTGTGTGTGTGTGTGTGTGTGTGTGTGTGTGCGCGCGCGCACGTGTGTGTTTGTATGTATTTACAGTCCCGCCCATGTTATCAATACGTAGAATTCAGAATTCCTGTTTATTTTCTTTAACACCCCAACCCATTCCCAACTGTCAACGATCCCACAATCCATGGCTACATTGTCACAGCTTGAACTGGAAATACGTACAAAGTACCTACTAAGAATAGTATTTGTCAACAAATAGTTCGTACTAAAAGACCATATTTTAGTTAAACAGTTGCATGATTGTAAACATATTTTACAAACACTGAAGCTTTCATAGTGACAACGATGACGGTTAACGTTTAATTTAAACGGGGTTTTCTGGCTCCTAGATAAAACTTTAGAGCTGTGAACATATGAGCAAAACAGGGTCGCCGTTTCATAAATAACGCTCCTAGCTGTAAAGATATATGGCAAACAGGGATTGTTATATCTGTCATAAATTTGGATATTCCTGAATTTATTAGACAAACAAGGATCGGTAGATAAGTCGTTTAAACAGTATAAGTTATGGAACATATAATAAAACAGGAAACGCTATATCATAAAAATCGATTAAGATTTTGAACACAACCGTGATTTGCTTATGTTAATGTAATAATTATTCACCTTGAACACAATGAATACATATTCCGATTAACTTTTATATCGCAGGCAGAGGTATATAAAGAACGGTGGGTGGATAAAAAAAAACGTCGATTACTAGTCTAAAGTTGCGTGTAAGTATTATTTATACAATAAAAATGATTTATTGTTTAAACAAAAGTAACAGAACTTGTCAAATATCTACGAAGTCCCCTCCCGTTGTGGTGGCATACGTATTTTCTGCCTGTCAAACTGTCATTGGACTGTTGAAGAATACGAGTTAATGGAACAACATTTCATTGGATATGTTATCAATTGGGAGAGTTCTATTGTGCTGGTGCATGCCACACTAACTTGAAAGGCCTGGCATTCATTCTGAATCTAACCGGGCTGCCAAACAATTGAAATTAAGATCATTTCGGTGAACCATGCGAAACAGAGCAATGTTTCCATTCCCCGTGAAATTGCGGGATTGTGTGAGAAGGTAATAGAGCATATAGTACTTTTCAATCATTCAATGCCATCCTAGAAAAAAGCCATGAACGATAGTCTAGAAAAGAGAAGAATAATACTGGAAGCAAGTGCTATTCTTTTCATTATCGTACATTTTCCTTCAATTTATTGTTGTTGTTTTTTTTTGTTCAATGATTTTTAACTTCCTCATCCGTAGTGTTTTTTTCCCTTTGGTAAGACTTGTACATTATCTTAAATATTAATCTTCGCATTTATTTTTTATCATATTGTATATTGCTTTTTATATTACGTTTTTATTCTTTTTTATAAAGCGCACTCACTTAATCATCACAGCAAATTGTGCGATGTAAAAACAAGGAAGAACATTATGTATATATATTATTTTTACGTTTCAATCCCGATCGCTGAACCAAACTGTCGACAAATAACGCATAATTTCCCTAGCGAGTCAATTCTAGTTCCGTTTGGAAGAGAAAATATTCGCTGTAAAGGTGGAATCCTACAGTTTGGACCAAAAATATTTAAATAAATGTCATAATAAACAATTGGTACCTGAACAACTCTCGCAAAGTGCCGTTTATTGACGTCCTAAATCTGTCTAAAAAGTGAACCATAACGCCACAATCGTCATTACAAACATGTATTTCCTATCTGAGTAACGCTGCAGAGTTAGCTATTTTCAAATCAAGAAAACCACGTGATGTTTTAGCTCATCTACGTCATCCGCTGTGGCTTCGATGTCTATTTTTATCAGGAATCCCAATCATTCTTATTTATAGATTTGAAAAGATATAAGTGTTGATTAACTAGTTTTACTGCCTTAAAGTATGACACTATTGAAAATCGTCAAAGCTTACATTAAAGTGTGATTTTTTTTCTGCAGAAATTATGTACAAATACACCAAACAGAGGTCAGATATTGTTAAAATGTTAGATCTTGGCAAAAAGTTGGATACCACCTGTAAATTCGCATTGCAGCCCACTCTTCGCCCGTCTGTTAATAATGAGTTTCATATTTGGTATTTACCTAAACCGCAAATACAATGTAACCTTACCTTAATTACCATAAATTTATCGATATAGTAAATACATAAACGCACATTCAAAAAAGGCAAACTGAATTCTACGCTTCACCAACCAGCAGAAAGATTCTTTGAATATACTTCCGCTCCCAGATTATCAGAGTAAAGTTGACTCTACATTTGTTTTTAAACTTAAAGTGACCAATTTCTGAAAATGAAGAAGACCGTATTTTTAATATTATATGATTATAAGATGGCCTATGCTATGATTTTATGACATGTGATGGGTGTCCATGCAAGTTAAAATATTGGCAGTACCTACCACTGAAAACAATATAGTAACGCTTTTAAAACTTCCTGTCTTCGGCGTCGTATGACTTGTTAAGTGTCGTTGTGCCATAAAACCCAAATAAATAATTAAAACTTCCTGTCAGAATATCAAAATGTTGTTTCTTGTAAAATAGCCAAGTGCATTCATATTGTCGCCAACATTATATGAACATTATTTCCCCAACATTTCAGGTGAAAAGTTGCGCCATAAAAGGTAGCATAATGAAATTATTAGACCTAGCATAGCGAACTGAAGATAACTATGAAGGATTGGCATTTTAAGTAAACAAAATTAATATGCGTATATTGAAATAATCATCGTAGTTTCCGGGAGTATGTCAAATTGCCATGCAGGCAGGCAGTTTTATGTTATGATACACTGTTTTCCTTCTAAAAAGGCACTGCATAAGAACTCAATTTAATAATAGAACTCCCTGCCTTTGTTTGGCATGTCACTGCATTATGTACTTACTATTTACGTTATCTGTTGTTTTTTCTAGATTTGTTGCATCATCGCCATGTATGTTGTTTATCATTTATGCATATTATTTAAATCCCTATTTGTCCTTCAATGCGCATGCGCTTGATCATATTTTATATTATCCGGCGTACCATATATCATGTAAATTAATTTCAAATCTTGGTTTATAGTTTTATTAATGTCGGAATGATGTATATATTACGCAGTTTACTTCCTGGAAGATTGTAACTGATTCATGGAGATAGTTAATCCTGCATCTTTCTTTTTTTTTTCATTCTCCCGGCTGTAAATCGTCTACAAAAGCTTCACATGATAAGTTGTTACCATGGTAATTGAATAAAGACCACCACGCTAACCTTCCCTGATAATAAGTCACTGTAACTTGAGGAAGGATACGTGCTTATTAGCACCGAAGTCAGTAACTCATTTGAATGAGTATACTAATAGAACCAATGAATTGTCAAAAAGGGCATAATTAGTCTCGTAAGAAGCAGATATCAGAATAAAAAAAACACCCAAACAAACTATATCCAATTCCCAAATTTTACGGGTCTGCAGGAACATTTAACAACTGCAAATAAAGACCTTAAACGTATCATAGGGTTATTTTTTTTTCAAATAAAATTAGTTTTTGCTCTATTTCAAATAACGGGAAAAAATTACGGCGGCCATTACGTTCTTGTGCTTTGTTGAAAGCCTGTTTGCATGAACTGTATTATTAAGGTATTTTATTTCATATCAACTGGAAAGATATTATTTTAAAAAGTACATTGCTTTGTTTTGCTTGTCATGAACTTGTCCTTAGTACTTTTTTGTTACAATGTCAAAAGTTAAAAGTTTAACATTTTAAAAAAAAATATCAAGTCAACGAACATATGCTAATATCGAATACATTTAAATAAAAATTATATTTTTATTACATATAAGATAAATGCAACCAAATCATTGACTTTATGCAACCAGATTTTGAAACTAAGCAGCACAAAAGTGATGGCTATTATTTTTTCCATTTATCTAAAATGTTTCAGGTGATCATATCCTTATATGGTAATTTTAAGGTGGTATCCGCCAGTTTGCCTATACCAAACATATGTGACAATATCTGACCTCTGTTTGGGGTGTTTGTGCATAATTTCTGCAGAAACAATCATACTTTAGTCTAAGCTTTGACGATTTTCAATAATATCTCAACTTCAGGGGAGTAAAACTCGGTAACCATCACTTAAAATATTCGTTCTTTACGAATCTATAATTAGAACGATTGGGATTCCTGATAAAACTAGTCATCGACATCACAGCGGATGACGTGGATGAAATCAAACATCATTGGTCACGTGGTTTTCTTAGTTTACAAATGGCTAACCTTGCAGCAATGCTCAGATAGGAAATACATGTTTGTAATGACGATTGTGGCGTTATGATTCATTTTTCAGACAGGTGTAGGACATCAATAAACAGCATTTTGTGGAATCTATTCAGGTAAGAATGCTTTATTATGATGTTAAATGAAAAATATTTTTGGTACAAACTGTCGGATACCACCTTAAAGATTTATGATGAAACGCACCCTAAAGGTTTAAGATTACGCCTAGTGCATCGGTGTCAGAATTGTGTGGTGCCGGCCGTGTTCAAACCCTTATGCCTCTGTCTTCCTGTAGAACTCAGGTAACAATAATTTATTCAGATGATTAATGATTTTTTAGTCCAAACTGTCGGATACAACATTTAAAGAAGATTATTCAATAACTCTAAGTGACTACAACAGAGTGTTAGTGGGGACTGGTATCTAGGAAAAGACAAGTTTTTTAAATGTATGTTGGTAAAGACAATGTTCCTTCTGGGAGACTCGGGTTTTAATTGATTCCAGTATTGCATGTCAGAAGGCTCAGCTAAAAATGTATTATGCTCAGTCTTTCTTGCCGATAAGATATATGGATGTTGTTGTTGTTGTTTTTTGCTTTTAGTTTGATGATCTAATGTTTGGTTCTTGTTCTATGTCGTATAATCATGCAAACATATTCAATATCACTATTAAACGTGTTTTTTTATGTATTTTAAAGCCCATTACATTAGGGTGCAACATCAATCTATTGTGTTAAATATTATAGTATAATGTTATTCAATGTACTTTCATAGAGCATTGTGAATAGTATCACTTCATTAAGAATTTCTTTTAAATTCTGTAATGTGTTTCCTTTTTTATAATTAATTTAACGAAGGTTCCATTTCAAATTATTTTGTAAATAATGCCTAATATATTTGAAAATATGTTAACGGTTTGTTACTTGGTTTAAGTAATGTCGGTTCCACACATAAACTGCGGTTAATTTCCTGAAAATGTTGACAACATTATTGTAGAAAGTCCAACGTTTTATAACCCCTTATTATCTCGGCTTTTTTTTAAATAAATTATTCTTTATACGAACATCGTCGTATCCTCTCGAGTGGTTGCTTGTAATTATATTGCAATTGTTAGAAACCGCAACGAAAATGAACCTTCCTATGAAAATGAAATGTTTTCTTTGGTTCGCTGACATATGACTTTCTCGATCCTCATCAAACATTGAAATAAGGACGAATTGCAATGTCCGGTGCTTTTACTCAGGTGGATATTCTGAAAGTTGTGAAATCACTTCAACAATTATAGCTGAATATAGACATAATGAGTCTATTTATGTCGATGTAGATATAAAATGCACCAAACAACATCGATATTTCAACAATCAAGAACCCACAGGTACATACCAATCCCACCAAATTAGTACGAATTCAGATCAACAGTTTTGGACGGTTTAAACTGTTTTAAGTGAAGTTGATATTTTTCTTGTCTATTTCAAAGCGTATGATTTACACGGAAGTACACGAACAGTTTCAGCAAGGTAATTGAATAAAACAATTTAACAGCTAACACCAAAATTTCTGGTAAGAAATAACATATGCCTTGACAAAACAATCCGGCTTATGTATGGATGTTAATGTGGGTTTAAAAAGTTAATTGTATACGTAAAAAGAAGTTCTAAAGGATTGAAGTTTTGCGTAACTTGATAATGCATCTGCAAATTTCGCACACATATAATTGTTTAAAACCATATCGTCATCGTGGTGTCTCGATTCACTGCTGTTATCAACAACATAAGTGATTTACAGGCAAACACATTCTTTTAAACAAACATTGAAGTATTCAATATAGTAATTTGTTCATATGTTTGCAAAAGATATCCACAATGTCCCAAGACTATCCCGAAAAAATAAGGTAATATGTAATATGGCAATACGGCATTGTATACAGACACAAACATGGATAAATTATTACATATGCTTGGGATTCAACGTATAATAAAACTTGAGGCTGGCTGAAGTTAAAACTGGTTTCTAAACTGCATGTCAGAATGTAAAACTGTTAAAACTTTGTCACCTGAGACATACCCGTCGAAACACATCTAGGCACAGTGCTTGATCTAAGCTATTATTGACTTACAGAATTAGTTTTGGTTCTGTTTCAGATAGTCATAAAAAGTACAGTCGTCATTAGAACGATACATTTGCTTTTTATATAATTTTCATGTCGACATTCACATTATCTTAATCGATCCGTTACTCCCTTTTTCAATAAACAATGAAGTCGCCAACGTATGTTAAAATATTTCGACTGACATGCACGACGCTTGTGTTTTCACTCAGATAAAAAAAGAAAATGTTTCTCTACCAGAAATACGCCTTAGTAACCATATCGTGTCGGTTAAAGATATCAAAACAGCATTGATGCAAAGCGTCAAAGATCGTCGTGGAGTTCCTGTTCAACATTGAAACACCTTTGCCTAACAACAAATCGTTCAAGAAACAGCGCAATATTGTTGTTATTAAAAGGTTTAAGTGCACTTCACTTGTTTACAGAATAACATGGCGCCACGAATAGGACTCTTCCAGAAACAATGACATATAGACGCCGCGCGAAAGATCGTTCAATCAGTAAAATGCCAAAATTTATACCTTATTCAATACGTCATTGATATATGCATAGATCTAAGAATTATTTTTCAGAATTACACTTTTTCGTCAACAAAGACCGCAATGTTGTTGCTTTTATGTAACCCATACCCGCACGTGTTTTTCTACGTCAAATTATTGCCATGAAGATATTCGTTGATAAATGTTTAAATTATCTTGTTCATCATTTATGTTCTTTTTTGTGTATCTAATAAATTGCGAATTCTTGTATCAGCACCCGTGCTCTCAATCTTCGTGCTTAAAACATGCAAACTCTCGTCTTTAATTGCATTTCTTTTGTACGATATGGGTATAGAGTGTTTATAAAATTTCATTTCCAAACAATAAAAGCGCAACCGTTTTTTTTCCCGTTTTCTTTACTGCATTTCATACTATCTGTTTCTGCAGGAAATAATTCCCATTACAGTCGCCGGCTAAAAACTACACAGACAATATCCGTGTGAAGGTGATTCTAATTCCCATTTGGAAGGAAAGGATTTGCGACAGATAGTCGAATAACTGATAAAGGTCGGTTTTCCAATACAAAAAGAAAGTCGTCATCTTTTCAAAAATATACTGTGCATAAGAGTAAAATAGGAAATGAAACGAACAGCAGTTTCTTTCAAACGTTGTTGGGCGATTTGGAAGACATCATAATTAAAGTCCTATTTGTTATCGTTTTTAGGCAAGTGTTCGAAAGGTAAATATTCTTTAAACATTTTCCGCGATTTCGTATGAGAAAGTCGAATAAAAACATTCTGAAACACGTTTTCTGATCCCACGATTCTGTGCGATGCAGATATTAAAGGGAACCAAAACCATGTTTATTCTCAAGAGCTTAAGGTCTACTAGGAAAATCTGCGAATATCAGTATACTCCCGTAACCAAGATTAAATGCTTTCGAGCAGTGGAGGTGTGTCCAACTGCTGTATCAGCATACATAACAAACGAAATGTTATGTTTCAGGCATTTTTGTCAACAATAGGTAAATAAGAAAAGGTCCTGTGCAATCAACACAAATATTTAAATCTAAACTACCTCTAGACAAAGGCAAACAGGGTACATGTAAATGTGACAAAAACATAGAGACGAAACATAACACACACAAAGAAAAACCATCAGTTACCGCCTTAGAATGGTCATCCGGCAATAGGACCGACTGCGGTGCTTAAACCTGTTTTGTGGAGAGCTCCAACCTCGCACTTCTGAAGGTTTTTCTATCGAACAAACAGTATTAATAAAATAACCAGTCAAAGTCAGACAACTAACACCTGCATCGGGAGTTAACACTGATAAAATGAACTAATATATAAACAAAATAACTAGTTACAAAATAAACTATCAACATACGTACTCTATATACAGTAGATAAAAGCCTCGGCAACCTAATGGGCCTTTAAATCCTACATGTTCTTCATTTGGCTTCTTTCTGTGCCAACGGTAAAAACTCATCTAAAGTACTTTAACCGTCAAACACACACACACACACACACACACACACACACACACACACACACACACACACACACACACACACACACACACACACACACACACACACACACACACACACACACACACACACACACACACACACACACACACACACACACACACACACACACACACACACACATACACACACACACACACACACACACACACATACAACACACACACAAAAGCATACACAAAGAAACAACAACAAAAACAACAACACAAACACAAAAAAAAATACAAAACACACACAAAACACAACAACACATTGTATGTGATGTGCAGTGTTACTCATTGGTTATCTACCAATGTTTATGTAATGTGCTTTCTATAATAATTCGTCACAAATATTCTTTTTGTAGATTAATCAGTGTTATTATTTCCTGTTTATTACATTTTCATTCCTTTGCATGATCTGGGGGGATATTTTTAAAAAAATGCATCTTTTTTTTACGTAACTTCTTCTCAGTTTCCATCGTATGATAATTACGTTCGGTGATTATTTTGTAACAATACGGACGCATTTTAATCTTACCACCATCGGCACAGGAGAGATGAAATTTCATTTCAGTCGCAGCTGTATTTCTTCTTAGATAATAACAGCGTCTCTTTCAGTCTCAGTTGGCTCAAAAATCTCCAGGTCAAGACAACAAACGACTTATGTTCGCCGGTGATTATACCCATATGCACATTGGATATTTTCTCTACTAAATATAGCTGGACGAGGCTTTTATGATTAATTGCGTCCGCGAAATAATTATATATTAACAAACATTTCATAAAGTCCAAGGGCAACCATTAAAGGCCCACCAGGAGGTTACACAAATCAAGCTCCGCTTCCCAATCAAGTTTAAATAATTTGATTGGCGTAAAACAGTTTCTCCTTCAAAGTTTAAATAATTTACCAAAGGTTTCCACTAACAATTTTTTTAAACGGTTGAGTTTATGATCAGCCATTAGTTGAATGTGAATATAAGATATTTTGGGCCATGGAAATATGGTGTTGATATCAAAGAAGAAATCGACACACACAAAACAACAACAAACAGAAATTGATACATGATGTTAATGTAGTTTTATTAATTTAAATTTATGCGTTAATAAAAATAAATAAATAAATAATACAGCAAATAATAAAGTAAATAACTAAAACTTCTGAAGGATTGAAGTTTTGCGTAACTTAATAATGTATCTAAAAATGTCAAACTAATCGAATAGTCCAAACCATGCCCTTCAGCATGGCGTCTCAATTCACTGTTTTAAATCAAATCTGTATTGATTTACATGTTATATATTACTTCAAAGATCGCACAGAAATTTACCAGATATATGCGCAAACCGATCTGCCAATGCAATTAAGTGAAGACCATCCCTAAAGGAAACATAAAATGTGACATGGCAATATGGCACTAGATACTGACATAAACATTGACCATTTATTACATACGCTTGGGATTCAACGTATAATCAAACTAGGTGACTTAAATTAAATTGGTTCCTAAACAGCATTTCAGAACGTAAAACTGTTAGAAGTATTATCTCTTGTGTTTTGATCTAAGCTATGATTGACTTATAGAATTGATTCTTTTCTTTGTCAAATAATCCTAAATCTTAAATATATATCTTCATCATCATAGTCCATTTGGTGTTTATATTTTGTCGAATCGTCCTGAGTATTTTTATTGACCTGTTACTCATTTTCAAATAAAGAATGTAGTCGCCAATATACATCATAATCCCCAGAGTGAACTGCACGAAGCTTGAGAATTCATTTCAATATACAATAAATAGTGTCCTCTACAAGAAAAAGCTGGATGACGCCTTAATAACCACATTATGTCTGGTGAAAATATAATAAACATCTTCCATCAGCTCCTGCGAGGTTAGAACCGGTTTAAGCACCCCAGTCGGTCCATATTGCCGACTGACCGTTCCAAGGCGGTAACTGTCGGGTTTGCTCTTATTGTTAAATGACTCATCGCAGATTTGTTCTCACATTTACATTTGGCGTACATGTGAATACATTGGTCCTGTGTCTTTTCAATTTTTGTATATGTTGCAATGCTCATATAACTTTGTCTTATATATTCTTATGTATAGTAAATTCAATGTTACAGAGCCAGCAGAGGATTCCACAAATAAAACTGCGCCTATAAATCAAGTTTAAATTGGTTTTGAGTTAAGGCATGTCTTGTGCAAAATGTACATGGTTTTCTGAAGGTGTACGTGGTCAGTTTCTTCGAAGGGACTTGAATGATAGCTACCACACCCACGGTTTTGATTATAAGATATGTTGGGTCATGAAATTGCGACAGGGGATTTGCATGAAAGTAAATATTAAGTTTCATGTCGCACAAGTCTCAAGGTTAAATTGATTTGATAATTGCATGTCAGAAGGAAAACGCATACCTTTTCAACAACGTGTCTTAATAGCCTTTTTAGTCTTTCTCATTATTTGCCTATGTAGATATTTCTATATTCAAAGTAAACGTAATACTCATGATGTCAACGACATATTTTTAGTGTGTTTTAAGCATTATGCTTTATCATCATGTAACTATCTAGAACAATATGTTTCTATTCCACACTATTGTGTACGTGTGCATTTTGTTGTTTATTGACTCTTGTAGTAGAATATTTTGATTGTCACAATTTGTTTTGGAAAAATATTTTTATCGAAAGATTGGTGTACTGGGTCTGTATCTAAGTTGTTTTCTACATGTATGTGCAAACCATTATCTATACCTCATACAATACATTATTAAGATATACATTGACTTAAGTAATATATTTTAGATTTACAAAATTCTGTTGTTTAGGTCATGATTTTTAACAAGAATACAATATTTTGTCTTAACGCATACATGCATGGCTCGTTGTCTACAAATTGTAACCATGAAGGAACTAGTTGATTCATGCATAACTTACTCTTTTTATCATATGTGTTCTTTTATGTTTTATCTGTCGATAAAATCACAAATTCTTGCAATGACATCCGCATTCTTTATCTTCTTGCTTAAAACACGTAAGCTTCTGTCATTTATTGTATTTCTGCAAAAGCAATATCGGTAGGGAGTGTTAAAAAGATTTCATTTCCGGTCAATGATTGATGAAGAAAGTGCAACATGCATCTTTATTGCGTTTTATTCTCTCGATGGCTGCAGGAAATAATTTCCATTGGTGCCCCGGACATAAAACTTCCCGGACCATATCCGCGAGTGTTAGACACTGAGTCCCATTTGGGAAGAAAGCGTTTTATGTCACGTAGTCAAAAAACTGATATAGTTTCACTTTCCCTATACGAAAATAGATAAACGTTATTTTTCTTAAAAATAAAGTTTGTATGTGATTAAAAAGTGGTAATTAAACGAACAACATTTTCTTTTAAATATGCATGGGCAATTCAGATATTATTATTATCGTCATATTTCATATCGTGTTTTATCAAATGATTACCGATGTTATCCATTCAATACACCCATTATATATTTTCTTACATTACACTAGTGTAATACAGCTTTTTGGTTAATGGCGTCGAACGACGTCATCATAATGCAGATCGTCTCATAGCAATTTTTCACAAAAGTATTGTTGTTAGAATTTCGTAAAATATATTGGAGATTAAAATTATGTGTGAAAAGAATCAGACACTCTTTGTTTTTTTAATACAATCATTTATTAATAAAACTCGTCCATGACAAGTGATAGTAAGCTCACCATAAGCTCGCTTACTAGTACTTTTCCAGAACTTGTTAAATAAATGATATTTTTTATTAAATGACAACTCGATTCTCTATTTAGACAAGTCTATTGGAATATCGGGAGTCTTTAAAGTGTAAATTCTGTTCCATAACTGTCCGTAGGTTCATATGAGACAACCGAATACAATACAGCTTTATAAATCTTTTCTGATACAACGATTCTCTGCGATGCAGATATTAAAGACAACCAAAAGCAATTTCGTCCCTCACTGTTTAAGGTCTACGAGGACATTCCCCAGATGAAAGTACTCTCCAATTTCCAAGATCAAATGCTTTAGAAAAGAAGAGTTGTGTCCCATTTGCTTTATTAGAATACATAACCAACACAATTTTATGCTTCGCGCATTTTTGTCAACAAGGCGTCTATACTCCGGTTTTGATCTTATATGCTATTAATTTGGCATGGTTTTGTGCCAACGGTTAATATACGACCATAGAACTTTTACAATGAAGAAAACAACAAACTGTCTGTATGTGTATTATTGTCATGCGACTGATCATTATCGCCTTTTAAAAAAGCGTGATAATTAAGTATCAATAACAGGCACCCTATTTGTTCATTTTCAATGCGTATGTCATGTGTACCTTCTGAATATTTGTCCCCAATTTCCTTCATGTAAATTAATTAATGTCATTAATTCATGTTTGTTAGATTTTCTTACTTTTACCTGATCTGTAGAATATTTCCGAATGTATCTTGTTTACGTTTCTCCTCGGTTTCCATATTACAAGAGCATCGTATGATAATTACTTTTTGTAATTATTTTTACCAGTACGTACATACCTTAATCCTATCGCTAAAGGCCGAGAGAGAAGGCTTTCTGTTTAACGCACTGATAATATAATTCCTTAGATAATAACAGCGTCTCTTTCGGCTCAAAAATCTTCACGTCCAAAGGACATAAGACTGACCTTCGCTGCCCCGCTAATTTTTACTCAGGCATACGTTGGATAATTTTCTCTACCAGCTGGGCGACGCATTTATGACTTTATTGCGATGGTGAAATAAAAAAAAATACCATAGAATAAAGTCAAGATCCAACGAGTAATGGCCTACCAGGAGGTTCCGCTAATAAAACTCTGCTTAGCAAGCAAATTTAGACAATTTTGATTGTAGTATAATCCCCTCTACTTACTTCGTGGTTTAGTTTTTACCTTTTTATCACGTCGTTTCTGAGGTCAAAGATTATTTTTGGTTATGATATAGAATCAAAGACTGGTATGAAAGTAAAAGTTATGTAATACATCGTACTCCGTAACTTCAAGGGGGCATATGTCTTAATTGATTCGCGTATTGCATGTCATGTCAGACTTAAATCTGGTGTTATTTTTAAAGTCTATTTAATTTAATGGATATATGAAGTGAGACATAAATCAATGACCACTGAGAAAGGATGTAAATCCGAAAGCACTTTTAGTAAAATATTTTTAAGCGTTATCATATTTTCTTTGGAAAAATAATCAAATTTCTTCAGGGAGTGAAAAGCTGTTAGAGCCGTAAAATAAGTAACATGTATCCGTGAGAATACAACAAAAACTGATACCCAGGTTAACTGGGCATTATCAATATATTAATGTAACAATTAAAACATTATTCAGATTATTCATAAAAAAATAAAAAGGGAAAAGGTGTGTACTGACAAGCTCTAGATAAAATAGTTACGTCACATTTTCTCAACACACCCTTTAATTTGGGCTCCAAATGAATAAGTTTACATTTTAAGTTTTATTATACAATATCTGATCATCTGAAAAGGTCTGGCCTAAATAATTCTGTAATTTCTATATTGACAGACACTTCTGAAACTGAAAAAATAACAGCCATGCTTGATGAAGTTTTTAAAAACTTATTTCTTAATATCTATTATTTTAAAATAAGGCATTTTTGCACATAACCAAAACTGCTTTTAGATTTTAATAAAGAAATAAGAGTTATGTGAAATTACAATAGAAGAAAATCACCATTCAATAAATAAACACGGGATAAAAGATAGAATAAAAGAATGTTAGTTTCTACTTCAGACAAACTTTTGATCTATGAAAAGCGTACACATTCTCTTAATCGCGTTTAATTACTGTTATAGATACTTTGAAAAACACACAGTACATAACATAACCTGCCAATATGTATTTTTTAACTCTTACAAGCCTTGTAAGCGCTACTGTCTTCATGACCGATTTAGCAATTACCGAAGGCAAAAGGACCCACAGGGGTGCTTGAACCTAGGTTGTGGAGAGCTCCAACCTAGGTTACATAGGCAAAGGAAAGAACAGTGACTATTGTATTTACTTAATACTACTTAACTCCAAAGATGGTCATTTTCTCTGTCTCAATCGATGATTCATATTTAACATGTTCTTTGGTCCTAATCTTTATGGCTTACCGGCCGCAATAACACAATTGGCAGAGCGTCAGCTTGCGGGTCGGAAGGTCGCGGGTGCAAACCTCGACCAGGTCAAACCAAAGACTTTAAAGTCTACAGCCTAGTGTGACCTATGTGATATAGGGGGGGGGGGATAATAACGTCCAGTTCAAACGTACGATCGACCAGTTAAAGATTTCACATAAAATTCCGCACCAAGTTCAATTTTAAGCAATCAGATATATTATATGATCCTTGTCGTTTGCTGAATTAAAAATGTTTACAGAATATTATTCGAACGAAGTTTCTTTCAAAGTATTTGGATGAACTCTACATACAAACTTTATGTTATCTAGATATTTTTATCAAAGACAATACCACTTGCAATGGTTTAACCAGAAAATTTCTTTAAAAGTACATCTTATAAGCTATGTGAATTCTGTGAGATTGACGTTTTAATTAATTCAAATACTATAGTATTGCATTTTTTCTACGTCAAAATATCTTCGTGAAGAATGGTATTGTCAAAGGCATAACTTTGCATTATCGTTTTTCTTTCCGATGTATTGTTTCACTTAAATCACATTTAATGCAATGTCGTTATAAAATATTCATGACATTGTGTATTTTCCGGTATTATCTACAGGCGCTGGAGGGAATCATTTGCATTAGAGTAGCCGTTATAAAACTCCACAGGACACAACTGCGACATTTTGATTCTGAGTTACATTCGAAGTGAGAGAAAGTCTTATAACTGACCATTGCTGTTTTACTCAGTAAGTCAACTTTTCAAACACAACTTCAATCTCCACCTTTACATGTACCAGCTGGAACATTTAAATTTACTTATGCGATTGATCTAAATACAATAATAAAGTTAGTTAATGGCCTTTTGCTGCTTTGTATCTGCGGTCAATCGGACTATTCCATCATTAAAATTACTTTCAGCTAGTGGTTAATGACAATTTCTATTGAATATAGGATAGTCGCCTAAAGCCGATAAACAAAACCTGAATTATATGTGATTTCTTACTTGGTAACTATAGAAAGCCTATTCCACTTAATCTGTCTTAATTGTTAGATTCTCGGAATTGGAGACAAGAAACCATTTTATCGGCGACGCGCTAGAGCGCGACGCCTTTATATGGAATTTTAACTAAAATTTGCAGATGGGGGAAAGTTTGTTTTGCGGGCTTTCTTAACCTGATATTATATTAAAAATACGGGTCCTAATTCAGTAATCGGCGTTCTATTTTATTTATTCATTTTTATTTTCAAAATAACTTTGAAAATAAACAATTATATACAGAGAAAGAAAAAACGCAGTATGCTCAAGAAAAATACTATCTGAACAATAATTATTTGTGTAATGCGAGGCTGCTGCACATGTGCAATTTCTGCTTGTACACTTTAGATTTATAGTAAATATAATAATTTTGCAACTTTTTTCTTGGAGAACTTATAATGTGAAGTCGGTTTTGCTTTTTATTTTGTTTTAAACCAATCCATGGTCTCAGGAGAATACAATACTTTTTCTATTTATAGTATACTAAAAACTTTCAAATAAAAAAACATTACGTTTCTACTGTGCCTGTTTACCTCTTAAACTTGTTTGCGTCGCCTTTGATGCTTCGCATCAACGACTTTTCTTGTTTTTAGACACAAGTGTCAACATCGACATTCCATGGATAAATGTACACACTCTGATCACAGATATGACATCTAAAACAAGAACGATTGTTTCCTGGCCCCGTGTACACAAACAATACTTGAGTCTGATTTTGCAACTCCCCTCAAAATCTTACTCAACATCTGACTAAAGTTGAGTCATATTTTCTTTAAAAATTGAGTTCACAAAATAACTCTACTCAATTACCCAACTCAAATCCTTGAGTTGAGTCTGATAATTTAAGTTTGCTTAAGAGGTATCTCAAATTATCAAATATAACACAAATATTTTATGAGGCAACTCCGTCACCTTAACATTGCCAATATTTTGAGTTAAGTCTTAAAATTTAACTTAATTGAGTTCGGACTTAAGTTGCTTTGGTGAACACGTCTCAAGTCTCAAACTCAGTTGAGTCTGAAAATGGAACGTATGTGTGAGTTAAGTTTCATCTTGAATAGTGTTGAGTTTTAAATCGAGTTTTTACGTGAACACGGACCCTGGTCTTTGTGTCTGGATATTAAACTAACAAAATACTACACTTTTAGAAAATTTATCAAGAGGGCGTCTAGACACTTTGTGTTTTTTCAACATGTTATTGACTTACATTCTTGGTTTTCCTTTAACTTCAAATAACCTTCATAGATACAGTCATCATCGTAAAAGCATGAAATCATCTTAATAATATTTTCGTACGCACATAATCTTCATCAACATTTAACCTTCAAAGAAAATGTTATATAAATAAATCTATTCAAGAGAACCTAAATTAATTATAAATAAAATATGTGAGACTCAGATTTTTTTCGATGTGAATTTTGCATGTCATAATAGCAAAGTAATGGTACTTCAATACTATTGTGTCGCTGATGCATCCCAATGCAATGTTTAATTGTAAATCATAAAGACAACGTTGTTCTCTTTCTGCGTCGCATATTATCAAGAATGAACAAAACTTCTTCTTGGTTGTGTGGGTTCTTCTTTTCTATTTTTTCTTTCTTCCTGACAGGCGCGTATCTGGGCCGTTTTTGAAGTTATGCACAATTACTAGGGAAATAACCTTTGTAGTAATACTTTTAAATATATTCGGTTCTTTTCTAATGAAAAAGGGGTAAAATGCGGACATGCGGGGAACTTAACGCAAAATATGAACGACCTTTTCAACTTGAATGGCGTGGTAATAAGATTTTATAACATAGAAATTGGGAAATAAAATATATCATTCCTATCCCAGGAAAGGTATCGATATTCTTAGTGTTTTGGTACTTTTAGATTTTCCGAATTTTTGAACGGAGGTTACGCACGTGCGTAAAGTGCGTAATGGCAGAAACGCGCCTTCTTCCTGATACTGCCAGACAGTTTCTCTATGTTTGATCGCACAACACGGCTTGGCATGTTTTCTCCGACAGCTCGAAAAAGGCGGTTTGATGTGTTTACATGATAGCATATCCTATTAAACATGGATAGAGAATGTGTATCCCGTATCCCCTATCTTTATAACGTTTCATCCTCGATTGGGATTATTTCTTTTATGTTTAATGAGTTGTGTGCGTATCTTGCATTTTTAAGAAATATCTTCCTGTAACATCTATTGGCCCTGGAGGGTATAATTTCCATTAGAATAGCCGACATAAAGCGTCACAGGCCATCACCGATTGGTTTGGAGTCTGAGTCCCATTCGGGGAAATATTCGATTAGATCTACTTCAAGTTGTTATTATAATGACATTGGCTGCGCGGTCATCTTTTAGTCTCAGTTTGTCTACATAGATATGGATTGACGTCACCTTAATTACCGTAAAATATTATGCAATATGTTTTCTCTCTCTTTCTTTGTCTCTCTCTCTCTCTCTCTCGATTTCTCTCCCTCTTTCTCCCCCTCTCCCACTATCTCTCTCTCTCTCTCTCACACACACACACACACAAACACACACACACACACACACACACTCTCTCTCTCTCTCTCTCTCTCTCTCTCTCTCTCTCTCTCTCTCTCTCTCTCTCTCGCTATAATTCCAAGGATCAAAGGATCAATGGTACGTAGGATTCTACAATTTCAATTACCCTATCGGATCAAGTTTAAGATAATTTCCTTCAAATACAGCAGTTTCTTTTCCTAAAATTGCAGATAATCAATCTTTTTAAAGGGAAACAAATATCCCATCATAAGTTTTCTGATCCTAAGTTTCTGGAATAACTATACGGACGTCGATCTGAAAAAGTTTCTTGTAGAACTAATTCATTTGAATGCTGAATGAGAATTTTGATGTTAACAATGACACCGGATAACTAAAATAACTGTTTATGCATGTCATTAATTTATATTTTGACTCTTTTTATCTTCTTTTGACACAAATGAAATAAATATTCTATTGCTGTTTATATCGAAATGTTGTAAAATATAATAACAATCTTAAGTCTTTGACAAATAAACGTATTCGTTGAAAATTGCGTTCTCCCTTTAAGTAGAATTGAAAGAAAAAAAACGTCTTGAACAGTCATTTTTCCCTACAAAAAAAACAAAAAACGATAACCCATGAACATGTTTCAAAATAAACATCGTTCTCTTTACTGGGGCTCAATATTGACAAATTGCCTGGCGTTGTATCTACATCAAATAGATTTACGCACAAACTCCTACGTAGTGTCATTGATTTTAGGCAAATATACCAAAAGCAGACGAACGGGAGAGAGCTCGATGATTCGCGGTTTTGTCATTGTTCAAAAACCAATGGTCGGAATGATGTGACAGTTTAGACTTCGTTAGCTGTGTTAGTGACAATAATTTGGAATCGATATGGTTTGCATTGTCACAATCATTGACCATGTATCATTAACAACTTATTGTAAACCAGCGCACCTATTTGGTAGTAAATGAGAAGGGCTTTTTTCACTATATAGTGTTGTTACAGTCATTAAGAAATAGGAAGAGTGACCAACTTGTATTTCGTCTTGCTCCAGGAACCCTGGTCGCGTCGGTTCGAGTTTGTGCCGGGTAAAGTCGTCATGAATAAGAATATATGAAAGTCCTATGAGCATTGTAACATATACCAAACTCCGAAAAGGCACAGGACAAAGGTATTTTCACATGCAAGCCAAGTGAAAAGCAATAACAAATTTGTGACCAGTCATTTAACGAAAAGAGCAAACCCGACAGGTACAGCCTTGGTACGGTCAGTCGGCATGAGGTAGGGTTTTCCATCTGAACTGGTGGATCTTTATCTAAGGTCTTGTACTATCTGCTACTAATCGGTGGGTCCATACTTATTATTACCATAACAACACATATCAAAAAGAATCGACAACTTCAAACCTTGTCATGTTATTTTTGTTTAATTATTATTACTGCTTTTTAAAATGCTTTATGTGAAGGCGTCTGGAATGCTTTGTTAGAAACTCCGCAGTAAATAATAAAGAGCCTTGTCAAACAGCTGTCAGTTGAAGGTTCCTTATCTGCAGCTACAGTATTTGTCTTGTATCTCTTCTTGTGTATCAAGCAAAATGAGTATTTCACAGTAAATACATGTTTAAAAAAACAGTACTTTTCTCTTTAATTTTTTTAAAGTTGTATTAACTAATCAGGGTATGCTCAGTGGTAAATCCAATTTATAAACACTTCATAGTAGAATAATAACAACAACTATAACTACTACTACTACTACCACTATAACAACTACACTATTTCTGCCACTTCCCATAATGATTCTACTACGTTTGTAAATCCTCTAACTCCACATGCAATTTTATCTCTGTTGCAATTTTAGCACAAGTTTCATTATTATTATTATTATTATTATTATTATTAGTAGTAGTAGTAGTAGTAGTAGTAGTAGTAGTAGTAGTAGTAGTAGTAGTAGTAGTAGTAGTAGTAGTAGTAGTAGTATTTGCATTATTTGTATTATTATTATTATAATTTGTATTTGTATTATAAATGCCATCCTTATTACTACTTATTGCTTCCATCCTTATTATATAAGTATTATTTAAGTAGAAGTAGCAGTAGTAGTAGCAGTAGTAGTAGCAGTAGTAGTAGTTGTAGTAGTAGTAGAAGTAGTAGTAGTAGATGTAGTTATAATGGAAGTAGAGGTAGTTGTAGTAGTAGTAGTAGTAGTAGTAAAAGTAGTAGTAGTAGTAGTAGTAGTAGTAGTAGTAGTAGTAGTAGTAGTGGTGGTGGTAGTAAAATAAGTAGTAGAAGTGGTAGTAATAAAAGTTGTAGTTGTAATAGTAGTAGTGGTAGTAGTAGTAGTAGTAGTAGTAGTAGTAGTAGTAGTAGAAATTGTAGTAATAGTAGTAGTGGTAGAAGTAGTAGCCGGGAAAAGAAAAAATAGGAGGTGGAGGAATAATCGTAATAGTAGAAGTAGTAATAGAAGAATTAGTAATAGAAGGAGTACGGGTGCAGAAGGAGGATGAGGAGAAGTAGGAGTGGTAGTAGAAAAGATCGCTAAACCTAAATGATATAAAATACGAACATATGGAGAAAATTTTACGAAAAGAGAAAACAACAAAAATGTTTCACAAAACTTGAGTTCTTACCTATCCAGTAGGCTGAAACGGTTCCGATAATCACCAAAACTACACAGACTGGAATTAACCGACTCATGATGAAATGTTCGTTTTGAACAATTAAAAATACACACAAAATATCAATGAGCTAAAGATGTAGGTCCGAGGTTTGGTCTATGTTAGTACAAAATGCCAAATGTTTTGTAACGAAATAGTTGTACGTTCACCAAGAGACGAAATGAACTTCTCGCGTGCGTATCAATTCCAGTAAAGAGAATGGTTCCAACATCAATGTGACGCTGGCGCTTTCTATCTCCAGAGCTAAGTCAACGCGGCGCTTTAAATCTGCTATGATAGCGTCACGACTACGTTATAGGATCGGTTTAGAGGCTGTCACACGAACGAAGGAAAACTGCCTTCCTTTTTATTGCACTATATATCATGCCATCATTTAAGAGCTTACAGATTGTTGAGCGCACGGGATCCAATCATTGTCTTTTCAGTGACAAAATAGGCTTATTCTTATTCTTATTAAGTTCCGACTCAAGAGGATTGTACGAAGAAGGTAATTCGGCATCGTGAGTTTGGTCAGGTTCGGTCCACGACGGAACGGATAAGAAAAAGAAGTCCGCTGTCTTTTGCGAAACGTTCTTTGAATGCTGATCCTGATAAAGTGCTAGATAAGATAGTGACGACTCTCTCAGGTTTTCTTACAGACATATCACATATAGACATAACATCAATTCAATTACGACAAATTTAGATGCGTCCAACAAAAGGCAGAAGCTTATTGGCATGGTTTAGAGTTCTTGTTTTTATTTGGTCTCTATTTTTTAAGGTAAAGACATCGCCACAATTCGACTTATTTGGTGTTTAACTAATATAAATTAAGTTATCGAACATATATAATTTGTAAATTTAATATAATATAATGTTATGTAATATTAATATAATATAATGAAATGTTAATATAATATAATATAAAGAAATGTTTATATACTATTATGTTAATATAATAAAATGTTAATATAATAAAATGTTAATATAATATAATATAATATAATATAATATAATATAATATAATAAGATGTTATATAATATAATATAAAATAATATGATATAACATAATAAGATGTAATGTAATATAATATAATATAATAAGATGTAATGTAATGTAATGAAATGTTATGAAATGTTATGTAATGTGATATGATATGATATGATATGATATGATATGATATGATATGATATGATATGATATGATAGTTCTTGGTTGGATATAAATAATGCACATTAATGGCTATTGTTGCGATGGACATGGTAAGGCCCCATTTCATAAAAAAAATATCTGTAGCATTTTTTATTTTCATCTTGCAAAAAATAACTATATATTTTTTTCTATTCAGGCTTTACAACGTAATCAACTCAGCATGGCAATCATGCAAACAAATTGGGACTTCTTAATTTAAATTTTATAGTACATTATCTGTAATTAAGACAGAATCATTACACCTAATGACGTAATTATATCCATAATGGTATTTGCACATAATGCGGTAATGTTTAATCACAGACACGAGACGCCAGAATCGAGATTAATCAATGCGGAGGACATGCACAAAGATTTTAATAGGTTTTAAATTAATAAGAGTTTAAAGCACTGATATCTGGGAAACACTGGGAAATATTTGTTCTGTTATCAGTTTTGTCTGTCTATCTGTCTGTTTCTGCTTTTCTTTACGTCTTTATGTATGCCTGTTTATGATTGCCTGTTTACTTGGTATGTTTGTAGGTCATGTTTATCCGTTTAGTTTGTAATGTTTATTTGCCCGTCTGATTTGTTTGACATAATCCGCTCTGTATATCTGTATATCTTTCTCTTTCCTTTACTATTCAGTGAGAACAGCTGGACATAACCTTACACGATTACAATAAATACATTTCTGAAAAATTGGCATGCATAAAACTGTTATTGATAATCCAAAGTTTCATAACGCTTTGTCTAGGTTTGATACATATTAGACAATCCAGACCACTAACAATGTATAAACTAACACACACACAAACAATGCGATTCTGTAAGAGTTGTCATGTAAGCCTTTTATAAATGAACTTATTTGTCTCCCGTTTTCACTTAGATGGAATTTTTCACCCATTTAAGGCAAACCTACCATTATAATGATAATTGTATGATAATAAAACGTACTGTAACAAGACTGCAAATAGTTTCCATGAAATAACGAATAATAAAACAAAATACAACTATAACCGCTTTTTTTCTAAAAGCTGAGTAAATTTTGAGGCTGTCTGATAACAATTTACATAGTCTCGTTTGTAAGTAATTTTCCGCACAAACATTGATCATCATCGCTTAACTATGATTTACAATTGATTCTTCATTACATTTATTTCGTTGAGTGTTATATTGTTTTTTACAAGCGACTCTTACTATTTAAAAATGTGATCTACGTACGAACTGTCATATTAATCATTCGTACTTTGTGAATATTATATTATCTATAAAATAATATGAATATGGGCGGATATGCAGGTATACCTATACTGTACTTTTACGTTAAATATACCATCATTCAATCATTCAACAAAACAGGACTTCTATCTATATATGGACTTTGAAACCAGGAGCATGTCTTTGGTAGAGCATTTTTAACAGTACATTCTGTATGCGTTTGAATAATCTTGTGTAAGAGTGTCTTAATTTTAACTGATTTGCGAAAGGTTAAAAATATTTACACGCAAACAACTGCAATCAACATTCTCTTTATGTGTCATTTAGGTTATATTCAAGTCTTCAGCGGGTCACACATCTTGTAAAATTGATCAGATAAAAAATATTTCCTTTTGTAGTGCCTTTGTCCCTATGCATATTGACAACTTGTTAATGCACTATGATAGATTTATGTTTATTCATAAGAAAAATGGCTCTATGGCATGACTCTAACCTCGCAACCCGGAACGAATTAATTGCAAAGAGCTTACCATTTGACATGACGAAAATTTCTAACTGACTATATGTTGGGTTCGCATGCTAGCAAATAATGTAGTAAAGTATTGCTATGGGTGTTTTTTATCTGTGTATGTTATTTTGTTTCCGTTTCTTTCATTCACGTTAATATTTTACTTGATGTAAAAAGTTAGAATGTTAACGGCGAGAGTATGTCATTTAATTTGTGTCTTTAGTTGAATCTGTTCCGGTATCGTTTATCAAAAAAGTGTTCTGAGAGTTAGTGAAACAGGTTACGATGACCATTCGACTTGGAGCGAAATGATACAACTATGTTTTTCTATTCGCTTTAAACGTTTCGGAATATATATATGCACAATCTAACAGTTTAGGAAGATCTAGTATCACATTGAACACAAACTATCTCTTTAACACCTTTGCCAACATTTTCCATACAATTTTTTTTAAATTCAATCTTTGAAATTGTTCATCTCGCGTTAAGCCAATGTCTTAATTTAAACTGATTTGCGAAAGGTTAAAAATATTTACACGCAAACAACTGCAGTCAACATTATCTTTATGTGTCATTTAGGTTATATTCAAGTCTTCAGCGGGAAAGAGTTTATCTTCACAACGTTAATAGTACGTGTAAGTTTCGAAATAAACAAAATTAAGTAAAAGGTTTCAGGTTAATTAGGAAGAGAATTATTTACGGTACTTCCCTGCAAGGCACAGCCGACATCTCAGCCGAGTCTACTCACGAAGATTTTTCTTCTAAACAATATAACCTTTTTTTCCAAATAAGTATGTTCGCAGTTCATTCTGTCAGCCCCCACACTTTCAAATTAGTATTTATACTGTTGTAAATTAAATTTTAAATACCGTTTAACATACCATTTAACTTAACGTCCACTCAAATTTAAAAACGGTGAAGCAAATGACACTTAAAGTGTGCATTTCGTAAGTCTTAAAAAGGCTTATTAATAGACTGGAATATGAAATATCAGAACAGAACAGAACAGAATATCGTTAATTGAGATTTGTACATACGTACATCATCTTATACAAACATACATTCACACAATAAAATACAACAGTCACGTGATGCAATCACAATTTTACAAATATAACAATGAACATGGACCTTTTGGAGAGTAAATCTTTAATATCAGTGTATAGTTGAAATTATCTTGATAAAAGAAAAACAGCATTTGCATAGTTAAATAGTTTTTTTCTTATATTAAAGGCTTGCTTTATAATATTTAAAAGACCCGTATTACCTTGAGTTGACATTATTTATATCAAATTTGAAAACAGATGGTCTATTATAATATCTCAGTTGGTATGAAAATACAATTTTCAAAATAGTTTACGACATATGCGAAATATGAATACTATTTTAACAAATGCAAGCTGAGAAAATCGCATTTACTACATTAAATAGAGATTATTACAAATTGTGCTTAAGTACTCAATGAATGGTTGTTGTTTTTTAATTTGTGATTCTATAAAGATATGCAACCTTTGTTGAAATTGCATAGGTCATATAAAGTTATCTTTGATATATTACTTTGAATATCTAGATTAATGCAAAGAAATGCATCTTGTAAAACGAAAAGTTTTTTTAACTAATAAAATTTATATATTTCTTTAAACATCACTTAACAATTATTCGCGTCAGAATGACGTCAATAAAAGTATCAAGTCATTTAAAGCAAAGATGCACAATTCTAGAACACGCAGGATAAATTAATATTATTAGATACTTTTTTAAAACACAAAACTAAAAACAAACTTGATTACTCATTGTTATTACGTGCCTACGTTGCTTCTTATAAAACATTCAGAACTTGTATTTATTTGAAATATTTAGTATAAAGTATTGTTTCTATTTTAAATAATTATGATCATCATTTCATAAATATTATATTAAAAATATAAATACGGATTCGTTGCGAAGATTGAGATAATGGCCTTGAACTATTCATTACCTGCGCTATCCTTGGTGCTGAATGCATATCATGTCATTATATTTCAAAATATTGGAGTAATGTTTTCAAATGTTAACTTGTATGTTATATTGTATATTGTTGTTAGGCTATATATGCTTCCACAACAAACAAACAAACAAACATAAATAAATCTGTCTATCCTCGATCAGCGTCGCACTGTCAAGGTCCCTTATACACTGATCTTAACTAAAGTCTTGGTACAATCTTGGAGTTGAAATCGTCTCTATGCTTATCACAAATATAAGGCCAAACACTACCAGTTAAGGTCGTGATTTATATGTCCGAAATCTATTATTAAGTGGCAGATCAAAGTCACAAACAACATGCATTTGTAATTTATTGCAGTGTACAAATCCATATTTCATACAGGTCAACAAACTCACGAGCTATTAAAACTTATACATCAAATACTAAATTCAACTGTCCCCTCGCTGAGCAAGATGGCTATGTTACATGTAGACACCACAAACAAATCCGTTTTGTAATGAAGCTGTCTTTGACATCGGCTTTACAAGGCAATTTGCACCTTTAGATCCTATCCATAATCTTCAGTATGTTTTGCGTTTTATAATTATAGTATTTGGGTTCCCTTTTATCCTGACTTGTTTGTCACAAATCATTTATAAAGATGTTGTGAGTAATGGGCTCCAAATCGTGTTAGCGACAGAAGAAATTAGTTGAATGACTATAATGAGTTTAATGACAAAACTTAATCCAAACCTTAATGGATCTTGGTATTTTTCCATTCTTGTTCTTGATAGTTTTCTGTTATTGTTTCAGCCATGTTTGTTTAACACCTGTTTGAATTAAACATTATCACAAGATACAATATATACCATGTTGATATCACTAGATACAATATATACATATACCATGTTGATATAATGGATTGTGGCTATACAATTATGATGATATCATGGATTATGGCTATACAATTTGATTTCGAGAGGGATGGTAGGGAAATCAACGAATATATGTACCATCCCTATGTTTAATGTATGAATCGAGCAAATTAAATTATGTTCAATATTTCCACACAAAAAAATCATTTTGTAAGAAATAGTAAGTGAACAGCATGAACATTTGACAAAAGTAGCACATACGTTTGGATATGTATCATTAGTTTAAAAAAAGTCTCACAAGTTTATTTTGTTTTAAATTTATAGTAATATTAGGCTGAAGTAAGCAAACAATTTCATTTGTTTCTGTATCATATACATTCTAAAGTCTTTTTTTTTTGTTTAACATTCTACAAAGAAGAATGGTTTTGAGGCTTACAATACACGTATGAGGTCTATGTTAAGAGATGAATGCCTTTCGAAATCTGAAAAATTGATTTCGCAAAGCCGTGTATGAATTAACGAATGTCAAGACTGGAGGAAAATACCATGGTGCAAGTACATTTATATACAGGTTATTTCAAAGATAGAATAGCTTTAATCGATATAATTGATTTGCGTTTATGATCCAGGAACTCGGTCTGTCTTAACACAAGGAGAACTCAAGTATCTCTCGAGACACCAAACTAACAGACAGAAATAAATGCTTGCATTTGCCGAGATAAAAACAACATGGTCAATATTTGCACGGACAAAGCTTATCGAACCATAAGAAATGATAAGGACGTTTTCATATTGCGTCTTGTTATCTTAAGAACAAGTATTCTCAGCAAAAAACGTATTTCTATGTAGCAATTTAAAAGATCACCAAAAGAAATAAACATGTAATGTAATCAATTAACCACTTTTAAACACTGTTAAAAACGTTTCGACACATACTTATCACGTTGCTAGAGCAACTGGACAATTTGTATTGCAGTTTGATTGTAAATGGAATGTTGTCCGTTTAGGGTAAGTACTTGTTTATGTGACAATTGCTTATTCACTATATGCATTTAGTATAAATCTATAAACGTTAAATATTTCACAAAAGATTTACTTGGCGTATACGAATAACAGTCTGTATATGAGGTCAAGGAAGGCTTGCACAAGGTGTCCACCACAACGTACAGCCCAAGACGTACAGCATTTTGTTCATTTGTATTTACAGTATGACTGTACATAATATTTTAGAGATTTATTTTAGGTTTAATATTTAACCAAACTTTACCTGTATATAAGGTGTGTTTGTGAATAGTAACGGTTTGTCCCTCACTTTCAACTATAGCTTATAACTAAACAGGAAAGTGGTCATGTATTAATACATCAATTATGCAAGCGACCCCTATGCGTGAGGTCATCATATTATACCTTCAACTCCCTTGTTAATTATTATTGTAAAGATATTCGACATATGTCGCTAAAGTAAATGCTAGACTTTTAATTAAACCACACCTGAAAGGATTATAGCATTAATATTGAAAATGTAATTATTTAATTGACGCACAACTCGGAATTATTTGTTGGTAAAACAGAAACGTTGCGATGCCATTTTATATGCCATTTATGTCTCAGGCCATTAACCCATACGGTTCAAAGTAGAGTATTAAAGTTTATTTATTTATTTATTTATTTTTGAAATACATTGCAGCGACCAATTGGGACCATTATATCAACGTTCAGCTTTTTGGTGGAGGAAGACCCTTGTCACATGTCTTGGTAGAACCATCAGCGCACCGCAAGGCAGCTGGATGACCTTCCCACATTACATGTGTATGTCCTTCACCCCGAACGGGACTCGAACCCACGTGCTGAGAAGCTAAGCAGTCAGAGGAAAGCCCGGATATACAACATAAACATTGTAACACTATTCTCTAAATTAAAGGTGTAGATATACAATGACAATATTGTTTATGACAATGTTACGTGCTATGTTATAATAAGGATGGTTTCATGACCAGAATGTCTCATCAAATAACTATTAGTCCGTGATATAGGGAATAACTGTCACAATAGTAAAGCAAATATGAATAAATACGCAACACAGCTACCCTAAAATGACAAAATGCACGATGCCTAATGCGGACATAATGCGGCATAACGGATGACGAAGGTTTATATAAACTTAATAATACATGTATTTATAATGTCGTTAACATTTTCGTCCAAAGCAGTGTTTATCGCCTCTACTACAGTTGCAGACAATTTATCGCATTGACTTAATTTTTATAACAGGTTTACATGTAGTCTACGTTAGATGAATATATGCTTAAAAAAAGAACACCATTAATTGGTACAACGTAAATAAAATAGAGACGAGGGTTATTTTTAAATATATTGCAGCAATCATTACCAGCTTTTTGGTGGATGAAGAATAATAAAAAAAGTTTGGGTAGAACCTTTGTCTCACCACAGGACAGCTGGAAGACCTTCTTACATTAAGTATTTTGCACTGAACAGGATTCGAACCCACACGCTGAGAGGCTAAGCAGTCCGAGAAAAACGCGGATATACATGTACATCATAAACTTTGTAACAAGCTTGTTATTGATTCCCTAAGTCATAAACAATGTGTTTGATTCTTGAGTTACCTTTAATCACGATACTTTTAATAAGTGGCAGGGCATGTACATGATCGCCTGAATACATGTAGCAAGTAGTCTGATTACGGGTGTGTGAGCATCTTTCTTGTTTTAGTTTAAGATTTTGCAAAATCAGTGTAAGTTTTGAATACAACTATTTATTATAAGAAAACGAATTCCATTTGTCGTCACGTTAGGACAACTCATTAAATCATTGACTGAGAGCGCATTAATACACTACTTGTTTAACATTTTCCGAGGCGGAAACAGCAATTATTTTACAAGCAGGTACACAAAAATATGTATTCCACTCCCTGGCATCTCGATTCTGTATTTCCTTCTGTCTGAAACCAAGCCCATCGTTGCTATTTTAAAAGAAAATATGTAAGGATGCCCTCTGGCGACTAATTAACGTCGTCTGCGCAGACGTTAGTGAGGCTGACATTAGATAAACGTCAAAAATAAAAAACGCATATTTAACGAAAATGTGACTAGAAATAAAAAGCGCAAGAAAACAGTTTAAAATTCCTAAACATAATTTCAAGCCATTATTTTTAGAATTCAGACGAACATCTGTATAAAAATAACAACCTCCCATTATCGCGAATGTTTGCAATTGGCAAATATTTCTGCAGCAAACGGAAAACATTTGAAAGTTACCCTAGATTGCTTCGGCTGTATCAGTGCATGGCAGCACATGATTATTACACCAAAAGACTGTGGTACCTATATTTCAATCAACGTTTCTCTGCAATAAAAAAGAAACACAGAAGGTAATGTAAACTTATAATGCTATATTTAGTGGCTTGGCTAATGTCTAATAATGCTGCTTTGTTTTCACGATTAGGAACAATACCTTTGACATATTTATATAAAATCAAATAAGTCATATATATGTAGTTTTCCTCATACATGTAAGCCATATGCCGGTAATTTTTTTTTAGTTGTGTTGTTTGTTGTCGTTTTTGGTGGTGTTGTTTTTTCGTTGCTTTTCGGTGGTGTTGCTTTGTGCAATCCTTTCTAATATTATGTTCATCAATTTAGAAATATGATTAAGAGCAACTTCGTTATGCTTAAGGAGGTGCTGGTACATTGTTATTTATGGAACGGTCACTTCTAAACTTAATTGGTTTGACTTTCAGCCCAACAATTTAAATAGATGAAACCAGAGATTCACCATCTACTGTTAGGCTGTCTTTATTTAAAGTTCACACAACTGCAGTTGTAAAGCTATAAACAAGACAAAAGTATAGTTTAAAATTGATTTACGATTTTACAAATAACAAATAACTGGTATAAATATTAGAAAACAATATAGTTTGAATGTATAATAAATCTGTTTTACATGTTTTAATTTTCTGTGAACCAGTGTAGACCCTACATACAAGCATTTATCTCTTGAAACCTCTTCAGAATGATAATATTTCTTTCGTAGTAATTAGCATAGTTATTTATGTCGAGAATTTCACCAGTAACACTTACAACAGTACACCGCAACGGCCAATTAAAATCATTTAAGCGTCGTCAAGCTGCTTTGTGGAGGTATACCCTAGACAAATGTATGAGTATTACCACCGACGCGCCGCAGACCAGCTGAGAGACCTTCCCACATTACGTCCTTTGCCCAGAACGGGACTCGAACCCACGAATTGTAAGGATAAGCAGTCAAAATAGTTACAAATCGGCAACTCTGCCATTACGACCCCTTCACCAAATTTAACTTTAAGTTAAGTAACATTGTCAGTATAAGCTGTCGTACATTGAAATAAAACCACAATGTTAAAATAAAAATATTGTTAAATTCATTTTATCACATTTTAGCAAGTTTTCTGTTTCTGAAGTACACCTAATTTTCAGCACAATTATACATCTATTTGGTTTTATGACAGCTCGCAGCTATTTTAATTTTTTGTTTATAAAATAATTGTGCTGTTATATATAATAATTCACTTGAATATAAATCCATTTTTATATTATGATAAATTGGATTTGTTTACAGAGACGTCATCCAGGCCTATAATCAGCATCCATGGTACTGTACGATCTACCATTGTTGCAGAGTTTATTTATAGAAACCTGATACTTACTACAATGTTGCAACAGGCAGTATACAAAGACTTGGTGTCGTAAAAAAAGAAGAATTTCAACCCACTTTTAAATATTGCAGTTAGAAACAGAACCTTCCTGATAATTGGACACGTATATTGTATATTGTATACATAATTGGATCTAAGATGATGGCATTCGCATACATAAAGCACGTTCAAATATGTGTGAATAATAAGTTCTTTGTTCCTATTTGGGAGAGAAAAATATTAAGGTGCATATTTATATGGAATGTGTTGACATGAAAACGATTATTCATAGATATTATGTAACAGTCGCTTACATGCTTGAGCATAACAAAGAAGTTGTGATATTATTACTCATATAGTTATGGTGAACATAGGAAACATATTAAGATTTGAGGTGATATGGTCCATGTAATGTAAATATATTTATGCACATCTCGACCGTATTTATTTAAATTACCGTATATACAAGTTCTTGAATATATCTTGTCATGTTTTGTATATTGCTTATCATTAGAATGATAGTTAAGACATAGTTTGATCAGTTAGCTAACTTTGACACATTAATTATCACACGCACATTCTCTCCATGTTTAACATTTTATTGAATTTTGTGTTGTAACTTTTAAAACCGATTATAAATAAAATCAATTTATGACTTGATTTATTATTTTGTTATTTTTAGAAATGTCGACAAATTTAAGAAATGTTCATATGTTTATGCAGTAAATGGTAAGTGTGCAACGTTAATGCTCACTTATTGAAAAATGATCAGTGACATCTACTGTTTCACAATAATTATATTTCTTACAGATGGCAATTTAATTTTTTTTATAAAAAGGTTGAAATTATATAAATCAAATATTGTCTTAAAATTACCATACATTTAGTGAATGTCGCGGCCTTGCCCTTATGTTCAGCATTAACAAGAAGCAGATGAAGCAAATACCACCTTGTGTTTTAAACTTCTTCAATGATGTCAATATAATTGTTGTTTGTCATGGGATCATAACTACTTAATGATGTGAATAATACGCCCTATTACCATGTGGTGCGGTCTTATTTGCATAAACGCAATACTTGAAACTTCTATCGATATAATTGACGGGGACAACACCGAGTGCAATCCGATTCCAAAGGCTAGTCTAATTCAAGTAATCCAAATAATGCCATATCACGGAAAAATGTTTGTTGTTTAATTCTTTTGTTGTTCTATTTGTAATTACAATGCTGCAGTTTGGGAATATATTTAAAAAAAAACATCGCATTTCAAATTTCATGGAAATGCGTTGAATGTCAAATTCAAATTAAAACAGTCGAGATGGGGAGTAAATGGTGGCCTAGAGAAATGTCAATGCGAAACAATGAGAAAAATATATGATGAAAAGCTTTTATGTCTGATTACGTTTATTATTTGAAAGAAATGACTTCTTTTAATAAATTGTAACATATACCATAAATACTCGTATTATGTATACCTTAGTTCGTTAATTGCAATTATTTGTTCATTTAAACACTGAAATTTGATTATTCTTAAAGCAAATATATATACTATTTTAGGCCCAATTCTATAATCTTAAGTCTGTTACACTTTAAATAATTATTATTCTGGGGTTCACTTTTATTCTAATTTTTTTATCACAAATTATTTATAAAGATGTTTTGGTAATTATCTCCACATTGTTAGAGTCAGAAGAAATTAGTTCACTGACGTTAATGAGTTTAAGGATAAAACTTAATCCAAACCTTACTAGATCTTGATATTTTTCTATTTTGTTCTTGATATTTTTCTGTTATTGTTTCAGCTATTTTTTAACACCTGTTAGAATTTAACATAACCAATATATACAATATAATTATACCATGTTGATATAAAAACATATGGCTTGTGGCTATACAATTTGAGTTAAAGCATGTTCAATTATTAGATATATGTTTTGTGAATTTTACGTTATGCGAAACGCAAAAGATAGGTTACATGTATTGTAGAAAAGACAACTGGATCAATTATACGAATGCATTTAGAGTGACAAATATGTTAAGGGTTTATGTTAACAAGCAAATAGTAAACACAACGTAGCATAAAAACCTGGGGAAGCACTATTACTTATCAATGGAATTCCAGTCACGAGCAGATGATTGTTTTTCTCAATTGTACGAGTAGGTAAAACTCCAAATTTATTGTACGAGGTAGATGCATTGTATTAACTTGCTATTTTCCTTAAATGACTCATCACAAATTTGTTCTTACTTTTTGCTTGGCTTGCATGTGAAATACCTTTGTTCTGTGCCTTTTCGGAGTTTGGTATATGTTGCAATACTCATAGGACTTTGTCATATATTCTTATTCATGATCACAACAATGTTACTTGTGCAGAGTGGCGGTCGTAAAACATCTCCCCGTGCTTGTAATCTAAGTTGTCATTTAATTCATCTTATAAGGTTTGTTACGTGTATTTCCTTTGATGGACATTGAACTTTGGTTCTTCAATTCCATCTTCACATGAACAGGATGCTACAACCATTTATTCGTCTCTGGTCATGTTTGTTCATGATTCAGAAAGTTAATTTTATTTGTAGTCAACTATTTTTGTGTTGTTTTTCAAATCGAAATAATACCATATTCCTTTTCTGAACACTATGTGGACATTATTTTTCGATGACGTCACTACTTTCGTCATAACGTATAGAAAATATCAGCGCATGGACATTTTGTTTTAAAATAGATCGTTTTTCTTTTCGTTGCTTGCATTTGAGAAACTCGTCAGGAAGTGCGAGGTTAGAGCTCTGTAAAACCGGTTTAAGCACCCCAGTCGGTCCATTTTGCCGACTGACCGTTCCAAGGCGGTAACTGTCGGGTTTGGTCTTTTCCTTAAATGACTCATCACAAATTCGTTCTTACTTTTTGCTTGGCTTGCATGTGAAATACCTTTGTTCTGTGCCCTTTCGGAGTTTGGTATATGTTGCAATACTCATAGGACTTTGTCATATATTCTTATTCAAAAAAGTATAACTGTGTGGTTTGCCATATATAAGAAATAATAAAGGATTTCCCTGTATTTTCCCGTGTTGTCCTGCAATTCTGTGGACCCTGTTTGTTGGTATTGATGACTTCATGAAGAACAAAATCATTTTGCAGGAAAAAGAAAGTGAACAGTATGAACATTTGACAAAAATAGCACATATATTTGCACATATTTCCATTATTTTGAAATAATTTATCAACAACAAATTTTGTCATATGTAATCATAATATTAGGATATCGTACGCTATTTGCAGGCCAATATTTGTATTTCATTTCTTTCTACTGCATATATATATATAATCTATTTTAAGTTGGCCATAGCTTCAACAGGATATTTTCAGTGAGTGACTGTATATATCACCCATTTGATGACATTTAACCAATATTGTATTTATTTTTAGCTTTAATGTGGGATATGAATGATTTCTAATTACAGAGCTATTTTTAGATTTAAAATAGATATCTAGAAGACACTTTTGCAGGTTTAAATCGTGTAAAAATGTAAAATTGACTAGTCAAATTTAAAATTATGGGCAAACATACGATTTTTCACTGACTAGTTGACATGTGCAATGAAATATAGTTATATTTGAAAGAAATGTACCCGGTATGTAAGAATACACCATTACATCTTAAGAACAAACACAAGTTTTAACAGTCACTGAGACAGAGTCTATAAGCTAGACATTTATCCTTGTATTAAGTATCTGCTTGATATATGTTTTAATTATTAAATCTACAAATATCAAAGTTATAACAAATCATCCATACTCCATAAATAGTAATAAATAAATGAAAACATAATGTTTATTCATATTTACATATATTTTCAAAAGGGCACAAAAACAAGGTGTTATAGACACTTAATAGTATTAGCATACTATCACTGTGCTGTTGTTCAATACACCTATTAACTGTTTCATCGTGCGCATGCGCGAAAACCTACTTTCTGCCAGTACAAAACATTTAAATAAAGTTACACTACTACCCTTATCTGTACTCTACAGCACTGTAAACTCAGCTATGTTTCAATCCTAATCTGTCTCGCTTTGAGCCAGAACAGAAATGTGTGATATGGCACTAATTTTATGTTTAATATTTTAATTATATAGTAAGTAAATAATAATTTACAGCTCTCATATGTGTTAAGTGTATTTTAATGCCCATAAGCTGTTCAACAAAAGACACATATACCTTTTATGTAGGATACAAGATATGGCAAATGCAAGTAAGTAATGCTTTTAGTAAATATTTTATTGTAATGACTTGTGTAATAAACATATACAAAATAGTGTTACATAGTATCATAAATACTAAGAACATCGGCGTGTATATGTCAACAAATGTTTTCATTGTAAAATACCTGTAATCACAACTGACTCCAGGCCACCATCAACACCTGTGGCCTCAGCAGACCCGTTTTTAACACAATGTTGGACAATTAAGTCCTCACATTTGTTCAAAACAGGCTTGCTGCCACCGCCAGTCATTTTGGTTGCATCTATCTTTTCTTTTGCTGAAATAATTACGGGAAATAATAAGTTCAATAGCATGTGTGTCCAAACTATTTCCCCACCCCATCCCCACCCCAAAAAAGATACAATGATCTTTTTAGAATTAACATAATGTAAGCTACTATTTTAATGTTTCAACAAATAATGAAATAGATGCTATGTTTGTTTATATATTATTTGCATTAATCAGTGATAAAACACTGGAGTAGATGTTATGGTGAAATGTAGCATATTATTGTTTTAAAAGCCACACAACATTCACAGTAACCAGTCTTGCCAAAGCTAAAGAAAATTCTATATACATGTATAATTTCATTTATTTCGGCATATTTTTAAATAACAAATTAAAGAGGCCACCATTTTAATTTATATAAAATATATGGTCATATAAAAAGCCTTTTTTCTTATGTCTTGAATGAGCTTTATGCAACATTACACATGACATTTATTAAATGGTCACGCCTTAGAATATGATAAAAACGCCATAATCAAAGCATTTCAAAAAGATGTGTAGGACTGCAAAATATGATTATACAACATGTATCTCTCAGTAAATGCATTTTAATTACCTTTCCCTTTACAATTGTAATAGAGCTTCTTTAGTTCTGCAACACTGCGGATACAAGATGTTCGTCCAGATCTAAAAACAAAAATACTTATATAATCCTATATACATAATATTGTAATTATTACATGTTTAACAAGAAATCAGGTTTACAACTTGATATAAGCTAACCAAATACAAATTACAATAGGCCAACTCAAACTCAAAATATGAAGCGGAAACTGAAAGTCTATTTTGAGCAACGGTGACATTGACCTTAATCACAGACACCATATAGTAAGACCCAGATTACAATAACCAGTTTCGTTGAAAACATGGTTAAAATATAATCCCATATCTAAGAAATCAAAATAAATGTATGTTTATAGATTAAAATTAAAAGAAAAGAAAACTAAAATCTTTTTAGGATTAAAATATTTGTTATGTGTACTCTCTAAACTGTTTTTTTATTTGTTGAAAGCGAAGAACTTTGGCTACAATGTCTAAAAAATATGCTTGCAAATCAGCTGGAACAGGCTATAGTATACTATAGTCTCTTAGTTTGTTTCTGCGACGGACTATAGGTCTAAAGGTTCAGCATGACAGACTGCAGTTTCAACTTGCTGAAACTGAACATAGCAATCACGTGACACTAGCATGAAAAACGTTATACTATGTCGCCAACTTTAGAAATTCGTGTACGTGTTCTCTTGCATGTAATGATCATTGCTCGTATTTTTTTTTTTCATATTTGTGCAGAAAATTGAAAATTGTTTTTGAACATGAATTCAAGGAATTATTGGACTGTTTAAGAACTCTGTTAGTGAAATAATGATAGCTCTACTGTTATGATTTTGAACCACTGTCAACACTGTGCTAAGATCTACATGCAGATAGCTTATTCAATGAACCTGGTTAACGAATTATTTAAAGTAGATCCGTCACTGATAAGATTTCTGCAATGTTAAAACATCAAATGGATTAACACACATGGAATGGATTGGACGTGGATTTGTTCGACATGTTACCATTAATAATTCAAATTATGGAAGAAAGTGAAATCTACAGCTTTAAAACGGAAATCAAGACTAAACAGTGAGTAAATATATATGTGTTAGCTCTTGTTAATGTGTTCATGCAGTCATGTGTACATGTATGTGTCAGGGCTGAACGATATTTAATTTGAGAGATCGAGATCTATTTTATTTTATTTATCGTTATCGGTGTGTTCTTTTGTTTTATATTGTTTTTTTGTGCATTTGTTTACCATTTTAAAATCTAAAATCAATGTGTTTTGCTGGAAATAGGAAAGGGCCTTTATAATTAAATTTTCATGCGTACACTGACTTTTCGTCACTTTCTAAACCAATTAGTAAAATAAAATTATAAATTACAAAGTCAAGCTGACAGAAAAACAATGTAAAAACTCACGAATTAAGCACATTAGCAATTTTTTGCCAACATTGTTCTTTCTGTTTCGCACAATTTGACGCCCCTCGAAATTTTCCGAAAAGGTCGTCACTTTGATTTACTATCTCAGCAATGGCAAATTCCTTTTCGTATACAGTCCAGTTTGGATTCCTCTTGCTTGACTCCATTTCTAGCATCACCTGTCAGTGGCCCGTTGACAGACGATAGTTTGTTTACAAATCGACTCGTGACGTCACGTGAAAAACAGCTAAAACTCGCCTCCGAATGAAAAGTAGCTATGAAATTCTTAGCTAAGAACTTCGTTCGTTTTTAGCCTAGAAAATTCTTAAGAACGTTATTGAAACGCCAATATTTCAAAATTCTTAGTTAAAAATTTTAAGAGGCTAAGCCAACTGATCATTCTAATGGGTAAATAAGAAAAGGTCCTATCAAAACTTTCACAGATATTTAAATTTTTATCTACCTGTAGACAAAGGCAAACAAGGTCATGGTTGTTTTATTTCAAGTAAAATAAACCTTAGTCCAAGGTATGTCAAAAAGAAAATATACGTAACAATCCTAAAAGAATGAATTAGATGACATGCACGGGGAGATTTTTTACGACCGCCACACTGCACAAGCAACACTGTTGTGATTATGAATAGGTAAATAAGAAAAGGTCCTATCAAAACTTTCACAGATATTTAATTTTTTATCTACCTGTAGACAAAGGCAAACAAGGTCATGGTTGTTTTATTTCAAGTAAAATAAACCTAAGTCCAAGGTATGTCAAAAAGAAAATATACGTAACAATCCTGATAGGATGAATTAGATGACAACATAAGTTTAAGCGATTACTAAAGAACGTTCGTGAAACCGGGGCCTGGTGGCCTAGAAGGATACCCATCAGGAAGTGCGAGGTTTTAGCCTGATTGACTTTCCAAGGCGGTAACTGTTGGGTTTGCTCAACACAGATTTGTTCTTACTTTTACATTTAACCTGCATGTGAATACCATTATCCTGTGCCTTTTCGGGGTCTGGTATAAGTTGCAATGCTCATAGGAACTTGTCATATATTCTTATTAATTTTTTGCTAACATTATTATGAATTTGAAAGTAAAAGAAAATGACTTTATATCGATCTTATAAAGACATTTATTGCACAAACGAAACGATGGCGCACCCGAATTTGAAAAAGAGAATACATTACAGTAAGGATTAAACAAATTCATTCAAATCTTTTATTCTATTAAGAGAAGAACATATGAGGTGGGGTTATGAGATAGGACAAGATAAGATAAGAAATGATAAGATATTATTTTGAGTCGGCAAGATAGCCACAAATAACATAAATTCTAAATGAGTTTTTTTTTAAATCGACTATTCGGGTATTATTTACTTAATATTTCTACAAGAAAAAAGAATTCAATCGAGGCTTACAATACAAGTAGGACAAACCATGGTACAAGTAAATTTATATACAAGTTATTTCAAAGATAGGATGGTTTTAATCGATATAATTAATTTGCGTTTATGATTAGGAACTTGGTCTGTCGGAACATTGGGACGACTCAAGTATCTCTCGAGACACCAGACTAACAGACAGAAACAAATGCTTGCATTTGGTGAAATAAAAACAACATGGTTAACATTTGTACCGGACAAAAGCTTATCGAACCATAACAAATGATACGGACGTATGCATATTGCGTCTTGTTATCTTTAGAGGGAAAAGAAGTATGCTCAACAATAACCGTGCTTCTAAGTATCTATTTTAAAGAGCAGTAAAGAGATAAAAATGTAATGTTATCAATAGGCCACTTTTAAACACATTAAACGCTCGTGTTTTGACACATATTCATCACGTTGCTAGAGCATTGGACAATCTGTATTGTAGATTGATTGTAAATGTAAAGTTGTTCGTTATGGATAAATTCGTCTTTATGTCCCAAATGCTTACTCTCTATATACATCTAATTAAAATTGAAATTTATAAATGTTAAATATTTCACAAAATATTTACATGCCGTATACGACGAACAGTTTGCATATAAGGACAGGGAAAGCTTGCACAAGGTGACCACCATAACGTACAGCCGAAAAATGTACAAGTTGTTCAGGTACATTTACAGTATGACTGTTCATAGCATTTTAGAGATTTAATGTACGCTAATATTCAACTAACTTCTACCTGTACACAAGGAGGTGTATATGTGAATATTAACGGTTTGTCCATCACTTCCAACTATAGATTACAGCTATATAAGAAAGTGGTCGTGTATTAATACATCAATTATGCAGGCGACCCCTATGCGTGAGGTCATCAAATTATACCTTCAACTCCCTTGTTAATTGTAATTGCAAAACTGTTCAACATAGGTCGCTGTTGTAAAAGCTAGGCTTTTAATTAAAACCAACCTGGGAGGACTATAGTATCAATGTTAAAAACGTAATTATTTAAATGTACGGACAACAACTCGGAATTTTTTGTTGGTAATGTAGAACGTTGCCATGCCAGCTTATATGTCATTGACGTTACAGGACATTAACCTATACAGTTCAAAGTAGAGTATTAAAGTAGCATTACGAAACACTAAACTCTAAATGAAAGGTGTGGATATAAATGGACAATATTGTTAATGGCAATGTTACGTGATGTCCTGTAATAACGATGGTTCAATGACCAGAATGTCTTATCAAATACCTATTAGTCCGTGATAAACGGAATAACTGTCAAAATTGTAAGGATATATGAATAAATACGCAACATAATTCCCTTTAAATGAGAAATTGCATGATGTCTAATGCGGACATAATGCGGCATAACGGATGACACAGATTTATATAAAAATAATAATAGTTACATGTCTTTAACATTTTCATCTATAACAGTATTCATTGTCTCTAACACAGTTACTGACCATTGATCCCATTGACTTAATTTTTATTACAGTTTTAGTATACGTTAGATGAATATATGATTCAAAAAAGAACACACTAAATTGGTGCACCGTAAATAAACTAGTCACGTTGGTCTATTTTACATCAAAATATGGGATAATTTATATACTCAGGCTTTCGATTCAGTATTTAATATCATCTGGACCATGTTTTACATGAATCAGATATTGAAATTAATACACCGTGTTAGCATATATTAGGTAAGGTGCAGGAAACAACCCCGAGATAGAAAACCCAGCACTAAGCCAATCAAATGCCGTTTTTTGTCATAATTTGAGTGTAGCTTTTATCTACATTGGAACTACAGTTTAAAAAAATCAGATACATTGCATTAAACATTATAGCAACGTACAGCTTTATGGTGGAGCAAGACAAATGAAAAAATGTTTGGGTAGAACCACTGGCGCACCACAAGTCAGCTGGAAGAGCTTCCCATATTGAGTCCTTCGCCCTGAACGGGATTCGAACCCATGCGCCGAGAGGATAAGCAGTCAGAGGAAAGCCCGGACATACAACATAAACCGATTAACAGGTTTGTTATTAATTCCCTAAATGATAAACAATATGATTGACTCATGTTACCTTCAATTAGGGCTCTTTTAAGTAGCAGTGCATTTTTCTGATTACGGGTGTGTGGAAATATTTGTTGATTTAGTTTAAGATTGTGCAATGTCAGTGTAAGTTTTGAATACAACTACTACCAAGAAAACGAATTCCATTTGTCGTCCCATTGTGACAATTCATTAAATCATTGTCTGATAGCGCATTAATACTCCGCTTGTTTAACCTATTTCGAGCAGTAACAGCAATTATTTACAATCAGATACACAAAAATATGTATTCCACACCTTAGCATCTCGATTCTGTATTTCCTCCTGTCTGAAACCAAGCTCTTCGTTTCTATTTTAGAAGGAAGCATGTAAGAATGCCCTCTGACGACTAATTAACTTTGTTTGCGCAGAAGTTTGCGAAGCTGACATTAGATAAACGTCAAAAATTAAAAACACATCGTTAACAAAAATGTGACTTGAAATCAAAATACGTAAGAAGTTAGTTTAAAATCCTCAAAATATGTACAAACCATTTTTCAGACAATTTAGACGAACTCTGTATGAAAATAACATACCTCCCCGTATCGCGAATGTTTGCGTTTGCAGCAAAAGGAAAACATTTAAAATGGCCCTGGCTTGCTCAGACTGCACCAGTGCTCGGCAGCAAATGTTTATTACACCAAACGTCTTTGGTACTTATATTTCAATCAACGTGTCTCTGCCACAAACAGACACAGAGAAGGTTTTGTTTCTAAAATTATAATATCTTTAGTGGCTTGACTAATATCTAACAATGCTTCTTTGTTCAAGTTTTTTTTCAAAATTAAGTTATATATATTTAGTTTTCTTCATAAGTCATATGCCGGTATTTTATTTTCAGTTGTGTTGTTGTTTGTCGATGTTGTTTTGGGTGTTGTAGTTTTTTGTTGTTGTTTTGTTTTGTTTGTTGTTTTGACTTTCAGCCCAACGATTTAAACAGATGAAACCAGTGATTCCTCCTCTACTGTAAGGCTTTCTTTATTAAACGTTCACACAAATGCAGATGTAAAGCTATAAACAAGAAAAAATAGTATAGTTTAAAATTGATAAACGATTTTACAAATAACAAATAAATGGTATAGATTTTGAAAAACAAGAACGTTAGCATGTACAAAACATCTGTTTTACATGTTTTAATTTTCTTTGAACCAGTGTAGAACCTACATACAAGCGTTTATCTCTTAAAACCTCTTAATTATGATTATATTTCTTTCGTAGTATTAAGGATAGTTATTTGTTTCGAGAATTTCATCAGTAACCCCTAAAACAGTACACGGCAGCGGTCAATTAAAATCATTATAGCGACGTCCAGCTATTTTGGCGGAGGAATACTCTAGACAAATGTATGGGTATGGTATGGGTACCACCGACGCACCGCAGGCCAGCTGAAAAAACTTCCCACATTAAGTCCTTGGCTCCAAACGGGACTCGAACCTACGCGGTGGGAGGATAAGTAGTCAGAATAGTTACATATCGGCGTCTCTGCTACTACGGCCCCTTAACCAAATTTAGCTTTAAGTTAAATAACATTGTCAGTATAAGCTGTCGCACATTGTAATAGAACCACAATATTAAAATAAAAATAAAATGTTAAATTCATTTTATCGCAAATTAGCAGGTTTTTAGTTTTTGAACTTCACCTAATTTGCAGCACAACTATACATCTATTGGTTTATGACAGCTCGCAGCTATTTTATTATTTTTTTGTTTATAAAATATTTGTGCTATTATATATAATAATTCAAGTGAATATAAATCCATTGTTATATTATGTTAAATTGAGTATGTTTACAGAGATGTCATCCAGGCCGTTTGTGTTATTATTGGACAGTAGTCAGTTCATATAATCAGCATCCAGAGTACTCTAGCATTCACCCTTGTTGCAGAGTTTATTTATAGAAACTTGATAGTTTCTACAATGTTGCAACAGGCAGTATACAAAGCATTGGTGTCGTAAAATTAATAAGAATTTCAAACAACTTTTAGAGATTGTAGTTAGAAACAGAAGCTTCCTGATAGCTAACTTTCACATATTTATTATCAACATGCACAATCTCTCCATGTTTAAAATTATATCGTACTTTGTGTTGTAATTATTTAAACCGATTAAAAATTTAAAAAAATATAACTCGATTTCTTATTTTGTTATTTTTAAACATATCGACAAATTTTAGAAATGTTCACATGTTTATGCAGTAACAGGTAAGGGTGCAACGTTAATGCTCACTTATTAAAAAATGGTCAGTGACATCTACTGTTTCACAATAATTTCATTTCTTACAGATTGAAGTATAATAACATGATGAACGGTTGAAATTATATAAATCTAAAAATAACCATATATTTAGTGAACGTCACACCTTACTGTTCAGCATTAACAAGCAGATGAAGCAAATACCACATTATGTTTTAACTTCTTAAATGATATCAGTATAATTTTTGTTTGTCATGGGATCATTACTACTTAGTGATGTGAATATTACGCCCTATTACCATATGGCGCGGTCTTATTTGCATAAACGCAATTAGAAACTTCAATCGATATAATGGATTGGGACAACCGAGTGCAATCCGATTCCAAATCCGAGTCTAATTCAAGTAATCCAAATAATGCCATTTCACTGGAGGATGTACGTTGTTTAATTCGTTTGTGGTTCTATTTTAATTACAATGCAGCAGTTTGGGAATATATTAAACAAAACCATCCCATTGCAAATTTTGTAAAACTGCGTTGAATGCCAGATACAAATTAAAATGGTCGAAATGGGAATTAAATGGTGGCATAGTGAGGTGTCAATGGAAAACAATGAGAGAAATATTAGATTTAAAAAAAAGCTGTTAATACTGAATACTTTTTTTATTCGAGACAAGGTACTTTTTTATAATTTGTAAAGAATACGTCAAATACTGTTATTATGTGTATCTTAGTTCGTCAATTGCAATTATTACATTTATTGAACTTTTCTGATCATAGCAAGCTTAAAAAATCCAAAACAAATCCACAAAAAAAGTGTCTGTAGACTTATAGAAGACATTATCTCACGACTTTTTTGTAGTACATGTCATTATGAAGCTTTACAAAAGAAGAAAAATACTTGAAGCCTGTAATAAGGAAATATAAAATAGGCACAGCAGTCAATCAAATCTGGATAAAACTCCTTGTTTTTTATTTTTAAGTTCTGTCAACCAGTAAGATTCCTCTTCCATAATTTAGAAGCTCCATTCTTTACTGGTAAACCTTGTTATAATAGCGTTCAGGGTTAATGAAAATGCAGAACAGTGTTGTTGTTGTTGTTTTTTTTAATTTTCGTACATGTACGTTTTGTACGGTACTTATCATTCTTACATCATCTATAATAAAATTCCCTTAACCAGCATTAGGTTACCATTGCAAACATTATAGCAAATATTCTCCTTTTTATTGTAATGTATTAAGAAATTGTGTACGCGTAATAAGTAAGGTCGCTTCTGTTTCTGTCCCGTGGAAGAAATAAACTGACATCTAAAACCTAAGGGCAGGGCGTAATCAGGTCACGATATAGAAATTCATTAATTCTGATTTGCCAATCGTACAAGTAGACCTTGATTCGAGTATGACTGACAACTTTATTAATTCCTGATAATCAGATTATGATAACAGTTTGTGTTATCAAATTAACAATTATCAAAATCGACGGATGTCGGACCAAAGATTGGAGAAAATATGGCAAATCGGGAAACAATGACCTTAAAGGAAGACGTGTCACATGTGATAGGCGATACCGGTCTGGGTAGAACGTTGAGTAAAGAAATGAATACCTAAATAAAACGATGAATATTTTTAAATAAAATATTAGGTTACTATTAAACTACTTTAACTTAAGTGTTATTTTACAGTTAATTCAAAATTAAAACAGTTACAGGTTTTGTATTGCTTGTTAAAATATATGAAAAATAAAAAATAAAAAAACGCAAACTATACATTTTCTTTCAGATGCTGTCTTATTTACAGCTTTTATAATTAGTTTAAAGTATTTTGAGTCCACATATTGTGATTGCGGTCCAAAACCGTATTATATAATTGGACAAAATACTGTCTAATATGGTGATTTACATTTTAATCACATGAAACATATTGATTGTGAAATTTAATAAATGGCTATTGAATTAGTGTCCGTGTTGATCCAATAATCACCCAATGCGACAATAGAAAATCAATATTTTTAATTGGCGCCGATCTTAGAGAGAGGGCCTCTCATGGAATGGCTCTGTAAACTCTGTAAATGGAGAACATATTGTAGCAGGAAATAACGAAATAACATTAAAACGCATTTGTTTGGCAATGGTTTAGCGTTTACAGAAAATGAAAGGTTAACGGTTCAGCGAAACATATCAATGTAGGAGACAACAATGAAAGATGCATGGCATAAGGCAGTGCGAGCTTTATGTAGAAAACAGTAAAAGATCGTGGACATCGAAGTAACCATCGTCAGTGATCTTTAGGTAGTATACGTTCTGAAATAATTTAATGGATAGTATGGCAACCATCAAAGCCTGCCTGCAAGCTCACGGTGACGCCTCTTTGTGATATTTCTCGAATTGTGCAAAACAAAAATTGTACCATACATTATATTACAGCGCAGTTAAACACTATTTCGATTTGAAACGTATTTATGATCCAAACTTAAGAAAGTTTTTGACTTTCCAATGAATAGTTCATTTAATTTATTCATTAACATACCAAAAATGCGATACTGATAGTGACGTCATTAAAATCCAATTAAAAAATAACGTGTGTCAATAATATTGTTCCAAAATATTTAAACATTGATCCATTCCAAAAGCCATTCTGATCATGGCAAGCATAGAAAGTTCTAGCAATATTATATTCTCGTTAACATCGGTATACACAAATATAATGAAAATCATGTTAAAAAGTAACAATTATCGTTCATACAAACACAACTTTATCAAATATCTCTCATATGAAACAATTTCCGGTTGTAGTAAAATAATTATATTATCGATATGCCGACAAGATAGCTTGACACATTAACGTTAATGTATTCATCAACAACATAGTATTGCTTTGTATCATAATAAGAACTGCATTGTTTATGAGCATTGCCTGATTAAATGGCAGTAATATTCGGGCTATATAGAATTGATATAACTCATCGTTAAAACGAAAATGATTAACACTGTTTAACAATAAGTTTTGCAATTAGCTTTAAATGACTTCAATACACTAGAAATAGTTCATTAGGAAAATCATTACAATGCACGGCATTACTTGACGCATGAAGCACTACTTGGGTGTTTACAAAAGTCTTCAATCGATGCAAGAACAGCTATATATAAGCACAATATTTTTTTAGATTTATTTATTTACGTGATATATTTTACCTTGTGTTGATCAATTCTAAAATTTGTTAACACAACAATAGGCCATGATTCTATATTTTTCAAACAAACCCTAAACCGTTATTTAGCATTAAAATACACGTTCACTATAACAACATAAACTGCTTAAACATGAACTGGCTTTAAAGTCAGCGTAGAATCACATTATTTATGTTGTTTTCGTGACAAATTCTGCTTGTTTTGCAGGTAGATTTGTATCAAATTAGATCCGTGTTTACTGAAAACTGTTAGTTACTATAAAAATATAAGACGAAATTACTGTTCTGTTGTATTATGTATATTGTAACAACTTTCTTGTTGGATTAATCAATTAAAATTTGAAATGCCTAGGAGGTCCACTGGCATAAGATTTTCTTTTTCATGTGACAGCTGTCAGACTGCTAGAGAAACACTTAGATGAACAAAAATAGTAGTTATATTAAAGGGCTTAAGGAATATATTTAGTTTGCATTTGCATGTTGAATCCTAGTGAGCAGGGAGAATGACATCGATAGACATTTGAGACGGAAGGGATGTCAAAAATATTATTCTGTCTATTCGGGAAAATATGACATACCGTAGGGTGTGGTATATAAATGATTATGCAAAAGTTCCTCCTAACAAGGCAATTGTCAATGGTAGATTTTATTTTAACCTTCACGAAGAGTCAAACTTTTTTTTTATACTTAAGATATTTTAGTAATATTCTTTTCTGTTGGTGTTTGAATTGAACAAATATTTGTAATCGGCATATAGAAAACTAACGGAAAATTACACTTTCGCAGTAATTCAAGCATAAAAGCAATGTTTTTATTTTTGACCAGTTTTCCTTTTGGTGGCTTCTTTTTCGTTTTAAAGTAACTTATATTAAAACACAAATATTGTCTACTTTATAGCGATACCCACGTTTGATCCAAAATATATACAAAATACCTGCCACCAAATCAATAGCAGTATTATTTATGAAAATATGCCACGCGTCAAGGGTCTAAATAATTATAACTTGACAATAATTATAACTTGACGAGAGAAACAGCACGCAATGAACAAATTATAGTCCAGTGAGCTGTGTCCCCTAATGAAATGACTTTAGTTGATTTAATTAATTTGCGTTTTTGATAACGGACGTTGTCTGTCACTAAGATTTTAAGATAAAACAGCACGTCATTCATATAAATAGGAAACGCTTGTCGAACCAGAACACATGATAAGGGTGTATAAATATTGCAGGTCTGCTATCACTTGAAACATCAAACCGCGCTTGTCATCCAACGTGCTCTATAACGATTACTTCATTAACCTACAACGAGAGAAGCTCTGTGGCGGTGTCAGTTAGCCGTTCACTAGCGTGTGTCTCGTGTTTTGGAAAAAAAGAATCTTTACGCCCAATGCAAATAGGTCAAAATGTCTTGCTAACATAAAAGCGGATAAACGGTATTCCATTAAGTAAGACATTATTATTTATCGACTCATTTCAACATTTCAAATTTAAACCAAAATATAAAAGTCCGATCACCGATGGAGAAATATTGTTTTCAATCGTGGACCTGTTTCTGTGTGTACGGCGCGTAGACAGTCCGTGGCATACAGTGTTACCGTTAGAGATGTATAAAAATAGATACGTGGCGGGGGCATGAAAATATATGTTTCGTGATAGTTCATATTAAAAATAGTTGAATGTACATAATATTCTGAAGTGCCAATCATTGTGTGACATGCAGATTAAACCGTCACATCATCATGATCATCATCATGATCATCATCATCATTATTATTATTATTATTATTGATAAAAGTAGTAGTAGTAGTAGTAGAAGTAGTAGTAGTAGTAGCAGTAGTAGTAGTAGTAGTAGTAGTAGTAGTAGTAGTAGTAGTAGTAGAGTAGTAGTAAGAGTAGTAGTAATAGTAGTAGTAGTAGTAGTATTTATCGATTTTAAGGCAATACTTTTATTATTATTATCATCATCATTATTATTGTCTCCCTCTGTTTGGAAACGGCAAAATACAGATACTTCCGCTTCTGTCATACAAAAGACGGAGTCACTTGTTAAACAATTATATATGTTTCGATTTTGAGGCAATACTTTCCATAACTACGTCATCTGGAGATAATTGTTTCTGTGAAACAAATCACTAAGAAAAAAATTACGTTTTCTTTTTTCTTTTTTTTTGCATTTTCTCACCAGGAATGCCAATTAAATGTTAGCAAACATAAAAATAGTCAATGGCCAAGTTTAAGAACTTGAGATTGTATGAATTGTGTAAAATCGACGGAGATCAAATACATATGCGGCTCCAGGTACGGGAGGCCCCTGTTAAATCACCGGCCGCGACATTGCAAAGTCGTAAAAGGGTAGTGGTATGGCACCCTATGCTAACGCTCAAGCAAATATAAGGGTAGTTCCATGACTGGTTGGCCCGGTGTCAGGATAATGTGACTCGGTGTGGTATCGTGGCAGGTGTTCACGGCACGCTACACACAGTGAAGGCAGCGCTATATCTGCAGCAAAAGAACACCGTCTCCAGATAACTGAAATACTGTTGGCGGGACAATTAACCCAATAAACAAATATTTACGACAATGTCCAACCAGTATCATATGCATATTCTTTGTCACGACATAACTAATAGTAAATATAAAATGCAATTAAGTTACATGTTCGTGATTTCACGATAATCAAGCTGACGTTGTGTTTATTTTTATTTTACAAATGATATTGTTTGGGTTTTATAAAGTTTAAAACGAAATAATTCAAACTTTATGGTTTTGTTATTTCCTTCTGTCATTAATTATTTTGCATAAACGGAGAGGGTATCTCAGTGCTGATAAAGGAAGGGAACGAACCACTGACATTTTTTTTATCCGATCCTTATTGAGAGAACCAAATACCAAGATGATAGAATAGACAGTATTATAATAAAAACTTTTAAAATTATGACGTTATATTTTACATTCCCTCTGACATATTTTCGTATTCATTATTTTTACAGGCGTACATCTTAATGAAATTCAAAATCCGTTTGTATTTATAGATGCGAATCAATACAAACTGTACACAATTATATTGCAATTATAAGGCCTTTCAAATAAGTACATGTAATGTATCAAGATGACACTCATTTACTCAGTTTACTCATTAATTATTGCTTTAAGACTATTTCTTCCATGTGGCGTGGTAAAGTTTGCTTCTTCTATTATCTTATTCTCATATTTTATTGTCATATATCCTGCTTGTGTTCAATTATGTAAAGGTAAATAAGAAAATGTCCTTTCAAAATTTCCACAGATATTTAAATCTTATCTACCTGTAGACAAAGGCAACCAAGGTAAATGTAAATGTGACAAAAACAAAGAGACGAGATATAACACATAAAAAGAAAAACCATCAGTTACCGCCTTGGAACGGTCAGTCGGCAAAAGGGCCAACTGGGGTGCTTAAACCTGGTTTGTGGAGCGCTCCAACCTCGCACTTCCTGAAGGTTTTTCTGTCAAACAAACGGTGTAAATAAAATATTCCGTCAAAGTGAAACAACTAACAGTTACCACCTGCATCGGGAGTTATAATGAACTTATGTACATACATAATAACTAGTTATAAAATTAACTAATAAAATATGTACAATATGTACAGTAGATAAAAGCCTTGGCAACCTAAAAATTCCAAATGAGAGAGTAGTTTTAAATAAAATAAAGCAGTACAACGCTGACATACCGAGATTCTATCATGAAAGGCCTTGTATGTTTACATTTATTGATTTGATGACAAGAGAAAGCAGTAAACTACTGTACTAACTTGCTTTATTTTTCAAAAAGGCATTTATTGTCCGAAAAAAAATCATTTAGATAGCCAACAACTATCACTATATAACAGTGTTTAAAGTATTTTGTTGTTATTTGCCATGTTTATTGATGAACCATTATATTATATTTTGTGTTTATGATCAAAACTTTAGTGTTATATGTTCAAGTTGAATGATAAACAACTTCTGTTTTGTTCTGTTCAGCTATTATGAATACGAGAGGGCGGGTGTTATTATAAAAAGACGAGTAAAAGCAATTAAATGAGAGCTGTTGAATACCAACTACCAACAAATTAACCCAAAACATTAAAACCGAATACTGATTTGCAAATAATGGGTTTAACACTTACGAAAGATGCCCAATATTTTTCCTAGTCCAGAGTTAAAACCTAATACGTGTGCACGTGGCTATTTATTTGCTACAGAATTATGACATTGACGTTTTGGTGCTTTAATACATCATCATTGAATAATTTTGTCATGGTTAATTCTATATTCATTAATTATATTGTGTATTGTATACTTATGTAACAATTTAAACTTATTTTCACTCCGTACACACTTAAGTTATTACATGTAGTATATATATTCGTAACACAAAGTTGTATTAAGATTTAAAACAGCAAGGAAAAATGGTTCTGGCTGGTTCATGTGGGAAATTTTAGTACTAATTTTTTTCTATGTTTATATGATATACATGTAAAAATTTTACCTAATAAATTATTATATTATTATTATCAATTAAAATCGTCTTTATAAAAGGGGGAAAATCATAAATACTTGGTATGAAAGTTATTGTTTAAAGTATAATAAATTGTATAAATTACAAAATCATATTAGCTCATCGTTTGCTGTAAGTGTGCATGCCTAATAATACGAGAAGCAATAGTGTTGTTTATTATTTTAGGAACTGTTTTTGTTTCTCTCCTTCGATATCGTTAAATCGATCAAAAGAACTGTCTCGTGACATGTATCTCTAACATCATTGTGCATACTCAATTGATACTTGAGTCGCCACTCTAACCGACATAATGAAGTGCCAGTACATGTTGAGATAAAACAGCACATCATTTATATAGACGGGACAATCTTCCGTCGAACTGGAAATATAATAGGGATGTTCAACTGTTGCAGTGCTGTTCCATATAGAACATTATATCGAATTATATTGTAGACATCATTATGTTAGAGGGACAACGTAGCAGAATTAGTTATATGTATATATATAACAAATAGAACATGGCCTTGAGGGCAATATGCAAATTTACGGACTGGTTGGACAGACTGAGGAAGGTTTATGGCTCGAAGCGCAGCTGATATGATGCCGAATCTAAATCCTCTCATCCCTTTTGGTACTGTCATTTTTATTATAATTTGCTATCAAATGATAATTTTATTTGTTGAGTGTCCACTTCGTGTTGCAATCGGGGATATCCTATATCGTTCTCCAGACGCAATTCAAACGTCGGCGTTGAACGAACGCAGTCGGCTGTTCAGAAGCCCGTCGTGTAGGTTTCAAAGGAAGAATCGTGGCCTTTTTCTGCTAGATATGTTCGGAAGAGCTTCACTGATTGTTTTGTCGCGGCTTTGGTGTTTTCTGAATCCTTAGATTCGCTGAGTTTCACTAAATCTGTCTCCGATAAAGAGGCGAATCACTTGTCGTGGAATTCGCACGTCGTAAAAATCGCGTTTAAACAGTCAAACAAACTGGATGACGTCATAAACAATCTGTATTAAGAATTATGGACTGGGAAGCCGGTCTGTATGCGATTTATGGACTGGGTGACGTTTCAATAACCTACAACGAGAGGGTACTGAAATAATCGTTATATAGCACAGCGGATGACAAGCGCGGTTTGATGTTTCAAATGATAGCAGTCCTGCAATATTTATACACGCTTATCATGTGTTCTGGTTCGACAAGCGTTTCCTATTTATATGAATGACTTGCTGTTTATCTTAAAATCTTAGTGACACACAACGTCCGTTATCAAAAACGCAAATTAATTAATTTAAGTATTATCATTAGAGGTTCACAGCTCACTGGACTATAATTTGTTCTTTGCGTGCTGCTTCTCTCTTTAAGTTATAATTATTGTCAAGTTTTTTTTAGACCCTGAACGCGTGGCATATTCTCATACATAATATTGCTATTGCTTTGGTGGCAGGTATTATGTATATATTTTGGATCAAACGTGGATGTGGCTATAAAATAGACAATATGTGTGTTTTTAATATAAGTTACATTAAAACGCAAAAGAAGCCACCAACAAAGAAAACTGGTCGAAAGTCAAAATATTGTTTTTATGCTTGAATGACTGCGATAGTGTTATTTTTCGTTGGGTATCTATATGCCGATTACAAATATTTGTTTAATTCAAACACCAACAGAAAAAAATATCACTAAAATATCTTTAAATAACAATGCGTTTGACTTTTCATGAAGGTTAAAATAAAATCTTCCATTGACAAGTGCAATTAAAATCATGTGTTATATAGTAACATACCAATTATTTTCATTAAAGTTATATTCTATATTTACACCAAGAAACACTATTAACAAACTTTATATTAATTTCATGAATGCATATTGATCAAATGAACTTTTACTTTAACGTTAAGGTCTGAAAAAAATATATAAAAGAAGAAACGTTTTTACACCTCGTTTTTAAACCTAGTGCCCTTATCTTATATTGGTACCTACAATCTATGTAATGTCTGTACAAATGTCGTAGAAGCCAATATAAGGATATTGTAAACGGTGTTAACATAAGTACGCAATTAAGTTAATGACGAGGTTTCATGTTATGGAGCAATAAAGTAAGTTTAGTGTCCAGACATTCTTGTTAAGTACCTCTTACTGCGCGACATATAAATATAACTGTCACTATCGTATGCGATAAGTGAACAAAGTCTGCTCGATCACGGCAGTTAAACTGTGAAATAAAAGTGAAATAAAAGTAAAATACTACATACGAAATGACATGAATTATTTACTATTCCGTTCCTCTTCGTAAGACTGTGCAACCCAAACATAGCCTGACGCCATAATTAATTATCCCAATTAATCGATTATTTTCCTATAAATAGCTCAGTAAACCTTTGGTTTGTGTTTAGTTCATCGGGCCACTATCAATATATTAACTCATTATGACGTTATTTGTATAAATAGTAGTATAGTAATGCTATGATGCAATAGCTGTGCGTTCCCACCTCACATGACTCTGTGTTCCTTTGCAATAATGATGGTTAAAACATGAAATTTTGATAGAAAAGCTTGAAAAAGTGATGGTAAATCCTTGAAATAGGGATGGTAAATGCCCGAAGTAGAGATGATAAATGCTAGAAATAGTGGTGGTAAATGCCTGAAATAGTGATGGTAAATGCCTGAAATAGTGATGGTAAATGCTTGAAATGGGGATGGTGAAAGCTTGAAATATTGATGGTAAATGCTTGGAGTGGTGATGGTGAAAGCTTGAAATAGTGATGGTAAATGCTTAGAATGGTGACGGTAAATGCTTAAAATAGGGATGGTAAAAGCTTGTAATAGTGATGATAAAAGCTTGAAATAGGGATGGTGAAAGCTTGAAATAGGGATGGTAAAAGCTTGAAATGGTGATGGTAAATGCTTGCAATAGGGAAGGTAAAGGCTTGGTAAAAGTTTGAAATAATGATAATAAAAGCTTTAAATAGGGATGAGTACAGCTACTCTAACTATGAGTGTAATCTAACTATAAGGGTAAATTAATTATAATCGGATGTTTATGTTTAAATGACCTGAATAAATGAAGGCCCCGAAATAATTAGTACCAAGGAGAGGACTTTATACATTTGACATCAATCTAAGATCGTCTTGGATCATATTAACAAAGAGAGTCTGGAGCCGGCGAAGTCATAGGCAAACCAACGGCGATTAACATCGGGGTAGCGCAAATAGCACTTATAATGATAATCCAAACACATCGGATAATTCAAGAATCATCTCTCGGATGTATGTAGGAAGTCAGATTACCTCGGCCATTTCCCTAAATGGGACTTCTTTTGTGACAGACGTCAAAACAAAGATGGCAGCTCGGATGACAGCTTACTATAGTACGATGCCTGTTAAACGTCACTTTTTTGGCTGCTTTAAATTTAAATCATCTAAGTTTAATCTACCCGGCGCAGCAACGACAAAGCTGTCAAACGACGCCATTGTTTATGTTTTGTGCGAACTACATTTTAAGCATCTTCTTCCGACTTCCGGCGAACAAAACGATCGCCATTTCTGTCAGTATCATTGCACCAGATCCATCCGAGGGATGATTGTCCCGAGGACGGAATTACCCGAGGAGTTCCGGTTGTTATAATGAGTGTAGTAAAACACAAACGGCGACATCATCCGAAAGTAAAACAACAATCGAAATCAGACTACGAACTGCTGTTGAACTTATTCCTCCAAGGATTAGTCCACCAAATATCCGTGGCTGCAGTTTGACAGTGGTAAAATGACATATGCAATATGCATTGCTGTGGGAAAAGACAGATCATTTACCCAAGGGTTTAACTTCGTAACTTTCATCATTCCACGTTGACAAGGCATATATCATTCATGCAGCAAAAGTCTGCTGTTAAGCGCAGTCCATTAGTAAAAACATGCAAAATAGTGTCTGTTACGGAAATAATAAAAAAGAGACTGCAGTTAGCGCTATGAGATCAGTATGCAGGTTAGTCAAGGAGCCAAGAAGATATCATACTTGAACGTTTACCAAGATATAGTGCCTGATATGTTCTATTACTTCAAGTTACATTAAAAGGTGAAACAAATCCAGGAAATGCAACAAGATACCAAACTGTAGAACAAGGAGCGGGCGGTGTAAGTAATTGTAAGCAAATTCATGTATCTATATGCTAAATATAAGTATAAATAAAACCTAAATTAATTAAAATCCTTTTAAAATGTCTCAATACAATCTAAGACTAGAATCTTATTTTCCGGTATTAACTGCATTATAATTTCAAGCATAATTAAAAATAAAATAAATGTAAGTTATTCAGTATTATATAATCATATCATAAGCCCTTGCTGTTTATTTGTTTATATCGCGTGACTGTAATTGCGTAATACCTTCAATAGGCTTAATTGGCATTTGTATTACATGCACAAATTGTTGCAATTAACTGTAATGAACATTTAACTTTCTGTTATAACTATATATGTTATAGTAATATTAACTTGTTGTTCTTCTTTACTTCCACGTGCTTTTCCATGTACTAAGCATTACAGACCATCTTCAAAAAGTAGGCTTCACTAGCTAGATACATGGCAAGCGAAATGGAAACGTCCAGTAACAGTAATGCAAGGAGTATCTTCAAGTAGATCGCCACCTATTCCTTCATATCAACAACACATCTTCTTATAGACATAATACCCAGGGTTACCCATCTTGCCATGCCTTGACACAATGTAGACAAAGTTATCCGAAAGTAGGAGCGGATGAAAAGAAATGATGTCGCATATTCTTTCTTTCTGCCCATGCCATCAGCAAAAAGTAAGACACTAAATAAAACATCATTAATGCAAATATTCGATGCTGTGTTGGATCTTAAAAACAATTCAAGGTCGTCTAAGAACAATGACACAAGGGCAGGAGAAATAACCTCGCCTTGCCTCAGTCCAACATAACAAGTATAAAAATTAGAGAAGCTATTACATTGCCTCACACATGACTTCAATTCACTATACGTATTCGTTAGTACACGTAACATCTTACTTTTAATACCAATTTTATGTAATTTAAGCCACAGTGAATTTCTATTAATAACATCGAAACATTTTTTCAGATCAATCATATCTATATACAATCGTTTATTATTAAAGATATAATGTTGAACAATAGATTATAACATGGTATAACGTGATCTTAAAATTAAGTGGTCACGTGGTTTTCTCAGTTTAAAAAAGCTGTGTACTGTAGCGCAGATAGATATTGCATATTTGTATTAATAAACAACTAGTTTATTACTAGTCACAGTCCTTTTTTTATGAAACACGCCTAATTATTTTGTTATATTACAAATAATTATTTTATTTATGTTTTCTCAATAATTTTGAAAATATTTATTTTCATACTTCTGAACCATTTCAATATTTAAACATTATCAAAGTAAGATATTAAAAATACAAAATGTGTTGACATTACTAACCTACTGTTGGCTTAATCTTTTTTGCATGAGTTAAAATCACCATAGGCGCATATAGCGAAAGATTGTAATTCTCTGATACAAAAGAGACACAAAACGCAATACAACACACAAAATGAAATAGATAATCAAAATAATTAAGCATATTTGTGCTGAAATGTTTTATTTTTATGTTATTGGGCTTATCGTCCCGCCAACAGTATTTCAGTTATCTGGAGACGGTGTCCACTTGAAGCAGACATAGTGCTGACGTCACTTTGTATAGCATACCTTGAACACCTGGCATGATACCTCACCCAGTCACAGTATCCGGACACCAGGCCAACCAGTCATGGTACTACCCTTCTACATGTATTTATTTAACGTTAAGGGGCAATATCAATACCATATTTAACGACTGGTATGTCGCGACCCTGGATCGAACCCGGGGCCTCCTTACCTGGAGCCGACGCTCTACCGATTGCGTTAACATGTCCGGTGTGTAATGACTTTTAGTAGGATTAACATTGTTTAAAATCACATGTGCTAAAACCTAAGCATACATAACTTCAGTACTGATAAGAAGCATTTAATAAGCAGTTTTGAAAACTTAAACCAGCCTAAAACATATAGTTCATAAAACACAACGTGACATAACTTGTTAGTTTTTAGACATACATTTCGTAATGGGACTATATAACATTGTCAATGCACCATCCGTTACATTTAATAAACATCGCTTTTGGAATTGTAGAGTGTCAATTTTAATTGGAAGATGCACTGTAAAATGTTGTGTCAAAATTTTACCACATAATGAAACCAAATATCTCGTGACTACGTATTCAGAATTGCATTTCTCTTAAACGATGGCTGGACGTACATCTTGTTAAAGGGTAAATACTCAAGCAATTGTCTGACTACGAGGATTGGTGTATAATAAATGCGGTGATTGCTTAATATATGTTACACCATGTGCCTATATATGACATGATATAGGATTTAAACACAGTATCCTGGAAGGCAAAATATACGCTCCTATGTTGCGGGAAACGGTATTATAACCTTCGTTTATAAAATATTCTTCAATAAAAGACGATTGCACTATTTAGTTGAAGTTAAACTAAAAACTTTTTCACTGCGAACACATCTGTATTTTTTTTTACTGTTTAAATAAACACGGGGATTGAATGGTTTTATTTGATGACCTTTACTCTTTGGCTTCGCTTTTTTAATTAAAAATTTCAGCATATTCCTACGTGGCCTGTTTTATGTACATAAACCTGCATATTCGACTAGATGCAATTATCTTTGGGGTTTGTGATAAACGAAACCCCAATCTTACATGCACATTGTGCTGTACAAGTAGTGGTAAAGGGCAACAAATGTTTTTTTAAAAAAAATGCCTCTATGTGAAGAGCGGAATAGTCCAGTGGTAGGAAGCATGACTCCGGGTCAGGGGTTCGAAACCCGGTCAGGTGGCCGTATATTCCCTTGAACAAGAAATTTACCTCAAATTGTTCTATACTCCCCAGGTGTATAAATGAGTACCTGCGAGGGTTATTCGGTCAGTAATATGACTTCCCAACGCAGTAGCTTGAAGGTAGACTATAACTAGGTACATGTATTATCTAATACCTAATCAGCATCTGTATGCATCAAGCTGTTCTCGCATAAACAACTTATTGCGTATTATTTGTTTTGGATTATCCGTTGTCGTGTCCAGCATGTACCGAGGCGCATTGCACCGTATAAGAATATGTTTGAAATACACTCTGTTAATATTTAAAGAAGCATTTAAAGTTTATGGAGTTCTGTCAAGAACCAAGATCTTCATCTTATGTGAATTCATTTTAACTGTCTACTTTATAGGCAGGACCTGTATTCAGGCACTAAGTAGCTGAAGCAATGAGCAGTAAAACGTCTTGCTTGTCAATATGGGGTTCGAACAAGCGACCCAACGATACGGAATCAGACGACTTATCTAAAAGACGACAATCCGACATGAATTTGTTTCACAACAAGAAACAAAACAATGAAATGAAATATTTAACATGGATGTTTGTGGTATGCGTCAAGAAAGTGTTGTTTTCAAGTCAAGAATGTTCACAAAAAATATAACATTTATTATATTCTGTTAAACAAGGTTTTAAAACAAGCGTATGGGTACCACGGTTTAAAGTCAGTTTTGCATACATCTATGTGCATAATCCTACGTACAGTAAACAGCAATTTATCATTAAAATCATATATAGGGTAAAAACATGGTATGTTTGGGATATTTTCACATAAAACTGCGAAGTATCTAATGGTGTTGTTTCGTGATATCTCCTAATTACGTCATTGGGATGTTAAGATTTCCTTCGCTTTTTACCATAAGCTTACATACGGATGACATTATCTCGAAAAAGGAGATACGTGAGCGCAAACCGCTTGACTTACCAACATCATAAATAAACGCAACACAACAATATATTAAATAAAACACATGTTTGAATGTTTCTACTATCACTGGGACTGTAATCTGATGTGACCGAGCATTACTCATTGGCTGTCAAAACTTAGCTGTCGAATGGTCCCTTTGCATGCTAGTAGATTCTTTGGCAATGACCAGCGAAGCCGGTGTTCCCGCAGTAGCAATATAAATTTATATCAATGTGATGAATTCATAGTACACACATCGCATACCAGAATTGGAGTGTCAAACATGGAAAATTGATGCTTGGTTCTCTTGATTTTTATGCGAGCTATATACGCATAAGGATAATAAGGCAATGTGTTTATGTAGTCTTGATAGTATTGTTGATTTCTTAATTATATTTCATTGGTTGTCTATGTTAAAAATATGCAAGTATAATCAGTGTACAGATTTGCTTTCATCTGTTTTAAACCGGTAAACCCTCCTCGAACGACTTTAAATCTATCTTAAGAGAAATCAGGGATTCACTATTTTATATATATATACATAAAGCCTAAAAATATCTCCACCAAATACGGTGAGGTACAAATGTTCATGTTCGATGCCAATACCCGAGCAAATGTTGTTACTTTTAACGACCAGTAATTGCTTGTTTCAAAGTAAAATACACCATTAGAACACAGCAGTTTTATATTGATACACAACTCATACATGTTGCGTATTTATCAGCTTCCTTTTTGTAATTTTATTCCTATATCCGTAATATCAAATCATTCATACAGACAGCAATGAATTATCAGTAGGCAATTATATTACTACGCGTAGGTTATAATCTGCATGCGTCTAGTCAATCACTTCCGTAAATCAACGTTGACAGACTGTTAAATGGGGATCACTACTGAGATTTCCACTTAAACGCAGGGTTATGGGCAGAGATGTGTTTTTCATGTTTGATGGACACTATAAATCATATAAACACGGACACGATAGACGTTTTTATTTAAATAGATCGGTTTTCTTTTCATTGCTTGCATTTAAGCAACCCATCAGGAAGTGCGATATTAGAACTCTGTAAAACCGGTTTAAGGACCCCAGCTGGTCGTTTTTTGCCGACAGACCGTTTCAAGTTCAGTTGAGTTTGCTCTTTTGGGGAAATAACTCATCACAGATTTGTTCTTACATTTACATTTGGCTTGCATGGGAAAACATTTGTCCTGTGCCTTTTCAGAATCTGGCATATGTTGCAATGCTCGTAGGCCTTTGCCATCTGTTCTTATTCGATAGCGAAATGACAAATAAAGAAAGCTGGAAGTAAAATGTCATCTTATGCGTTTTTATATAGACAAATTAAATGACAGTCATTATATTGAGCGAAGACGTAATGTATCATTTAGCATTAATACCAATAAAAGTGGTGGAAATAAAAATTAAGGCACAGCAAAATTGATGTCATACACAAAGAAAAATGTTTGGCCCATGACCTTTTCCAATAAGGTTTCGCACACATATTAAAAAAGTCTGACATATCGCACCTTAAGCAGTGTGCTAAACATAGACAGATAAAATATTTAGAAAAAAAGAAGGAATAATGCATAAGCTATTTCAGAAAGGATAAACAAAGACACATTTAAATGCGTGTTTTACGCTGACTCAATAAAAGAAGATCCAACACAAAGCAAATAACGGAAATGTGTCACGCTTATCCAATAAAAGTCAGGTGTAAACACCGATCTTACACAAATATAATTTGCGGGAGGTTTAACACAGACACATTTGAAGGGTGATTTCACACGAACACAGTTTTAAATAGGTTTTACACATACAATTTATGGAAGGTGTGACACTGATACAGTTAGACAGTCTAACAAAAAAGACAATTTACGAAATGTTTAAATTTGCACAATCACAAATTGTCTATAAGATACAATATAAATAGGATCAGACAAGAAACAAGGTTTCGGGGATATCTAACAAAGACTCAAAATTAAAGAAAGATCCAACACATATATCATATAAAGGAGGTCTAACTAAGATAAAATGGAAGGCCTAACACTGACAAGTTTAAAAGAAGGTCTAGCGCATGTAACATAATAAGATGGTCAACCACAAACGTAATGTAAGGTTTAAAAACCATGGGGCCATTTTTCAATTACATCACTCATTTCTCTTAACGATGTCATAACGTATCTAAGAAAACGTGAGCGCTTGTAATTTTCAATTAAATAGATCGGTTTTCTTCTTATTGCATGCATATGAGAAACCCATCAGGAAGTGCATGGTTAGAGCTCTGTAAAACAGGTTTAAGCTCCCCAGTCGGTGCCTTTTGCCGACTGTTCGGTCCAAGGCGGTACTGTTCGGTTTGCTCTTTTTTGCTTAATGGCAGATCACATATTTGTTCTAACTTGTATGAGTGTGAATACTTTTGTCTTGGAACTTTTAAAATGTTGGTATATGTTGCAATGCTCATAGGAGGTCTAACACGTGCACAATAAAAGAAAAGACATAGTTAAAGGAATGTCAATCAAGGTTAAAATATGGTCACAGACAACACACGTGTACAGTAAAAATGCGCAACGTTTAAAGCATTTAATGATTATTCTACCGCACAGACACTACCAGTGAGGAATCTATAACATCATTACTAAGCAATGCATATTCCATTTTCAAATATGCTGACGCAAACATATTTTTAAAAGCAAAAGAATTTTATAGCCACTTTGATATATTACTAGAGATTTCATCTCTTTCATTAAGTAAGTTATGCATGCAACAACTTTGCTGTCATTTCTTTTGGCAAAATATATTGTGTATATATTTCTTAGCAAATACATTCCCGAGATATATATTAGGACAAATAGGGTATTTAACAGCTCGGGGATTGGCCTGAGACGTATCTATACAATTCTTAGGGATATTTGTTGTGTTTTTTTCACAAACTGTTATTTCTGCTTTTTAAATTGCAGTAAATTCACAAATCTGTCACAAGTTGATAATATCTTGAATATCAGAAATCCAGATCAAGGCTATAAAACTGTGGAAACTAGTCGCAGAGATTTATACTCAAAGACAGGAAAATGTCTTAATGTTGCCAAATGAAGGCGTTCGCTAATACTAGTAAGACAACAAATTATCCAGTATATTCGGCTGAGAAAAATGTAGAAGCATTTTCAAACAGCGGAGACGGGTTTTCATAAAACAAAGGCTAAAATTGTGGAATGGGATAGGATTTGCCGGCATTTTGCAAATACTGTGATAATCATCCAGTGGTTCGATTTTGTTACATGTATTTGATTTAGGCAAACTGTCGGATATCACCTTTAAGTGACTGATGCAACAGTATTTACACTCTGTCCATCAAGTTTTTCATTAGATGCATATCATAGCTATTCGCGTAGAAAGATTATATGTGTTATGTTGAAACGAAAAGCACCTAAATTTGGGACTGAAATTAAAAAAAACTTGTTGAAACTGAAATGATCATCTCAGTAAGATTTAGTAACAATGCTCGAAGTATTCAGTATTTAAATTGGTATGTATCACATATTTCATAGCGGGCATCATTGTGACGTCTAGCTTTTACAGTTGACATAGGTACTGTTGAACAGACTCCGTCATTCATTTTTTATTTTCTCTTTATTTAAAAATAAAGTCAAGAAACTGTGTGAATTTAGACTAGTGTTTCTTAGTTTAAAACGTAAGGTGGTGTTTGTTATTGTTTTGTTTTAAATACATTGCCGCGACAGATTATTATAGCAAGGTCAAGCTTTTTGGTGGAGGAAGACCCCTGACACATGTCTGGGTAGAACCACCGGTGCACCAGCAAGTCAGCTGGATGACCTTCCCACATTAAAGCCTTCGTCCCGAACCGGAGTCGAACCCACACGGTGGAAGGCTAAGCAGTCAGAGGAGTAACTAATCGGCGACTCTACCACTGCGCCACGGACGCCCCTTTAAAGCTTAATATTATTATTTCTAGTAAAACTAGTTTTATAGGCAAGAACATTTAAAATAAACAGATAATTAGATCTTCTATGCTATAAGCTTACACGTGGGAGTTCTTGGCATGATGTGTAATGTGATACACTAAGGTACAGGCAAGTGTTGATGTCAAATAGATTTCTTTACAAAGCTAGCAGGCTAAAATCGAGACTGTTAAAGAAAGAAACACGATCTGCTTTAGCTTTCGTTTCAATCATTTTTCCTTTATATTGTAAATTATATGTTATATTCTATAAGATATTCGAAATAAATATGTTTACTTATTTAAACTAAATCGATAGACGCTTTAAAAAAGAATTGTGCGGCTGGCATTTTAAGGGGAAGTATGTAAGGTATTTGTTGTAACAACTCGGTTTACATTACTGGTCTCGGGAGAACATTCTCTTCTATCACCCTCTGTGGGTGTGATATTTATATACAGTAAAACCTCGCTAAGCGGGCCAAGTGTGGTTCTTTTTTAAAAGTGCCCCACTTAGCGAGTTGGTCCTTTTATTGAAGGTTTTCTACTTGAATACAACATGTATATGTACATGTACTTATACTTTTTTTAATAATAGTTAATATCGTGTACTGTCAATTGTTTTTAAAACTATTTATGATATTAATGACGTAAATAAGAAAACAACAACATTTTATTTAAAGGAAATGCGTATATAGTTACAATATTGTTTTTACAGATAATTAGAATCTTTACAAACAATATATGGATGCCTTTCTCTAGACAGTTGGTCTCAGTGCGGCTTTGATTTTTTTTTCTTGAAAGACAAATCCAAATGTACCCATGAGAATGAGTTCAGAAAAGCCGTAAATGACTTTCAAGAACATGGGTAAATTAATAAGACCATATGAGATGCGTATTCTGCTAATTGATAAACCTAGTCGATGTGATTTTATACAATATGTGTACATGTGTGTTCGTATTTAAATAATTTATCAAGATATACTAAATTGATATGTACTTTATTTCCAACGGTCTCCGTATGCTCTTAATGGTAAATGAATAGTCTTTTCTGCAATGCATTTCTCTTTTAAAATTGAAATATACTGATTGCATGGTATCATGAGCGTTAGAACGTCTTTTTATTTCAAAAATTATTCGAAATCGTCATTTTAATTTACTTTATTGAAAAAAATGAAGTGAGATAAAAAAATGTCCTTTTCATTAAACTTTGTTGCTTTTTATCAAGGCCCGTATTTACCAACCATTCTTAAAACAAAGTCATGTCTTCACCCAAGTCCCAATTTTCATAAAAACAAAAATAAGCTTATTTATGAAGTTTAAATTTGACTATAAGCTCAAAGTTGCAAAGTTAAAATGACATACAAAAAAACAGACATGTAGTTAAAACATACTGAAGAAATTGTGGATTGAAATACATGACATGATCAATTGTTACTAAACTAAAAATAGTTGGTGAATACTTGTCTAGGTATCGTCTAAGTTTATAAAAGTTTAAGTTCATTGTCGAGCTTATGTTTTCCTATGAATGTTTATCATTTAATCTGTATCATCATCCCGATTTTCTCAGACCAAGACACTGTGTGTCCCCATGGACTTCTACATTAAATTAAGGGGAATGGAGATTAATGGGAATTTTCGTTATCTGGACCATTCAGTCGCAAATTATCGACTTACGCCGTAAGAGATAATAAATTGCTCTCAGTGTTTAAGAGTCATAAGATGTAGTGCAGCAAAGTTTGCTCTGTGATCATATAATACATATACCATAGTTCTATTTTTAATTTAATAATGTATAAAGGTCGTTGATAAGTATTTGTCTCTTTAAGGAACGCGTATATAACATACATTATGATATGTCCCCAGTTTGAACAATAATCCACCATGGGGGTGGGGGTAATTTCAATTGAAGTTCAGTTCTACTTGGAACAGAACATGGAAAGAAAACATGTTATTAGTTTTTGATTACTAAAATGTGTATGATTCTAGTGTGTGTTGATGTAGTTGCCCGTTTAGCGGGAAAAAACATGTGATCTTTAACCTTTAGGGGGCGTTTTATCATAAATCTTAAGATCGATTGAAAAACGTTTTTCATTTTTGGTCTTTTTATAACTCCTCTGTGCGTTTCAACAAACTGCCGTAAGTGCGATTAGCAGCAATTCGATCAACAGCACTCTTAACATTTAGGAGCGATTTTGCACTGAGAGCGATTTCCGAAATGTTAATGAAACGCTCTTAGGATGAAAAACTATTCTTAAGAGAAAAAAAACGATCTTAAGATTTATGCTGAAACACGCCCTTAAGCCTTAGCGTCAATGGTAGATTTTATTTCTAGCAATCTTAAAACATTTGGTTTGACCCGCTCGTGGATTGAACAGACGGCCCTTGCTTCGGTAAGAGAACAATCTACCCCTGAGCTAAAGGCGAATAATGTTCTGATTGCTTGCTTGTTTTGTTTTTATAAACATCACAGCGGCACAATTACGGTGAGTATTCCGACGCCAAACAATTTGTTAGGAGAAAGATATTGGACATATGTCTTGGTAGAATCTCCGCCGTTCAGCATGGCAGCTGAACACTTTCTCTCGGTATTGAATTGTGTGGTATGCTCCTGACAAATGAAATTAGTCAAATTTCAATTCATCAACATGGGCAATAATACAAATGACACAGTCCGATGCGGATTGTTTAAACAGCTTGGAAACCAAATTGGCTGAATAAAAAATGCATCTGATGAAATCTGTAAAAAAGAAACATTATAATTTCAATATTTCGTACAAATTGATAACGCTCTATTGGGAACTAAAATAGCGGAATGTTATTTGCTCGCATATGGTTCTTTATTAAATACTCCCATTGCGGAGAATTTTAATGCAGGCTTGCAAATGGAAAATGATTGCTTCTAAACAGAAATATTAATTTTTTAACAAGCACTACAAAAAGGACCCTTAACTGAGGGTGTTGCATAACGTGTTTAGAAATGCTTAATTTTAACTTATTATTTATAGTTTAAATCCAATATTTGTTGGAAATGCATCTTATTTCATTTAAAGACACTACATACATATCGTTATATTCAGTATTGAAAAAGAACACAAGAAAACAATATAAAGAGATATTTTAAAAAATAGAAAATGCTTTCTGATAAAAGTCACTTCATAGAACAGTTTTACTGCCTCAGCCTGTCTGAACAACTTCGAGTTTTAAGATTGACGTTTATATTAAAAGACATTTAGTAATATATATTGTTTGCATGAGGCAATACAAAATGAAGTATAATAACAGACGCATTGAAATCTCTAATTTTATAATTTTATACTAATATGTACGTTGATAAAATTTCAGATCGACCTCTATACAATGTTAATACTTGACAGCAACCTTTGAGATAAAAACAACATGTCAGTCATTATATCGGACAAACCTGAACATGTGACTAGGACATACCAATAATGTCAGCTATTCGTGGTTCTCCAGAAATTGATGAAGCAAGCAATTTGATAATTATTTCAGAAAGGCCAGGAGTATTGAGGCGTATATGAAGTGTATTTTATTATCCAAAATACAAAATAAAAATTGATTGAAATGTTTGCTAAAACCAAAAAAAGATACTTAAGTTGTAGTTGTCAGCATACGCGCATTTATGACATGATAAGTGCATACAGTATGCACGATGTGATGGTGTACCTTTTATTATGTTTAAAATACATATAACGTATTGATTTAAAGAGGCACTGTAGCTGTCACACAGGTTCCTCGTCATCTAGTCCTAATTTTAGTTTAGTGTCCAGACATTTGAATACCTATCACTGCGTGAAGTAATTTCACAACTATGGAAGATCAGTGAACAGAACACTCGCAGAAACGACATGTTTTTGACAAAGTGAGGAAAAAGAGACATACTTTAATATCAAATTGAAGGGACGTGACTTGATGTTTTTCTCTACTATCATTGGAACTGAACAACTTTTTACAATGTTTAACAACAAGGCGCTTATAAGTGTACTTTCTAGTTTGTTTTAGAGATCACCAAAGCATCAAAATAATTATTTTATCCAAAACAGTCTACTTTATAGGTGGTATCAGTACTCAGGCACTGAGTAGCTGAAGCAATGAGCAGTAAAACGTCTTGCTTGTCAATTTGGGGGTTCGAACACGAGACCCTATAATCCGGAATCAGACGGCTTGTCTAAAAGACGACCATCGCCCATGAATTGCTTTCACAACAAAAGAAACACAAACAATGAAATGTAATATTTAACATGGGTGTTTGTGGGTCAGATACATTTGTGTATGCGTCAAGAAAGTGTTGTGTTTTTAGTCAAGAACGTTCACAAAAATATAACATTAATTATATTCTGTTAAAAATGTTTCAAAACAAGCGTAGTGGCACCATCGTTTTAAGTCAGTTTTGCATATGTATGTGTGCATAATGTTTTCACATAAAAATGCGAAGTATCTAATGATGGTGTTTCGTTATATCTCCTTATTACGCCAGTTGGATGTTAAGAATTCCTTGATTTATACCATAAACTGCGTTACATACGGGTGACATTATCTCGAAAAAGAAGATAAGCGAAAACAAACCGCTTGGCTACACGATAGAAAGGCCAACATGATAAATAAATGCAACATTTTTATATATTAAATAAAAAAATATGTTTGAGTGTTTCTACTATTACTGAGACTATAATCCGATGTGACCGAGCATAACTCCTTGGATATCAAAACTTTGCTGTCTAATGGTCCCATCACAAACAAATAGATTCTTTGGCAATGACCAGCGAAGCCGGTGTTCCCTCTACAGCAATATAAACTAATATAAATTTGATGGATTCATAGAACACATCGCACAACTGAATTGGAAAGTCAAACATGGAAGATTGTTGCTTTGTTCTCTTGATTTCTATGCAGGCTAGATACTCTAGATACATGTATATGTAAATATATAATATCTTAATGATAAAATAAATTGATTATCTTTACCAGATACGGTCGGGAATTACCAAATAATGATATGATAATAATGATTATAACATTAGGTATCGCCAAAGCTTTTCAAACAAATCATGTTCGATGCCAATACCCAAGCAAATGTTGTAATTTTTTACGACCAGTTATTGCATTTTTCAAAGTAAAATACACCATTAGAACACTGCAGTTTTACATTGATACACAACTCCTACATTTTGCGTATTTATCAGCTTCCTGTTTGTAATGTTATTCCTATATCCGTAATATCAAATCATTCATACAGACGGCAATGAACTATCAGTAGTCAATTATATTACTACGCGTAGGTTAAAATCTGCATGTGTCTAGTCAATCACTTTCATAAACAACGATGACAGACTGTTAAATAAGGATCACTACTGCGCAGAGATGTGTTCTTCATGTTTTATAGACACTATAAATCATATAAACATGGACACAATAGACGTTTTTATTCAAATGGATCGGGTTTTTTTACATTGCTTGCATTTGCGCAACCCATAAGGAAGTGCGATATTAGAGCCCTGTAAAACCGGTTAAGGACCCCAGCTGGTCCTTTCTGTCGACTGACCGTTCCAAGACGATAACTGATGGGTTTGCTCTTTTTGTTAAAGGACTCATCACAGATTTGTTCTTACATTTACATTTGTCTTGCATGTGAATACATTTGTCCTGTGCCTTTCCAGGCCTTTGTCATATATTGTTATTCGATAGCGAAATGACAAATAAAGAAAGCTGGAAGGAAAATGGCATTTTTCTGAGCTTTACTGAAAACCAAATAAATCACAGTTCTTATAATGAGCAAAGGAAAATATGCCCTAATGTATCATTTAGCATTAATACCTATAAAAGTGGTGTTAACAAAAACCAGAACAAAAACCACAGCAAAATTTATGTCTAAAATTTACAATGTCCAAACATACACAATAAGAATTCTTGACCCATGACCTTTTCCAATGATGTCTCACACACATATCAAAAGTAAAGTCTGACATATCGCACCTTAAGTTGTGTGTTAAACAGAGACATATAACGTATTTAGATAAAAGAAGGAATAACGCATAAGCTATTTCAGAAAGGTTAAAAAAGACACATTTAAATGCGTGTTTACGGTGACTCAATGAGAAAAGATCCAACACAAAGCAAATAACGAAAATGTATCACGCTTATCCAATTATAGACAGTTGTAAACAACGATCTCACACAAACATTATTTGCGGTAGGTTTTAACACAATTGAAGAGTGATTTAACACGAAGACAGTTTTAAATAGATTTTACACATACAATTTATGGAAGGTGTGACACTGTTACAGTAAGACAGTGTAACAAATCAGACAATCAACGAAAGTTCTTAAACCTGCACAATCTGAAATTGACTAAACAGATACAATATAAATAGGATCAAACAAGAAACAAGGTTTCAGGGATATCTAACAAAATTAAAGAAAGATCCAACACATATATCATATAAAGGAGGTCTAACTAAGATAAAATGGAAGGCCTAACACTGACAAGTTTAAAAGAAGGTCTCGCGCATGTAGTATAATAAGATGGTCAACCACAGTCAAACTTTATGGAAGGTTTAAATACCATGAGAACATTTTTTCAGTTACATCACTCATTTCTCTTAATGATGTCATAACTCATCTGAGAAAACGTGAGCGCTTTGATATTTTAATTCAAGTAGATCGGTTTTCTTCTCACTGCATGCATATGAGAAACACATCATTAAGTGGATGGTTAGAGCTTTGTAACAAATGTTTTAGCTCCTCAGTCGGTGCCTTTTGCCGACTGTCCGGTCCAAGGCGGCACTGTTCGGTTTGTTTACCTTTGCATGAAAGTTAATACTTTTGTCCCGGGTCTTTTCAACTAATGGTATATGTTGCAATGCTCATAGGACTGTGTCATATTGCCTAATTAATACAGTTAATGGTAAAGAAAGGTCTAGCATGTGCACAATAAACGAAAATACATAGTTAAAGGAATGTCAATCAATGTTAAAATATGGCAACAGACAACACACGTATACAGTAAAGATGCGCAACGTTTAAAACATTAAACGTTCATTCTACCGCACAGACAATACCAGCGAACTATCTATAGCATCATTACTCAGCAATGCATATTTCATTTCCAAATATGCTGACGCAAAAATATTTTTAAAAGCAATAGAATTAATAGCCACTATGATATATTACTAGAGATTTCACCTTCTAATTGAGTAAATTATGCATGCAACAACTTTGTTGTCATTTCTTTTGGCAAAATACATGTTGTATATATATTTCTTAGCAAATACATTCCCGAGATAATTATTCTGTTTAATTTTAACGAACAGTTAGTTTCGCACTTCTTACACTTTAGCAACACAAACGTTGACCTACAACACAAAAAGTTGCAACATTTCACAGAAATAAAATTATAAATAGGGCTAATAGGGTATTTACCAGCTTGGACATTGGCCTGACACTTATCTATACAATTCTAAGGGATATTTTGTCTTTCACTAGCTGTTATTTCTGCTTTATTATTTGTGGTAATGTCATGAATCTGTCACAAGTAGATAGTATCGTGAATATCAGAAATACAGCTCAAGGCTATGAAAATGCGGAAACTAATCACAAAAATTCATACTCAAAGACAGGAAAATGTCTTTAAGTTACCAAATGAGGGCGTTCGCTTATAATAGTAAGACAACAAATTATCCAGTACATTCGGATGAGAACAGCGGAGACGGGGTTTCATAAAGCATAGGCTAAAATTGTGGGATGGGTTGGGATGGGAATTGCCGGCATTTTTGCCGATACTGTGCAGCGACATTTCTATCATTATAGCACAGGGGCACCTATGTGGTGCCCAGGGACTGAAACCGGTCAGTCAAAATCGTGGTATTAGATAAGATAGTTGTAACCATATATACTATGAGGCTGCACATGAACTCCTTGCATTTATTTTTCTCCTTTTTGCATAACAATGATAGAGATTAAATAGATATATGAGCAAGAAAAAGTAATGCATAACAATGGAAAGAAGTTGTATATGCAGATATAATTTATCTACAATAGCTTACACTCATTAGAACATTTATTGCAAAGAGATGCGACTCATCATTCGGCATACTTTTTCTTAAAATATAGCATTAAAAAGAATAACGGATATTTCTTATGAATGCATATTGCAAATCATGTCTGCGATGCCTTTGTGCTTTCTGAAACGGTAATGACATTATTAAATAGCGACCTTACTGTCAGCATACTTTAACTTTTAAAGAGGGTGTCCGACAGTTTAGACCAAAATTTGTTTTCTCAAATAACCAAATAAGACGTTGAAAAGGGGTTTCAAAATGCTCTTCATTGATGACCTAGATTTGTTATGTTGTAACGAAAATCACCTAAATTTGTGACTCAAATTAACAAAAACTGAAAGATGAACAAGTTTCAACATGTCAAAACTGAAAGGACAATCTCTGCAAGATTTAGTAACAATGCACGGAGTATTTAGTATTTAAATTAATTTGTCTCGCATACTTAGGAACTGTTAAACTGACTCCGCCATTTATTTTTTATATTCTTTTTATTTAAAATAAAGTCAAGAAACTGTGTGAATTAAAGCTAGTGTTTCTTAGTTGAAAGCTTAAAGTTATGCTTTGTTATTCTTTAAAAAAATACATTGCAGCGATCAATTATGATCATTATAGCAAGGTCCAGCTTTTGGTGGAGGATGACGCCTGCCACATGTCTGGGTAGAATTACCTGCGCCCCAGCAAGTCAGCTGGATGACCTTCCCACATTAAATCCTTCGTCCCGAACAGAAGTCGAACCCACACGGTGGAAGGCTAAGCAGTCAGAGGAGTTACTAATCGGCGACTCTGCCACTGCGCCACGGACGCCCCTTTAAAGCTTAATATTATTATTTCTAGTAAAACTAGTTTTATAGGCAAAAACATTAAAAAATAAACAGATAATTAGATCTTCTATGCTGTAAGCTTACACGTGGGAGTTCTTGGCATGAAGTGTAATGTGATTCACTAAGGTACAGGCAAGTGTTGATGTCAAATAGATTTCTTTACAAAGCTAGCAGGCTAAAATCGAGACTGTTTAAGAAAGAAACATGATCTGCTTTAGCTTTCGTTTCAATCCTTTTTCCTTTATATTGTAAATTATATGTTATATTCTATAAGATATTCGAAATAAAATATGTTTACCTGTTTAAACTAAATCGATAGACGCTTTAAAAAAGAATTGTGCGGATTGCATTTTAAGGGGAAGTATGTAAGGTATTTGTTGTAACAACTCGGTTTACATTACTGGTCTCGGGAGAACATTCTCTTCTATCACCCTCTGTGGGTGTGATATTTATATACAGTAAAACCTCGCTAAGCGGGCCAAATGTGGTTCTTTTTTAAAAGTGCCCCACTTAGCGAGGTGGTCATTTTAGTGAAGGTTTTCTATATGAATACAACATGTATATGTACATGTACTTATACTTTTTTTAATAATAGTTAATATTGTGTACTGTCAATACTTTTTAAAACTACTTATGATATTAATGACGTAAATAAGAAAATAACAACATTTTATTTAAAGGAAATGCGTATATAGTTACAATATTGTTTTTACAGATAATTAGAATCCTTACAAACAATATATGGATGCCTTTCTCTAGACAGTTGGTCTCAGTGCGGCTTTGATTTGTTTTCTTGAAAGACAAATCCAAATGTACCCATGAGAATGAGTTCAGAAAAGCCGTAAATGACTTTCAAGAACAAGGGTAAATATATAAGACCATATGAGATGCGCATTCTGCTAATTGATAAACCTAGTCGACGTGATTTTACACAATATGTGTACATGTGTGTTCGTATTTAAATAATTTATCAAGATATACTATATTGATATGTACTTTATTTCCAACGGTCTCCGTATGCTCTTATAGATATTAAGGATTAGTCTTGTCCAAGCAATGGTAAATGAATAGTCTTTTCTGCAATGCATTTCTCTTTTAAAATTGAAATATACTGATTGCATGGTATCATGAGCGTTAGAACGTCTTTTAATTTCAAAAAGTATTCGAAATCGTCATTATAATTTACTTTCTTGAAAAAAATTGAAGTGAGATAAAAATGTCCTTTTCATTAAACTTTGTTGCTTTTTATTAAGGCCCGTATTTACCATCCATTCTTAAAACAAAGTCATGTCTTCACCCAAGTCCCAATTTTCATAAAAACAAAAATAAGCTTATTTATGAAGTTTAAATTTGACTATAAGCTGAAAGTTGCAAATTTAAAATGGCATACAAAAATACAGACATGTAGTTAAAAACATGCTGAAGAAATTGTGGATTAAAATACATGACATGATCAATTGTTACTAAACTAAAAATAGTTGGTGAATACTTGTCTAGGTATCGTCTAAGTTTATAAAAGTTTAAGTTCATTGTCGAGCTTATGTTTTCCTATGAATGTTTATCATTTAATCTGTATCATCATCCCGATTTTCTCAGACCAAGACACTGTGTGTCCCCATGGACTTCTACATTAAATTAAGGGGAATGGAGATTAATGGGAATTTTCGTTATCTGGACCATTCAGTCGCAAATTATCGACTTACGCCGTAAGAGATAATAAATTGCTCTCAGTGTTTAAGAGTCATAAGATGTAGTGCAGCAAAGTTTGCTCTGTGATCATATAATACATATACCATAGTTCTATTTTTAATTTAATAATGTATAAAGGTCGTTGATAAGTATTTGTCTCATTAAGGAACGCGTATATAACATACATTATGATATGTCCCCAGTTTGAACAATAATCCACCATGGGGGTGGGGGTAATTTCAATTGAAGTTCAGTTCTACTTGGAACAGAACATGGAAAGAAAACATGTTATTAGTTTTTGATTACTAAAATGTGTATGATTCTAGTGTGTGTTGATGTAGTTGCCCGTTTAGCGGGAAAAAACATGTGATCTTTAACCTTTAGGGTGCGTTTTATCATAAATCTTAAGATCGATTGAAAAACGTTTTTCATTTTTGGTCTTTTAATAACTCCTCTGTGCGTTTCAACAAACTGCCGTAAGTGCGATTAGCAGCAATTCGATCAACAGCACTCTTAACATTTAGGAGCGATTTTGCACTGAGAGCGATTTCCGAAATGTTAATGAAACGCTCTTAGGATGAAAAACTATTCTTAAGAGAAAAAAAACGATCTTAAGATTTATGCTGAAACACGCCCTTAAGCCTTAGCGTCAATGGTAGATTTTATTTCTAGCAATCTTAAAACATTTGGTTTGACCCGCTCGTGGATTGAACAGACGGCCCTTGATTCGGTAAGAGAACAATCTACCCCTGAGCTAAAGGCGAATAATGTTCTGATTGCTTGCTTGTTTTGTTTTTATAAACATCACAGCGGCACAATTACGGTGAGTATTCCGACGCCAAACAATTTGTTAGGAGAAAGATATTGGACATATGTCTTGGTAGAATCTCCGCCGTTCAGCATGGCAGCTGAACACTTTCTCTCGGTATTGAATTGTGTGGTATGCTCCTGACAAATGAAATTAGTCAAATTTCAATTCATCAACATGGGCAATAATACAAATGACACAGTCCGATGCGGATTGTTTAAACAGCTTGGAAACCAAATTGGCTGAATAAAAAATGCATCTGATGAAATCTGTAAAAAAGAAACATTATAATTTCAATATTTCGTACAAATTGATAACGCTCTTTTGGGAACTAAAATAGCGGAATGTTATTTGCTCGCATATGGTTCTTTATTAAATACTCCCATTGCGGAGAATTTTAATGCAGGCTTGCAAATGGAAAATGATTGCTTCTAAACAGAAATATTAAGTTTTTAACAAGCACTACAAAAAGGACCCTTAACTGAGGGTGTTGCATAACGTGTTTAGAAATGCTTAATTTAAATTTATTATTTATAGTTTAAATCCAATATTTGTTGGAAATGCATCTTATTTCATTTAAAGACACTACATACATATCGTTATATTCAGTATTGAAAAAGAACACAAGAAAACAATATAAAGAGATATTTTAAAAAATAGAAAATGCTTTCTGATAAAAGTCACTTCATAGAACAGTTTTACTGCCTCAGCCTGTCTGAACAACTTCGAGTTTTAAGATTGACGTTTATATTAAAAGACATTTAGTAATATATATTGTTTGCATGAGGCAATACAAAATGAAGTATAATAACAGACGCATTGAAATCTCTAATTTTATAATTTTATACTAATATGTACGTTGATAAAATTTCAGATCGACCTCTATACAATGTTAATACTTGACAGCAACCTTTGAGATAAAAACAACATGTCAGTCATTATATCGGACAAACCTGAACATGTGACTAGGACATACCAATAATGTCAGCTATTCGTGGTTCTCCAGAAATTGATGAAGCAAGCAATTTGATAATTATTTCAGAAAGGCCAGGAGTATTGAGGCGTATATGAAGTGTATTTTATTATCCAAAATACAAAATAAAAATTGATTGAAATGTTTGCTAAAACCAAAAAAAGATACTTAAGTTGTAGTTGTCAGCATACGCGCATTTATGACATGATAAGTGCATACAGTATGCACGATGTGATGGTGTACCTTTTATTATGTTTAAAATACATATAACGTATTGATTTAAAGAGGCACTGTAGCTGTCACACAGGTTCCTCGTCATCTAGTCCTAATTTTAGTTTAGTGTCCAGACATTTGAATACCTATCACTGCGTGAAGTAATTTCACAACTATGGAAGATCAGTGAACAGAACACTCGCAGAAACGACATGTTTTTGACAAAGTGAGGAAAAAGAGACATACTTTAATATCAAATTGAAGGGACGTGACTTGATGGTTTTCTCTACTATCATTGGAACTGAACAACTTTTTACAATGTTTAACAACAAGGCGCTTATAAGTGTACTTTCTAGTTTGTTTTAGAGATCACCAAAGCATCAAAATAATTATTTTATCCAAAACAGTCTACTTTATAGGTAGTATCAGTACTCAGGCACTGAGTAGCTGAAGCAATGAGCAGTAAAACGTCTTGCTTGTCAATTCGGGGGTTCGAACACGAGACCCTATAATCCGGAATCAGACGGCTTGTCTAAAAGACGACCATCGCCCATGAATTGCTTTCACAACAAAAGAAACACAAACAATGAAATGTAATATTTAACATGGGTGTTTGTGGGTCAGGTGCATTTGTGTATGCGTCAAAAAAGTGTTGTGCTTTTGGTCAAGAACGTTCACAAAATATAACATTAATTATATTCTGTTAAAAATGTTTCAAAACAAGCGTAGTGGCACCACTGTTTTAAGTCAGTTTTGCATATAATGATGGTGTTTCGTGATATCTTCTTATTACGACAGTTGGATGTTAAGAATTCCTTGATTTATACCATAAACTGCGTTACATACGGGTGACATTATCTCGAAAAAGAAGATAAGCGAAAACAAACCGCCTGGCTACACGATTGAAAGGCCAACATGAAAAATAAATGCAACATTATTATATATTAAATAAAAAAATATGTTTGAGTATTTCTACTATCACTGAGACTATAATCCGATGTGACAGAGCATAACTCCTTGGATGTCAAAACTTTGCTGTCTAATGGTCCCATCACAAACAAATAGATTCTTTGGCAATGACCAGCAAAGCCGGTGCTCCCTCTACAGCAATATAAACTAATATAAATTTGATGAATTCATAGAACACATCGCACAATAGAATTGGAATGTCAAACATGGAAGATTGATGCTTTGTTCTCTTGATTTCTATGCAAGCTAGATACTCTAGATATATGTAAATATATAATATCTTAATGATAAAATAAATTGATTATCTTTACCAGATACGGTCGGGAATTACCAAATAATGATATAATGATAATGATTATAACATTAGGTATCGCCAAAGCTTTTCAAACAAATCATGTTCGATGCCAATACCCAAGCAAATGTTGTTATTTTTTACGACCAGTTATTGCATTTTTCAAAGTAAAATACACCATTAGAACACTGCAGTTTTACATTGATACACAACTCCTACATTTTGCCTATTTATCAGCTTCCTGTTTGTAATGTTATTCCTATATCCGTAATATCAAATCATTCATACAGACAGCAATGAACTATCAGTAGTCAATTATATTACTACGCGTAGTTTCAAATCTGCATGTGTCTAGTCAATCACTTTCATAAACAACGATGACAGACTGTTAAATGGGGATCACTATTGCGCAGAGATGTGCTCTTCATGTTTTGTAGACACTATAAATCATATAAACATGGACACAAAAGACGTTTTTATTCAAATGGAACGGGTTTTTTACATTGCTTGCATTTGCGCAACCCATAAGGAAATGCGATGTGAATTTGAATACATTTGTCCTGTGCCTTTTCAGGACTTTGTCATATATTGTTATTCGATAGCGAAATGACAAATAAAGAAAGCTGGAAGGAAAATGGCATTTTTCTGCGTTTTACTGGAAACCAAATAAATCATAGTTCTTATAATGAGCAAAGGAAAATATGCCCTAATGTATCATTTAGCATTAATACCTACAAAAGTGGTGTTAATAAAAACCAGAACAAAAACCACAGCAAAATTTATGTCTAAAATTTACAATGTCCAAACATACACAATAAGAATTCTTGACCCATGACCTTTTCCAATGATGTCTCACACACATGTCAAATGTAAAGTCTGACATATCGCACCTTAAGTTGTGTGTTAAACAGAAACAGATAACGTATTTATATAAAAGAAGGAATAACGCATAAGCTATTTCAGAAAGGTTAAAAAAGACACATTAAAATGCGTGTTTTACGCTGACTCAATAAAAAAGATCCAACACAAAGCAAATAACGAAAATGTATCACGCTTATCCAATAATAGACAGGTGTAAACAACGATCTCACACAAACATTATTTGCGGGAGGTTTAACACAATTGAAGAGTGATTTAACACATAGACAGTTTTAAATAGATTTTACACATACAATTTATGGAAGGTGTGACACTGTTACAGTAAGACAGTCTAACAAATCAGACAATTAACGAAAGTTCTTAAACCTGCACAATCTGAAATTGACTAAACAGATACAATATATATAGGATCAAACAAGAAACAAGGTTTCAGGGATATCTAACAAAATTAAAGAAAGATCCAACACATATATCATATAAAGGAGGTCTAACTAAGATAAAAGGGAAGGCCTAACACTGACAAGTTTAAAAGAAGGTCTAGCGCATGTAGCATAATAAGATGGTCAACCACAGTCAAACTTTATGGAAGGTTTAAATACCATGAGAACATTTTTTCAGTTACATCACTCATTTCTCTTAATGATGTCATAACTTATCTGAGAAAACGTGAGCGCTTTGATATTTTAATTCAAGTAGATCGGTTTTCTTCTCACTGCATGCATATGAGAAACACGTCATTAAGTGGATGGTTAGAGCTTTGTTACACAGGTTTTAGCTCCTCAGTCGGTGCCTTTTGCCGACTGTTCGGTCCAAGGCAGTACTGTTCGGTTTGTTTACTTTTGCATGAAAGTAAATACTTTTGTCCCGGGTCTTTTCAACTTATGGTATATGTTGCAATGCTCATAGGACTGTGTCATATTGCCTAATTAATACAGTTAACGGTAAAGAAAGGTCTAGCATGAGCACACTAAACGAAAAGACATAGTTAAAGGAATGTCAATCAAGGTTAAAATATGGCAACAGACAACACACGTATACAGTAAAAATGCGCAACGTTTAAAACATTAAACGTTTATTCTACCGCACAGACAATACCAGCGAACTTTCTATAGCATCATTACTAAGCAATGCATATTTCATTTTCAAATATGCTGACGCAAACATAACTTTAAAAGCAATAGAATTTATAGCCACTATGATATATTACTAGAGATTTCACCTTCTCATTGAGTAAATTATGCATGCAACAACTTTGCTGTCATTTCTTTTGGCAAAATATATGTTGTATATATATTTCTTAGCAAATACATTCCCGAGATAATTATTCTGTTTAATTTTAATGAACAGTTAGTTTCGCACTTCTTACACTTTAGCAACACAAACGTTGACCTACAACACAAAACGTTGCTACATTTCACAGAAATAAAATTATTACTAGGGCTAATAGGGTATTTACCAGCTTGGACATTAGCCTGAGACTTATCTATACAATTCTAAGGGATATTTTGTCTTTCACTAGCTGTTATTTCTGCTTTATTATTTGTGGTAATGTCACGAATCTGTCACAAGTAGATAATATCGTGAATATCAGAAATACAGCTCAAGGCTATGAAAATGCGGAAACTAATCACAGAAATTCATACTCAAAGACAGGAAAATGTCTTTAAGTTACCAAATGAGGGCGTTCGCTTATAATAGTAAGACAACAAATTATCCAGTACATTCGGATGAGAAAAATGTAGACGCATTTTCAAACAGCGGAGACGGGGTTTCATAAAGCATAGGCTAAAATTGTGGGATGGGTTGGGATGGGAATTGCCGGTATTTTTGCCGATACTGTACAGCGACATTTCTATCATTATAGCACAGGGGCACTTATGTGGTGCCCAGGGACTGAACCCGGTCAGTCAAAATCGTGTTATTAGATAAAATAGTTGTGACCATATATACTATGAGGCTGCACATTAACTCCTTGTATTTATTTTTCTCCTTTTTGCATAACAATGATAGAGATTAAATAGATATATGAGCAAGAAATAGTAATGCATAACAATGGAAAGACGTTGTATATGCAGATATAATTTTTCTACAATAGCTTACACTCATTACAACATTTATTGCAAAGAGATGCGACTCATCATTCGGCATACTTTTTCTTAAAATATAGCATTAAAAAGAATAACGGATATTTCTCATGAATGCATATTGCAAGTCATGTCTGCGATGCCTTTGTGCTTTCTGAAACGGTAATGACATTATTAACTAGCGACCTAACTGTCAGCATACTTTAACTTTTAAAGAGGGTGTCCGACAGTTTAGACCAAAATATGTTTTCTCAAATAACCAAATAAGACATTGAAAAGGGGTTTCAAAATGCTCTTCATTGATGACCTAGATTTGTTATGCTGTAACGAAAATCACCTAAATTTGTGACTCAAATTAACAAAAACTGAAAGATGAACAAGTTTCAACATGTCAAAACTGAAATGACAATCTCTGCAAGATTTAGTACCAATGCTCGGAGTATTCAGTATTTAAATTAATTTGTCTCACATACTTAGGAACTGTTAAAATGACTCCGCCATTTTTTATATTCTTTTTATTTAAAAATAAAGTCAAGAAACTGTGTGACTTAAAGCAAGTGTTTCTTAGTTGAAAGCGTAAGGTTTTGCTTTGTTATTCTTTTAAAAAAATACATTGCAGCGATCAATTATGATCATTATAGCAAGGTCCAGCTTTTGGTAGAGGATGACTCCTGCCACATGTCTGGGTAGAACCACCTGCGCACCAGCAAGTCTGCTGGATGACCTTCTCACATTAAATCCTTCGTCCCGAACAGAAGTCGAACCCACACGGTGGAAGGCTAAGCAGTCAGAGGAGTTACTAATCGGCGACTCTGCCACTGCGCCACGGGCGCCCATTTAAAGCTTAATATTATTATTTCTAATAAAACTAGTTTTATAGGCAAGAACATTTAAAATAAACAGATAATTAGATCGTCTATGCTTACACGTGGGAGGTCTTGGCATGATGTGTAATGTGCGTCATTTAGGTACAGGCAAGTGTTGATGTCAAATAGATTTCTTTACAAAGCTAGCAGGCTAAAATCGAGACTGTTTAAGAAAGAAACATGATCTGCTTTAGCTTTCGTTTCAATCCTTTTTCCTTTATATTGTAAATTATATGTTATGTCCTATAAGATGTTCGAAATAAAATATGTTTAAACTATTTAAACTAAATCGATAGACGCTTTAAAAAAGAATTGTGCGGCTTGCATTTTAAGGGGAAGTATGTAATGTATTTGTTGTAACAACTCGGTTTACATTACTGGTCTCGTGAGAACCTTCTCTTCTATCGCCCTTTGTGGGTGTGATATTTATATACTGTAAAACCTCGCTAAGCGGGCCAAATGTGGTTCTTTTTTTAAAAGTGCCCCACTTAGCGAGGTGGTCATTTTAGTGAAGGTTTTCTATATGAATACAACATATATATGTACATGTACTTATCCTTTTTTAATAATAGTTAATATTGTGTACTGTCAATGGTTTTGAAAACTACTTATGATATTAATGACGTAAATAAGAAAATAACAACATTTTATTTAAAGGAAATGCGTATATAGTTACAATATTGTTTTAACAGATAATAAGAATCTTTACAAGCAATATATGCATGCTTTTCTCTAGACAGTTGATCTCAGTGCGGCTTTGATTTTTTTTCTTGAAAGACAAATCCAAATGTACCCATGAGAATGAGTTCAGAAAAGCCGTAAATGACTTTCAAGAACATGGGTAAATTAATAAGACCATATGAGATGCGCATTCTTCTAATTGATAAACCTAGTCTACGTGAGTTTGCACAATATGTGTACATGTGTGTTCGTATTTAAAAAATTTATCAAGATATACTATATTGATATGTGCTTTATTTCCAACGGTCTCCGTATGCTCTTAATGGTAAATGAATAGTCTTTTCTGCAATGCATTTCTCTTTTAAAATTGAAATATACTGATTGCATGGTATCATGAGCGTTAGAACGTCTTTTTATCACAAAAAGTATTCGAAATCGTCAATATAATTTACTTTCTTGAAAAAAATTGAAGTGAGATAAAAAATAAAAAAAAATGTCCTTTTCATTAAACTTTGTTGCTTTTTATCAAGGCCCGTATTTACCAACCATTCTTAAAACAAAGTCATGTCTTCACCCAAGTCCCAATTTTCATAAAAACAAAAATAAGCTTATTTATGAAGTTTAAATTTGACTATAAGCTCAAAGTTGCAAAGTTAAAATGGCATACAAAAATACAGACAAGTAGTTAAAAACATACTGAAGAAATTGTGGATTGAAATACATGACATGATCAATTGTTACTCAACTAAAAATAGTTGGTGAATACTTGCCTAGGTATCGTCTAAGTTTATAAAAGTTTAAGTTCATTGTGGAGCTTATGTTTTCCTATGAATGTTTATCATTAAATCTGTATCCCGATTTTCTGAGACCTAGACACTGTGTGTCCCCATGGACTTCTACATTAAATTAAGGGGAATGGAGATTAATGGGAATTTTCGTTATCTAGACCACTCAGTCGCAAACTATCGACTTACGCCGTAAGAGAAAATAAATTGCTCTCAGTGTTTAAGAGTCATAAGATGTAGTGCAGCAAAGTTTGCTCTGTGATCATATAATACATATACCATAATTCTAATCTTAATTTAATAACGGTGTAAAGGTCGTTGATAAGTATTTGTCTCTTTAAGGAACGCGTATATAACATACATTATGATATGTCCCCAGTTTGAACAATAATCCACGATGGGAGGGGGGGGGGGGTAATTTCAATTGAAGTTCAGTTCTACTTGGAATAGAACATAGAAAGAAAACATGTAATTAGTTTTTGATTACTAAAATGTGTATGATTCTAGTGTGTGTTGATGTAGTTGCCCGTTTAGCGGAAAAAACATGTGATCTTTAACCTTTAGGGTGCGTTTTATCATAAATCTTAAGATCGATTGAAAAACGTTTGTCATGTTTTGTCTTTCAATAACTCCTCTGTGCGTTTCAACAAACTGCCGTAAGTGCGATTAGCAGCACTTCGATCAACAGCACTCTTAAGATTTAGGAGCGATTTTGCACTGAGAGCGATTTCCGAAATGTTAATGAAACGCTCTTAGAATGAAAAACTATTCTTAAGAGAAAGAAAACGATCTTAAGATTTATGCTGAAACACGCCCTTAAGCCTTAGCGTCAATAGTAGATTTTATTTCTAGCAATCTTAAAACATTTGGTTTGACCCGCTCGTGGATTGAACAGACGGACCTTGATTCGGTAAGAGAACAATCTACCCCTGAGCTTAAGGCGAATAATGTTCTGATTGCTTGCTTGTTTTGTTTTAATAAACAACACAGCGGCACAATTACGGTGAGTATTCCGACGCCAAACAATTTCTTAGGAGAAAGATATTCGACATATGTCTTGGTAGAATCTCCGCCGTTCAGCATGGCAGCTGAACACTTTCTCTCGGTATAGAATTGTGTGGTATGCTCCTGACAAATGAAATTAGTCAAATTTCAATTCATCAACATGGGCAATAATACAAATGACACAGTCCGATGTGGATTGTTTAAACAGCTTGGAAACCAAATTGGCTGAATAAAAAATGCATCTGATGAAATATGTAAAAAAGAAACATTATTATTTCAATATTTCGTACAAATTGATAACGCTCTATTGGGAACTAAAATAGCGGAATGTTATTTGCTCGCATATGGTTCTTTATTAAATACTCCCATTGCGGAGAATTATAATGCAGGCTTGCAAATGGAAAATGATTGCTTCTAAACAGAAATATTTATTTTTTTAACAAGCACTACAAAAAATGACCTTTAACTGAGGCTGTTGCATAACGTGTTTAGAAATGCTTAATTTAAATTTATTATTTATGGTTTACACCCAATATTTGTTGGAAAGGCATTATATTTCATTTATAGACACTACATACATATCGTTATATTCAGTATTGAAAAAGAACACAAAAAAACAATATACAGAGATATTTAAAAAATAGAAAATGCTTTCTGATAAAAGTCACTTCATAGAACAGTTTTACTGCCTCTGCCTGTGTGAACAACTTCGAATTTTAAGATTGACGTTTATATTAAAAGACACTTAGTAACATACATTGTTTGTATGAGGCAATACAAAATGAAGTATAATAACAGACGCATTGAAATCTCTAATTTTATTATTTTATACTCATATGTACGTTGATAAAATTTCAGATCGACCTCTATACAATGTAAATACTTGACAGCAACCTTTGAGATAAAAACAACATGTCAGTCATTATATCGGACAAACCTGAACATGTGACAAGGACATACCAATAATGTCAGCTATTCGTGGTTCTCCAGAAATTGATGAAGCAAACAATTTGATAATTATTTCAGAAAGGCCAGGAGTATTGAAGCGTATATAAAGTGTATTTTATTATCCAAAATACAAAATAAAAATTGATTGAAATGTTTGCTAAAACCAAAAAAGATACTTAAGTTGTAGTTGTCAGCATACGCGCATTTATGGCATGATAAGTGTATACAGTATGCATGATGTGATGGTGCACATTTTATTATGTTTAAAATACATATTACGTATTGATTTAGATAGGCATTGTAGCTGTCACACAGGTACCTCGTCATCTAGTGCTAATTTTAGTTTAGTGTCCAGACGTTTGAATACCTATCACTGCGTGAAGTAATTTCACAACTATGGAAGATCAGTGAACAGAACACTCGCAGAAACGACATGTTATTGACAAAGTGAGGAAAAAGGGACATACTTTAATATCAAATTGAAGGGACGTGACTTGATGGTTTTCTCTACTATCATTGGAACTGAACAACTTTTTTACAGTGTTTAACTACTAGGCGCTTATAAGTGTACTTTCTAGTTTGTTTTAGAGATCACCAAAGCATCAAAATAATTATTTTATCCAAAAAAGTCTACTTTATAGGTAGTATCAGTACTCAGGCACTGAGTAGCTGAAGCAATGAGCAGTAAAACGTCTTGCTTGTCAATTCGGGGGTTCGAACACGAGACCCTATAATCCGGAATCAGACGGCTTGTCTAAAAGACGACCATCGCCCATGAATTGCTTTCACAACAAAAGAAACACAAACAATGAAATGTAATATTTAACATGGGTGTTTGTGGGTCAGGTGCATTTGTGTATGCGTCAAAAAAGTGTTGTGCTTTTGGTCAAGAACGTTCACAAAATATAACATTAATTATATTCTGTTAAAAATGTTTCAAAACAAGCGTAGTGGCACCACTGTTTTAAGTCAGTTTTGCATATAATGATGGTGTTTCGTGATATCTTCTTATTACGACAGTTGGATGTTAAGAATTCCTTGATTTATACCATAAACTGCGTTACATACGGGTGACATTATCTCGAAAAAGAAGATAAGCGAAAACAAACCGCCTGGCTACACGATTGAAAGGCCAACATGAAAAATAAATGCAACATTATTATATATTAAATAAAAAAATATGTTTGAGTATTTCTACTATCACTGAGACTATAATCCGATGTGACAGAGCATAACTCCTTGGATGTCAAAACTTTGCTGTCTAATGGTCCCATCACAAACAAATAGATTCTTTGGCAATGACCAGCAAAGCCGGTGCTCCCTCTACAGCAATATAAACTAATATAAATTTGATGAATTCATAGAACACATCGCACAATAGAATTGGAATGTCAAACATGGAAGATTGATGCTTTATTCTCTTGATTTCTATGCAATCTAGATACTCTAGATATATGTAAATATATAATATCTTAATGATAAAATAAATTGATTATCTTTACCAGATACGGTCGGGAATTACCAAATAATGATATAATGATAATGATTATAACATTAGGTATCGCCAAAGCTTTTCAAACAAATCATGTTCGATGCCAATACCCAAGCAAATGTTGTTATTTTTTACGACCAGTTATTGCATTTTTCAAAGTAAAATACACCATTAGAACACTGCAGTTTTACATTGATACACAACTCCTACATTTTGCCTATTTATCAGCTTCCTGTTTGTAATGTTATTCCTATATCCGTAATATCAAATCATTCATACAGACAGCAATGAACTATCAGTAGTCAATTATATTACTACGCGTAGTTTAAAATCTGCATGTGTCTAGTCAATCACTTTCATAAACAACGATGACAGACTGTTAAATGGGGATCACTATTGCGCAGAGATGTGTTCTTCATGTTTTATAGACACTATAAATCATATAAACATGGACACAATAGACGTTTTTATTCAAATGGATCGGGTTTTTTTTACAATGCTTGCATTTGTGCAACCCATAAGGAAATGTGATATTAGAGCTCTGTAAAACCGGTTAAGGACCCCAGCTGGTCCTTTCTGTCGACTGACCGTTCCAAGACAATAACTGATGGGTTTGCTCTTTTTTGTTAAATGACTCATCACATTGTTCTTACATTTACATTTGTCTTGTATGTGAACACATTTGTCCTGTGCCTTTCCAGGACTTCGTCATATATTGTTATTCGATAGCGAAATGACAAATAAAGAAAGCTGGAAGGAACATGGCATTTTTCTGAGTTTTACTGAAAACCAAATAAATCACAGTTCTTATAATGAGCAAAGGAAAATATGACCTAATGTATCATTTAGCATTAATACCTATAAAAGTGGTGTTAATAAAAACCAGAACAAAAACCACAGCAAAATTTATGTCTAAAATTTACAATGTCCAAATATACACAATAAGTATTTTTGACCCATGACCTTATCCAATGATGTCTCCCACACATATCAAAAGTAAAGTCTGACATATCGCACCTTAAGTTGTGTGTTAAACAGAGACGTAAACGTATTCAGATAACAGAAGGAATAACGCATAAGCTATTTCAGAAAGGTTAAAAAAGACACATTTAAATGCGTGTTTTACGCTGACTCAATAAAAAAAGATCCAACACAAAGCAAATAACGAAAATGTTTCACGCTTATCCAATAATAGACAGGTGTATATAAAGATCTCACACAAACATTATTTGCGTTAAGTTTTAACACAATTGAAGAGTGATTTAACACGAAGACAGTTTTAAATAGATTTTACACATACAATTTATGGAAGGTGTGACACTGTTACAGTTAGACAGTCTAACAAATCAGACAATTAACGAAAGTTCTTAAACCTGCACAATCTGAAATTGACTTAACAGATACAATATATATAGGATCAAACAAGAAACAGGGTTTCAGGGATATCTAACAAAATTAAAGAAAGATCCAACACATATATCATATAAAGGAAGTCTAACTAAGATAAAAGGGAAGGCCTAACACTGACAAGTTTAAAAGAAGGTCTAGCGCATGTAACATAATAAGATGGTCAACCACAGTCAAACTTAATGTAAGGTTTAAATACCATGAGAACATTTTTTTCAGTTACATCACTCATTTCTATTAATGATCTGAGAAAACGTGAGCGCTTTGATATTTCAATTCAAGTAGATCGGTTTTCTTCTCACTGCATGCATATGAGAAACACATCATTAAGTGGATGGTTAGAGCTTTGTAACACAGGTTTTAGGTCCTCAGTCAGTGCCTTTTGCCGACTGTCCGGTCCAAGGCGGTACTGTTCGGTTTGTTTACTTTTGCATAAAAGTAAATACTATTGTCCCGGGTCTTTTCAACTTATGGTATATGTTGCAATGCTAATAGGACTGTGTCATATTGCCTAATTATAGTTAAAGGAATGTCAATCAAGGTTAAAATATGGCAACGGACAACACAAGTATACAGTAAAAATGCGCAACGTTTAAAACATTAAACGTTTATTCTACCGCACAGACAATACCAGCGACCTATCTATAGCATCATTACTCAGCAATGCATATTTCATTTCCAAATATGCTGACGCATGCATATTTTTAAAAGCAAAAGAATTTATAGCCACTATGATATATTACTAGAGATTTCACCTTCTAATTAAGTAAATTATGCATGCAACAACTTTGCTGTCATTTCTTTTGTCAAAATATATGTTGTATATATATTTCTTAGCAAATACATTCCCGAGTTAATTAATCTGTTTAATTTTAACGAACAGTTAGTTTCTGCACTTCTTACACTTTAGCAACTCAAACGTTGTCCTACAACACAAAAAGTTGCAACATTTTACAGAAATAAAATTATTACTAGGGCTAATAGGGTATTTACCAGCTTGGACATTGGCCTGAGACTTATCTATACAATTCTAAGTGATATTTTGTCTTTCACTAGCTGTTATTTCTGCTTTATTATTTGTGGTAATGTCACGAATCTGTCACAAGTAGATAATATCGTGAATATCAGAAATACAGCTCAAGGCTATGAAAATGCGGAAACTAATCACAGAAATTCATACACAAAGACAGGAAAATGTCTTTTAAGTTACCAAATGAGGGCGTTCGCTTATAATAGTAAGACAACAAATTATCCAGTACATTCGGATGAGAAAAATGTAGACGCATTTTCAAACAGCGGAGACGGGGTTTCATAAAGCAAAGGCTAAAATTGTGGGATGGGTTGGGATGGGAATTGCCGGCATTTTTGCCGATACTGTGCAGCGACATTTCTATCATTTTAGCACAGGGGCACTTATGTGGTGCCCAGGGACTGAGCCCGGTCAGTCAAAATCGTGGTATTAGATAAAATAGTTGTGACCATATATACTATGAGGCACATTAACTCCTTGTATTTATTTTTCTCCTTTTTGCATGTCAATGATAGAGATTAAATAGATATATAAGCAAGAAATAGTAATGCATAACAATGGAAAGAAGTTGTATATGCAGATATAATTTATCTACAATAGCTTACACTCATTACAACATTTATTGCAAAGAGATGCGACTCATCATTCGGCATACTTTTTCTTAAAATATAGCATTAAAAAGAATAACGGATATTTCTCATGAATGCATATTGCAAGTCATGTCTGCTATGCCTTTGTGCTTTCTGAAACGGAAATGACATTATTAAATAGCGACCTAACTGTCAGCATACTTTAACTTTTAAAGAGGGTGTCCGACAGTTTAGACCAAATTTTTTTTTCTTAAATAACCAAATAAGACATTGAAAAGGAGTTTCAAAATGCTCTTCACTGATGACCTAGATTTGTTATGTTTAAACGAAAATCACCTAAATTTGTGACACAAACTGAAAGATGAACAAGTTTCAACATGTCAAAACTGAAATGACAATCTCTGCAAGATTTAGTAACAATGCACGGAGTATTCAGTATTTAAATTAATTTGTCTCACATACTTAGGAACTGTTAAACTGACTCCGCCATTTATTTTTTATATTCTTTTTATTTAAAATAAAGTCAAGAAACTGTGTGAATTAAAGCTAGTGTTTCTTAGTTGAAAGCTTAAAGTTATGCTTTGTTATTCTTTAAAAAACATACATTGCAGCGATCAATTATGATCATTATAGCAAGGTCCAGCTTTTGGTGGAGGATGACGCCTGCCACATGTCTGGGTAGAATTACCTGCGCCCCAGCAAGTCAGCTGGATGACCTTCCCACATTAAATCCTTCGTCCCGAACAGAAGTCGAACCCACACGGTGGAAGGCTAAGCAGTCAGAGGAGTTACTAATCGGCGACTCTACCACTGCGCCACGGACGCCCCTTTAAAGCTTAATATTATTATTTCTAGTAAAACTAGTTTTATAGGCAAGAACATTAAAAATAAACAGATAATTAGATCTTCTATGCTATAAGCTTGCACGTGGGAGGTCTTGGCATGATGTGTAACGTGCGTCATTTAGGTACAGGCAAGTGTTGATGTCAAATAGATTTCTTTACAAAGCTAGCAGGCTAAAATCGAGACTGTTTAAGAAAGAAACACGATCTGCTTTAGCTTTCGTTTCAATCCTTTTCCCTTATATTGTAAATTATTGGTTATATTCTATAAGATATTCGAAATAAAATATGTTTACCTATTTAAACTAAATCAATAGTCGCTTTAAAAAAGAATTGTGCGGCTTGCATTTTAAGGGGAAGTATGTAAAGTATTTGTTGTAACACCTCGGTTTACATTACTGGTCTCGGGAAGACATTCTCTTCTATCGCCCTTTGTGGGTGTGATATTTATATAGAGTAAAATCTCGCTAAGTGGGGTAATTTAAAAATCGCTAAGCGGGCCAAGTGTGGTTCTTTTTTAAAAGGCCCCACTTAGCGAGGTGGTCCTTTTTTTGAAGGTTTTCTCCTTGAATACAACATGTATACATGTATGTACATGTACTTATACTTTTTTAATAATAGTTTATATTGTGTACTGTCAATCGTTGTTAAAACTATTTATGATATTAATGACGTAAATAAGAAAATAACAACATTTTATTTAGAGTAAATGCGCAAATAGTTAGGATATTTGTTCTATTGATAATTAGAATTTGGACAAACAATACATGGATGCCGTTCTCTAGACAATTGGTCTCAGTTTGATTTTGTTTTCTTGCAAGACAAATCCAAACGTAGCCTTGGGAATAAGTTCAAAAAGTCGTAAATCACTTTCAACAGCATAGGTAAATTAATAAGACCATATGAGAAGAGCATTTTGATTATTGATAAACCTAGTCGACGTGATTGTTACACAATATGTGTACATGTGTGTTCGTATTTAAATAATCTATCAAGATATACTATATTGATTTATACTATATTTCCAGCGGTCTCCGCATGCTCTTATATGTATTTTTTATTAATGTCTGGTCCAAGTAATGGTAAATAAATAATCTTTTGGGCAATGCATTTCTCCTTTAAAATTGTAATATACTGATGGCATGGAATCATGAGCGTAATTGTAATATACTGATTGCATGGAATCATGAGCTTTTAATTTCATAAAGTATTCGAAATCGTTGTTATAATTTACTTTCATGAAAACAAAATTGAAAATAGGTAAAAAATCTTCTTTTCAATAATTGTTTTTATCAAGGCCTGTATTTACCAATTCTTTGGCCAAAGTTATGTTCTTCACCTAGGTCTCAATTTACATAAAAACAAAACAAAGCTTATTTATGAACTATAAATTGATTTTAAGCTTGTAAAGTTAAAATGGCATGAAAAAATACAGACATGTAGCTTAATACAAACTGAACAAATTGTGGATTGAAATCCATAATATAAGCAATTCTTACTTAAAAATAGTTGGTAAAAACTTGCCTAGGTATCGTCTAAGTTTATAAAAGTTTTAGTTCATCGTCGAGCTTATGTTTTCCTTTGAACGTTTATCATTAAATCTGTATTATCATCCCGATTTTCTCAGACCAAGACACTTCCCAATGGACTTCTACATCAAATTAAAGGAAATTGAGATTAATGTGAATTTTCCTTATCTAGACCACTCAGTCGTAAACTGTCGACTTACGCCGTAAGAGATAATAAGAAATGAATTGCTCTCAGTGTTTAAGAGTCCAAAGATCTAGTGCAGCAAAGTAATCATATAATACATATACCGTATTTCTAATTTTAATTTAATAGCGGTGTACAGGTCGTTGATAAGTTATTTGTCTCTTTAAGTAAAGCGTATACAACATACATTATGATATGTCCCCATATTTCACGATGGGGGCAATTTCAATTGAAGTTCAAATTTACTTCGAATAGAACATGGAAAGAAAACATGGAATTAGTTAAACTTGATTGATAACTAAATTGTGCATGATTCTAGTAGGCATTGAGATAGTTGCCTATTTGGCGGGGGGGGGTGCTGAACATGTGATCCTGGTGGTACAGAACACCTGATTCTTACTACCCTTAGACATAGTGTGAACATGAAAATGTAAACATAAACTAAATGTATAGTTCATGCTACATAATATCAATACGCGAGAAACACACTAAGACAAAAGAGCATCTCAGAGTAGTCTATATAAGCAGATGGTGTTACCAAGGTCCACTATACAAACCGTTTAAGAGCCTTTTTCTTTTCATCTTTGCTAGAAATATATTAAACATGTATATCTTACCTTTTGTGATGACGAAATCCTTTTGCCAGTCAAGGTTTAAGGAGGGATATTTGTTAAATGTTAAAATTTACAGAAACG